>JAOUQZ010000029.1:5514291-5528949 GCA_028564935.1 Neosilurus hyrtlii | reverse complement strand
GAGGCAGTTCTGAAGGCAAAAGGGGGTCCAACCCGTTACTAGCATGGTGTACCTAATAAAGTGGCTGGTGAGTGTATATACACATATACACACATTTATGTATGTATGTATATATATATATATTTATTTATCTTATTTGATTATGCAAGTTTTGTTTCTTTATCTACTTTCAGGACCTGTGTGAACACCTGATGTTTTAAATCATATTCATGCAGGAACACATAGTTGTTAAGGTTTTACAAACTTTCAAGCACCACTGTAGGTTCTAGTTAACATCCACTAACTAAATAACTATCTATAATTTCCCCCAAAAAAGTCATTTTCTATTGCTGCTTAAAAAAATGTTCATGATTTCGGGTTCCTAATGGGTTCCTTATTGTGTTCCAGGCCCAAGTGTAAGCAGCCTCGTAGGGGACCTCCGGGAGTCTCATTACACGTCAGTGAGAACAAACATCCAAATAAAGAGAGATAGAGATGCTGGGATTTTGGAATAAAGTAAAATATTACATATAGCTTTTTATCTCTTCAAGTTTAAAAGTGAAATAAGATGACAGACGGCGTACATTCATTTGTAAGGTCGTCGTGCCTGTTGTCCTGTCTTTGTACCGTCCTGCATGGTGTGCACTTGTTGCACACGTGCACTTTATGTTCTACTTTTTTTTAAACCTATTTTAATTTATGTAGCACCACAGTCCTGGAGGAACGTCATTCTGTTTTATCTGTGTACTCTTCCAACTTTATACGGTTGGAATGACGGTACAAAGCCACTTGTTTTGACATTTCTAGCACACCACAGAGCTGTGGAGAAAAAAAACCCCAACAACCTACATAACACAAGGGTTTATATAAAGGGAACAGTGAAGTGGATAACCAAAAGCCTAACAGTTCACTTCCTGTCACTCTAATATACTGTACGCACATCATGAGCAAAGCAGCCAACGACAAATATATCTAATAAATGGACTTATTAGGTTAAAACTTTCTTTGGTCCAATTCCAGGTTTAACCGAATGTGATATGAATGAAGGCGTGTCCCTCCTCATGTACAAGCAAACTAATGTCAGGAGGTACTGTTCGGTGGATGATAGTGGACAGGAATCTGATTGGCTGAAGAGTGAGAAAGGAGAGCCGAGATAAGAGTGAGACAACCCTCGTATCATCACCATATGCAAATGAGTAAGGTCATTAAAATGCTGAGAGAAGGGGTTTGTTCACCAGAACTCTGGGGGGTACGCTGGACAGAACGGAGACACAGAGCCAAAGGAAGGAAAGACGACAGGGAAGGTGTTAAGGGAGTGTAATTAAGCTGGGTCATAACACCTACTTCAAGGGGACTTGAAACAAGTGACCTTAAGGTGAGCAAAGCAACTTGAAGAAGTTGGACATCTGCGTGTCAGTTTTGGCAGCCAGTTAAAGTGGGAACGGATTGGGCCACAGGTATGTATGAGCTCAACGTTTACAGAGGGGGCTTCTTGTACCTGTAAGTACCATAAAAAAGGGACGATTTGATGTAATATGAAAGGCAAGGAGTGTATTTTCTTCTGCTTTCTATACAGGAATGAGCCGGAACTCACACTGAGGCTCCTGCGATCTTGTATTGTCTTCTGGACAGGATATCATCATATACTGTAAGTTCATTATGGAGACACTACAGTATAGATGATGTACTATCCAGGGTGGCATTCCTCCTCCTGTTAGATATCACTCCCCAACACACACACACACACACACTGAGTCTGTGATAGAGGGAGGCGGTTAAACCGTTACCATTACTGAGTTTAGTAATGGTAAGGGTTCTCTTGCTTCTTCTCACTGGCACCAACCATCAAAAACACCACGGGGAATTACCTTCTTAGGAATTTGTTTTTATTTCTACAATACGTATTTGCACAATATGGTGATAATCCCCTTGCATTTCATGCTTAATGTAATGTAAGTTGACGGAGAGTTACACCCGGCAATCACACATCACTGACATCATTTTGTTCTTACTATTTAATCCGAGTTTAACAGGAGCGTCTTATATTTTTGGACTGTAAATCTTGTATATAAATCAGACCAATGTATTGCATTTTCTATTTTCCAAAGGCACTTTTCTAGAAAAGCCTAACCATGGACAGGGAATATAAAGAATCCTATATGTAAGACAACTGTTCCCTA
Source organism: Neosilurus hyrtlii (assembly GCA_028564935.1). Taxonomy (NCBI): domain Eukaryota; kingdom Metazoa; phylum Chordata; class Actinopteri; order Siluriformes; family Plotosidae; genus Neosilurus; species Neosilurus hyrtlii. Next base: position 5,526,790 of record JAOUQZ010000029.1, on the reverse strand, counting down.
TTATTAATATGTAATAATGTTCTTTGCATCATCCCTGACAAATAAATCAATAATACAATAAAGGTATTCAGCTTATTATAAAGCAAAATAAATGCTCTTTAGTAGAAACCACATTTCATGTATAAAAGAATTAAAGCCGTTCTTCGTACATGCTATTTTTGATGTGTAATAATTTAAGTGTAATGTGTAATAATTTAAGGACTTCAATATTATTTATTAATTTTTTAAAATTGCGTCCCCTGAGGGAGAAACTGGCAACCTCTACTATAGCTAGGAAATATTATATGTTATGAATAGTATCAATATTGTAATAATGTGCTCAATAAATTCTTCAAAGTGAATCAATATGTCTCTGTATTCTTCAAACCCATGTTTTATTTATTTTATTTACAGAAATAATTACGTTAAAAATGGCCTTAATGTCAGTGACCTTAAATAACTCAGCAAAAAGAAAGAAAAAAAAGGGGGGGGGGGTGAGAGTGAGAGAGAGAGAGAGAGAGTGAGAGAGCTTCCTTTGGGCTAGCTTATCTATGAATTAGCGATCCATCACTGTGCCCTGGATAAGAAGTGACTGTCTGCCAGGTCCAGCCACAGGGGAGGATCCAAGAACAAATGCATCCCGGCCATTTTGTGCCTATTTTAGTGGCAGGTTAGAGCTCCATTAGAGGGGTAATGTAGCCCTGTGGGGCTGCGCCTTTAGTTAAGCTCCAGCAGCTGTGAAAGACAAGCAGGAACTGAGAAAGAAAAGGACTGCAAAGATGGAAATAAAAACCTCTGTAGCACAGAAATAACTGCAGGGTGTAGCAGGTAATAAAACTATATCAGGGAAACCAGGGATATATTATATTAACTGTATTAACATCATTATAGTACTGTATGTGCATCATGGGTAATATTCAGGCGTTGGGGATTTTCTGACTGTACTGTATAAGTAAGGAATTGGTAGTTGAAATGTGCTCCAGCACCAAACGTTAGATTTAATTATTTTAAATTACATATTGGGTACTTTATTGAAAGGTCAGCCAATGAAAAAAGATTTACAGTTAAAGGAGGAAAAGCTTTTGATGAGTGTTGACAAAGCTGACTGGTTTCACACAAGAACTTTTCCACAATATGTTCTTCTGTACTTCTGTGTATTATTATTATCATTCATTATCGAAGCCACTGAATCCTAGTTAGGGTCACGGGGAGGCTGGCGCTCATCTCTGCTGACTCTGGGCGAGGGTGGGGTACACCCTGAATAGCTCACCAGACCAACACACACACAATCATTTACTCACACTCACACCTAGGGGTGATTTGGAACAGCCAATTAGCTGTAAATGTCTTTAGACTGTCGGAGGAAACAGGAGTACCTGGAGGAAACCCACTCAAGCAAGAGGAGGACATGCAAACCCTACACAGAAACACGCCAAGCCTGTTATTATTATAATTTACCAAAATATTATTATTATTAGTTTGTTGGCAACAGACTGATGTCCTCTTGAAAGGTCTGATTTTTGAACAATAAGATGTTTTCACTGCCTTTAGCCATTTTTTATACATAAAGAAGTAGACAAGTAATTAAATAATCTGGAACAAAAAGCTATTCGACATTTTTTTAAAATCCTGCAGCGGTTTCGTGCTCATGACCCAGACTTCAAAATATGGCTAACTCTAACATATACATAAAAGAAGTCTTTGATTCGTGTGATCTGATATTTTCCCATCGCAGTTTTATTACATAACCTAAAAACCTCACATACAATTAATAACAAAGGACCATGATGACTGAAGGCCTGGTCTCTGATCTCGCGGAATGAGAATCTGAGGTCAAAAACAGGTCGGGGTGTCTTGGATAAGGAACCAAGACCATTAAAGCCAAAACTTCTCCGCAAAGTGTCTCAACTCCGCTTGAACCTCATCAGCAATTCCGACCGGGACACATTTTCCGCCGTTCTGGAACATTGCTGATTTATTCATGATGTATCCCGCTGCTAAAATGAGATTCTGAATAAAGACCTTACTAATAATAAATAGACTCAGGGCTAAAAGTCCCAGGACACTGCACCGGCAGCTTGAGTTCAGAAAGCAGTCCCAAATGTGACTGTTACGCACAGTGCTGTGTGAGAGATAAGACAGGTCACATGTTGTCCACGAGACAAACTCAAGCCTCAAACCGTCGTTTTTTTTTTTTGTTGTTTGGGTCTCGAATCCACACAGGAGGTTTTTGCACATTTCAGTACAAGTTCACCAACATGAATTCAGTTCTTCAGGGTGGCGGATAGTTTCAGTCGCACCTCACACATGAAAGCATTCATGAGGTCCAGTCCTGCTTCCCGTGCTATTCGAGCTATCAGTTGCCCCCCAGGACCAATCACCATTTTCTGTAAAAAATAATCAGGCAGAGAGAAAAGAGAGCGGAAATTATATTTTTAAAAAATGCAACAATTACAGTATTTCCACAGAAACGACAGTCATTTAAAAACTATGTTTAAACATGAAAATACATAAAAACAATGAAAAAGACAGACAGATAACTACATAGATAGGCAGATAGATATAAAATATACTTCTGTGTTTATATAAAAGCTGCAGCAAGAATCGAGACAGAATGCAATGAATAGTCAGTGATTTCTGGAAGTGCTCCTGAGCCTGCGCACTGATTTCCATGACAAAATCATGCCGGTTTTTTTAAGTGCAGTGTTGCCTGAGGGCCTGAAGACTCTCAGCCGTATTGGTGAGTAGCAAAGTGGTGTGAACCCGTGACCATTAGAATCCGTAAAACGTGAAAAACATCGTCATTATGCACCCAAACAACGGCGCCGACATTATTGCTGCCGTGCAGATGTACTGCGCATATGTTTGCTCTGTTGGGGTCCGTGTGAAGATTCATGCCATCTCGTTTCCGAGCTGGTTGGGGTTCATAATACAAAATGAAGGTGTTGTTCGAATCCCAACTTTCCACTCGGACCTGTACGATCAGCATGTGCACTTTCTGTTGATTTTTTCGTCTATGGCGATGTAAACCACATCTTTCATCGTTCATTTTCTGAGCCGCTTAATCCTAATTAGGGTCACGGGGAGGCTGGCGCCCATCTCAGCCAACTCTGTGCGAGCTCAGAAAACACCCCGGACAGCTCATCAGGCCATCGCAGGGCATAAACACGCTGACGGCTATGCAGCTACTCTTGATGAAAATCAGCAATGGATCTTTTACATGCCTCCCACCACTGACAGTGGGGCTTATACCCCCAACCTTGGGAGGTTTACATTTTTGTTATCAGTAAATGCAACATACGTTTCACATTTTTAAAATATTTTTTTTCCTGAACTCTTCTAAGTGATGTTGTGAAACCATGCCTAGACTTAAAATTGAATTACGTATTTATTAATTAGTTTTCACAACTTTTGCTTATAGTGGCTAACATTGTTGCCAAATTCTACACGTCTTGGAATAAACGACACTGTTGGACCACTTGTGCTATTTTTTATGAATGTACACTTACAGAGTTTGCCACACTGCTTTTGATAATGGTATGTAATGTGGATGATGGACTCAGTGAAGAATATTATTCTGACAAATAAAGTCAGGTTTTTTTTTTTTTGCAGATTGCTGAATTTTTTTCTCTCTCTCAAGTGTGTTTTGTCCTTGCTTTTACACCCTGGACCACACAACTGGCTTTTATGTAGCTAATTTAAATTAAACTGACAGACATAATGGAGCGAGAAAGTAAGCAATTATTTGATATTCATAGAACAGCGCCTGCTATAAGCTTTGGGGTCAAGAACAGATTAAATTAAAGAGGCTGACTGCTTACATTACAGCTTCCTATCTGGAGAACACTTTGTTTTTTGTAAAGTGGGCCCCTGACACACACAAGTGAATCCAGTTATAAAAAATATGACCGTTCTGGTGGTTGGACTTTGGATTTCTACTAAACATTAAGTTCACTGATGATGGAAAACATAACATTCTCTCCAGGTGTTTATTCAGAGTCGAGTACATTTCAAACCTTGTAACTTACACCCCCCCCCCTTTTTTAAGTCGTTCAAGCATCTGCTCAAACAGTACAGTCAGGGAATGGAAATTATGTCTTGGATTGAATTTCTCACCATATGGCTGTCCTTTTTTACATGTAGTTTGACAGATATGTCCAAACTGCCGTCGGCTGTTTCCCTCCAGAATTCAATGCGCTGCAAAACACACAGCATACAGATCGTTCCAGTTAAAAGAAAATTACACTGCAGGAACAAAACGGTTGTTGGAAAGGTGCTTTCTTTTTGCTGAAGGTCATCTTTAAAGTTTTGAAAGCAGTGGAAAGACAGAATGCAGAGAAGGAGAGGAAGTGAAGTAACCAGGTGGCTCGGGGTGCACGTGTGTGTGTTTCTCACACAAGCTCTACCTGAGTCACTGTGTACGGCACCTCCTGGGGGAGATAGTCCAGTAGCTTCCCTCGGATGGAGTTGGTACAGATGTCCTCCGGGCTCTGATCTGTAAGTACCGCGCTGTGGTACTGCCATTGACCGGGCTTCGCCTCCACAATCAGATAACTCTGCCAAATCCAAACGCAGTCATATACCGAGCACCATCTCATTCAGAGTAGAAATATTGTCCATATTGTGACCAATTATGATACACCACACTTTTCTGAGACGCTGCACATACAGTGACAGTCTTTTAATAGCATTGTAGTGAAAACATTTCGAAATGCAAACACTATACTAGTCTGTTACATAAGCACTAGTATTTAATAAATACAACACAGGAACAGCACATTCCGATTGGTTAGAACCTTAGGATAACAGACCTCATAATTCTTTCAAGAGATTTTTTATATTTCTGATTGGTGGAAAGCCATCAAATAATTTTTGGTATTGCATTATTGCCATGGGATAAGCAAATTATTGCACTGTTAACATTGGATAAGTTGAAAAATTATTGCACAACTTGTACATGCAGCATAGTACCATGACTGCCTACTCTGAAAATATTGTAAATAAATTAACTAATTACTTATTTAGCTAATCAGTAGAATTATTATACAGTGGAACCTTGGTTTTCGAACTTAATTCGTTCTAAAACCGATTTGTTTGTAAACAAAAACACAATTTCGCATAAGAAACACTGTATAATGGACAAATCCGTTCCTGACCTCCTCCTCACTCCACACTCGTATTATAATAAAACTGAATAAATACAACTGAATAAAAAGTAACGTTTTAACCCAAGTCCCTTTATAATTGTTGAAATTATTTCCCTAGACAAAAATTTTGGGACAATATTTGAAAGAAAAAGATTTTTCTAACCCTTTCACTTCATGTAGCAGATAAGCTACACTGGTTAATAAAGGGTTAAATAAGAAAGAACGTTTCATTCACCAGAAACAAATGCCATTTTCATACTTTCGTATGATTTGAATATTAGTTCCCTTCAGTGAATAATTTGATTATAATATTACAATATAAAGAGATTATTCAGGCTATTTCTAAACATATGTTTTGTTTTTATGCTTTATATTTCATTACTGTTTCTTTCTTATGTAGAGATATGTTCTTAAAGTGTACCGGTACTGGTCTTCCTTACAGAATAATTTGTTTGTGTAATATGTTGAAGCGATACAGACACTTATTTTAACTTAAACAACCACAAAAAGCACAAAACTGGGTGATTTTATCCAGTGGATTACTAGCAGAGTCCGAACCTATGGTTAGCCGGCGGTTTTCCCCGGAAGTGTTGACAACACGTTGGGCGCGGTTGTCCAGCATAAGTAAACAAGCAGATTTTTTAGGCGAGTCACATTGTAGGTGATATAAAATGTGTTCAAGAAGCAACCATGGCTAGAAATTTGGAGGAAATGAGTGGAAATGGTTAACGTTTTGAACCAGAAAGGGAGGAGTCTCTTGTGGAGACAGTGTGACGTTGCATTCTAGTGACTCTGAGGACGAGAAAGCTGCCAGAGATGAGCGTGACCGAAAATCCAAAATGGCTTACGCAAATAACGTTTTGCCATCTCGGCTTTCCTGTTGTTAGTCGGTTTAGGAACAAAAAAGAAAGGTTTTCCGCGATTTCTGCGCTTGTTGTCTGTGCAGCTGGACAGTAAGGTGTTATGCTACACAGGGTCAGTGATGTTTCCCAGTCAATCCTATGAGTCTGTGTCACTACTACGCTGGAACAGCCAATCAGAAAGTCAGCATGTCTCTGAGCATGCCTGGTGTGCTAGCACATGCACGCACTTCAAAACCGGGCAAGGACTGATGTTGCCGGAAGGAACCGCTGATGTAATACGTGATCGTTTAAAATAGCTCGTGTCCCTTAAATGATCCTATATTCTGGGTTACTATAATCTTGGTTTTTGCACTGAAGTACACCAGTGTGAGAGATACTGATGAAAGCAGTCGCATCAAGGTGTGTGAGTGAGTGAGTATAAATTATTTGTCAGAATGCCTCGTGCTTTTAGCCAGCTGTGTGCAGCTGCATCATGTCGACCTGTGACAATGCTTATGCCTGCGTTCTGTTAAAAACACGCACCTGTTCATGTTGATCTTTTCGCGAATGTGTGTAAATCAGTCACTAAATCCGAGCGCTGCTTCACTCCTGCATTTCTTACAAACACACGGAAAAGCATGTCTGAGGGCAGGACACTGAGGTAGGCTACTAAACCCTGGATGGTTCTACGTACTTGCCATGTCAAATCACAGAAGTATACAGGTTTCTTTCTTCTCATGGTTGCAGCATATATGCACAAACTGTTTTTTTGACTATTCAGCATTAGTGGATGCTAATTATTTAAAAACAGCATAATTAAATGTCTCGCCCACTAGTGGTGTCTTTACCTTCAGCGTTTGCACATCCTCGCTGTCTGTAGCACGCATCATGAACACGTCCTTAAAGTGTGGCCATCCTTTCCGGCTCTTCAGGGCCTTCAGCTGCTCTCCACTCAGGCTTCTCGGAAGCGAAGTGTCCGGATTCGGCGTTTTCTCAGGTTCATTCTCCAGACCAGGGATCGTTTCTGCTGGTTTCGCCAGCCTTTCCTTCTTGAGTGGCTTCACGATGCTGTGAATTTTCAGCTTCTTACCATTCACTACCCCCTCAGTCAGTTCTGCAGTGATGTCAAGCAGCAAGGGTTTGTTCTTCATGAGGTCCACCTGTCAGTGTATGAGACACACCCATGCACAACAGAACATAAACGCTCGTTTATACTGAAGAATGCCAACACCGAAGTCATTTAAGACTTGTGCTGTTATTGTAAAGACTGTCCTATGTTCATCATATTGGCTGTAATCTCGCACTCAACACCTTTTGCTTAGGTTTATCCAAGTTCTACAAAGAAAACCCATCAGATGGATTTATTTTAAAATACGCCGACATCACTATTTTCTAAAAACAGAAACATTTTACCCAAACAGTGTTGGGTATATTAATAGATGGACGAATTTTAAAAGGAACAGTGAGCCAGCTGCACTAATGAGGTTACCTTATTGAGGACGAGGACAGCAGGAATGTGTGTGTTCAGCGCCAGGCATTTCAGCACCTCAAAGTCCAGCTTACCGCGAGTCCACTTGTCTGAGACGTCCACCATCACCACCACTGCACAGAGTAGCAGATATAACGACTCTTCATGATGCCTAACTTTATCCCACTGGACCGTTTAGAGATATTAAAAAGGTCTGTTCAAGATTATCACATGGGAATATGATGCGAATGAAATCTGGTCAATCTCGGACAGTGTTTATCAACCTTTATCGAGCCACGGCACATTTCATTCACACTAGAAAAACAACAGGAGTCATCAGGAGATGATGTATCTTCCTGGCCTACACATGTCAAAAAATCTGAGCTGGAGAAATTCCAAAATATTAAAAGGAACATCCACACTGCAAAGTAGAAGTTACTGGCAGGTTTGATAAAGAAATGTCAAACTGTTTCTGAGTTTGGGCCCAGAATGGAACAAGTACGGATGGACAGACAGGTGACTACATGAGGGGCTGAGAACCAGAGTGGTCTAACCAGCACATAGCTGATTTTGTGAAACATTACACGAACATGAAAGTTTTTGCAAAATAAATAAATCAGAGATAATGGTCACAACGTGATTCAAGGCCATAAGGAAGATGAAGAGACCATTCTGGCACACGGCGACCTTATCCACTCTGTCCAAATATCATCTTATTTCATTTTTCAGTGTTTTTTTGGGGTTAGACCACGGTGGCTCTCAACCCCTCATATCAGCCCACATTACATGCCGGTGGAATAATAAAAAAGAAGTCGCAAATGGCTTTCAAGTACTGGCTTGGAAATGAGCACCGCCCATATTCTTATTACAGCTTGAATTGGTTGCCATGGAAACATACCACCAACCCTCAAAAGACACTTCCTACACTGCCTCATTGAAATAACCGTCACGGTTGATGAGGAAATCTGGAACGGTGTTTGAGTTCTGGCCCTGAAACGAAAACACTCCATATCCTTACAAGTGGTCACTATGGAAACATGCAGAAAACATGAATGGCAGAAATGAAGAAATCTCAAACGGTTTCCGTGTTCTTGCCCGAAATTGAACAGATTACTGATGGATGGATGGATGGATAGACGGATGATTAAAGCCCCCCCAGTAAGTGAATGTATTCCACTTTAGTAGCATTTCGAATGCCACCTGAAGAAACCGAGAGTATTATTAGTGTTTAGATTATTTTTACTACAACAAGCATTTTATTCCTCTTATACCAGAACTAAAGCCCTACTGACTTTACCTACACATTACAATAAGAGCTACAGCTTGAAAAATGCAAAAAGTTGTCTCATAACTCTGCACAGATTATCCTGCGAGGACTGAGCCGCCTCTCTGGATGCTGGGAAATGCTTGCAAAATCAGCAAGCTCCAGTTTCTGCTAATATTTAAGCAGACACTTCAAAAATCCATGAGCTGTTTTCTCACCAGCTCCTATTGTTGTCCTATTCACGTTAACAAGACAAATAAACGCAGCTCGAAACAAAACAGATTAGTAATCTCCGGAGTAGACGTTACCCAGATCAGCGTCTCGTAAGGATTTCAGTGGATCCACAAGGAAAGTCTTTTCCAGCTGATGTCTGTAAAGACCATAAATCAGACAGGGGTATTATTAACGTGGTACTATAGTATTGTACCAACAAGAAATTAAATTTACAGTAATATTGTTCATTAAGGTCTAACTAGGATCACACAAAATATCCACATATATCCAGTTACAGATGTTACTAACTACACAATATAAGTACATAATTTTATTACCAGCACTTCTAACAATGCTTAAAATAAATTCAGACAAACCTTCAACACAAAGGAGTTAGAGGGTGTCAATAATTCTCCTGCTGATACTATTACAAATCGAATTCAGAAGCACTTCCAGCAATTACCTTTTAGCTTTAGATGGAGTAGTGAGACCCGGTGTATCCAGTAGAATCTGAGATTTAAAAGGAAAACAATGACATGCTGGTCCTTATTTATTTTGTAGGAATATTTCTTAGAAACACATTTGACCTTCAGCAAACACAATATGCCAATATGCTTCCGTAATGAGGTTTTCATTATATTTTGAACACAAACCGAAGCCAGAAAAATTTTACGGTGGCGTTTGTGAACCCGTCAGAATGTTCTACACCTCAGCATAAATAAAAACTAAAACATCATTGGGTTTTAAAGAGAGGCCCGTTATACAAAAAGAGACCAAAGTATTAAACGTGATTTATTTATCAAATGATCACACGTAATATCATTAGTGATCAATGTCCTTGAATTACTACCATCGATCTGACTGTGCGGCAGAGTCCAAACTCTTTAAAGATGCTTTTGTATCCTTTTCCAGTCTGATGAGCATCAACATCTTTTCTCCAGAGGCCCTCACAAATCCCCTTTTTTGTGCCATGATACACCTCCAAACACACATGTTCTGAAGGTCAGACCCTGACCAATCCCGGTTCTTTATATAAAACACCGTTAATTCTCAAGTTTCACCTACTTTCACCACCAACAGTTACGTCACATTGGACTCCTTTGTTTATTTGGGTTTTTTTTATCTGCTTTGTGGACGTCTGATGTTTTAAATCATATTTATACATAAAATTCTAAAGGGTTCACCAACCTTTAAGCATCAAACTGTATAAACTGTGCAAATCTGCTACTTTATCCTTTTTTCTATTGCCACATTCACTTACAATTTGAGTATTGTCCTCTGTGATCACCCCAAGAGCGCGAGATCTAGTAGTATGCACTTTGTGGGAGGTTGCAAACAGCTGTGTTAAAATCAAAAAACAAAAACAAAAAAAAAACAAACAGGAAAATATTTAATAATCAATAAAAAAAACTACGCCACTACGAATTATAAAACGGTACCTTTTTGCCCAGGAGCTGGTTGGTCAGTGTTGATTTCCCTGCGTTTGGGGCACCAATTATAGCCACTTTTAAAACTTTTGGATTTTCTGGTTGATCTGGTTCTTTCAGCATCAGGGAAAAGTGCTCAACTAAACACCCACAGAATAAAGATAAAATTCTATTAAAATATACAGTGTGTGGATAGATAGAGGATGAAAATGGATAGATGGGTGGATGATGCTGAGTGCAACTGGGTGCAAATGTCAATTTTCTGGGTAAAACTTAGGAAAGTGTACCTCTATTTGATAAATTGTATGTATACAGTGTTTATTTAGTATACACCAAAATATAGAGGGGCAATCAGAGTGCAAGGTTCCTCTGCCAGGCACAAATAGATTATTATAACTTGGCATAGTTGTAATGAAATGTCTCCCCCTAGTGGGCATCTGACGAACATTTTGGCACAACGTTTTGAGATGCCCATGATTGGCTATTGATCACCGTGAGTGACAGTGTGACGTGACCCCGGTTACGAACAGCTGAGGCATCATCTGTGATCTCCAGGCTGATTCTTGTGCACCGTGTTGATGCACTCAGGCGTGACCACGTTACTACTTAATGGGGCAAATATCTGACACTTCTCATATAAATTACTTCTGCCTTGAAGGGACGAAATTTTTCGCACTCAGCTGTAAGCAGTTATAAAACAGAGTACTTGAGAGCGTCCTGGTGGAAACCATTAAACAGAACGCAGTTTCGACTAGAGTGGTAAGGTATCTCGACCAGGCACAAACAGATTATTACATCTTGGCATAGTTATAATGAAATGTCGCCCCCTAGTGATTAGGCATCAGATTAACATTTTGCCCCATGTTGAATATGGGGATTTTTCAACATGATCCCATGTATCGATAACCTCTAAATTTGAATGGGTTCTTTCCAGGCCCAGGCCCCACCCCTCCACCAAGTTTGATGAAAATCAGATCATCATTTTTTGCATAATCCTGTTAACGGTCAAAAAAATGGACAAACAAACAGATGCTGGTGAATAAGGAACATCCCCATGAGGTAGCAGAAGTAATTTATTGAGGTCCAATGTTACTGCAAAATTACTATCCCATTAGGATTAGGATTACCTCGATCTGGGGGAACAGGGGTGTGAGCTGCACAGATGGCAGGATTCTCCGTAAAGCTGAGTGCACGCTCTTTCTGCAGTCTGTCCAGAAACACCTCGGAGGACACGAAACAGGTGGAAACGACGCGCCGCACAGCGTTTCTCATTGTACAACTGCGATGAGCTGAAGAAAAGAATTACAGAGACGCCAGAAAGCAGCCATTCAACTCAAGCACCTCCGAATATGTCATTTTAAAAATAAAGAGAGTTCATTGACTAGGCACTTGAAAATATGCTCAGGACAGGAGCACAACACAAGACAGCTGGTAGTGATGTCATCTCTTTTTAAAGTCACATATATCACCCTTATACATGGTATAGAAAAAGTCCTCCAGAGATAACCATGCAGCGATACATTCCTGGCTGGTGAACAACATCAAGACATATGCAATAAATGTGGTTGTATATAAACTACTGCCACAATTTAGTTATCATTACCTCTGACAAAAAATTCGTATCAGATTCAGGATCCAGGAAAAGGAAACTTTAACATTGTGAAATAGCATGATATACCCCACATTGCTGGGCTTTGCAGAGGTTTGCACTCTCGACCCGCCCTTGTTTTTATGATTTTTAAATTCTATATAAGTATGCATGTGAGAGCGTAAGAGCTTGAGTGCGGTCAGCAGAAGGTGTCGGGCACTTTGGTCTTTTTTGGGGGGCTTGGCAGAGGATTGCACTCTACAATTGTTCTCTTTCAGATAAAACAAACACTGACTCCATATAATCATAGAGAAAAGTGCAGAGTGAAGCAAACTTTTAAAAGGAACTTCTGAAATCTATCTGGTGTTGCGCATGAGAAGTCCACAGTTCTTTTAACAGAGCAGCCATTACGGTTCAAGACCTGGGTTTGGTTTTTTGTATGCATATATGTATGTATGTATGTATGTATATATATATATGTGTGTGTGTGTATATATATATATAAATATATATGTATGTGTGTGTGTGTATATGTATGTGTGTGTGTGTATATATATATATACATACATAT
>JAOUQZ010000029.1:5480566-5505146 GCA_028564935.1 Neosilurus hyrtlii | reverse complement strand
TGTGTGTGTGTGTGTGTGTGTGTGTGTGTGTGTGTGTGTGTGTGTGTGTGTGTGTGTGTGTGTGTGTGTGTTTAGCTGTTGGTTGATTGCTTGAGGAGAAGTGTGTGAATAAGCCGGATGTGTATCAGTCACCTGTTTTGTTACTCTTTTATAACATTTTATAACATGTTATTAATTAATATTATTGCCAAATTAAACGTTACACCGGATTTGTTTGCTGGGTAGTATTGAAACGAGTTTATTATACAGTAATAACGTTATAATTACATATAAATAAGATGCACCTGCATATCTACAAATGTGCAAGGTGCATGGGCTGTGCACGTGCCTTAAACAGTACTAGTTATTCCTTTTGGCTTTGTAACGCATTATTTGTTATTATTATTATTATTATTATTATTATTTAATAAAAAGTCCCATTTTTATGCATGCATTTTTGTATGTATGGACTTTGTGTGCTTTATGCATGTATGCATTTTTGTGGTGCATGGTTCGGTGTTATTGCAGCTCCAACATAAATAGAAATTCTCTGCAGATCAATAAAGTGCCAATCCATCCATCCATCCATTAATCCATCCATCACTCCTAGACAGGATAATATTTGCTAATTAATTCAAAAAGCCTGACTCATTTGCTAATTGCATAAGTGTTTAATTCAGAAGAGTTTGTCCTTTAGGCTGAAATGCATGTAAATTAGGTAATATTTCTGGAAGTGTTAATCAAACAGAGTCATTCATCTCAGGTCCAGGTTGTCAGGCTGACTGCAGGGCTCAGGCTGTGCCCAAATAAAGTCTCGTTCGGGGTTTTTCTGAAAAGCATTCATCCTCATGACCTTTGCTGAATATCAGAGCTGTTGTTTCAAAATGTCACCGTGGATGTTTGTGCGGCGTGTCTCAGCTCTGTGTTTTGACAGCAGAATAGCTGGAAAGTTGGAGAATCGCACACGGGCAGAATAGCTGTTTGGATGAATCTGTAATTGCACAAATTGTTCAGATGCACAATCCAGCAACCCTTGGTATCTGATTAGTGAGCGCAGATGCAGTGCTGCTCATGATGCATTGCTGTTCATGAGTTATCAGGGTTGTCAGGTGGGTAATAGGTGCAAGGTTGCAGGCTGGCATTGTTTTTATTGTTACTACATGCAACATTTTGTTATCACATGCTACAGTATTTTTTATTTATTCCACTGGATTAGGATAAAGTTTATTCTTGTAATAATAAGGGAGTAGAAGTCAGGGTTTGGTAGACAGTCTTCTGAATCATGTGGTTTGAATTGTGGGTGCAGAAATGTGATTTATGTCGCTGCGCCCTTTGCGACAGTAGATTGAACCTTTTATTAGCCTCACGCGCTGTTACAAATGAAAAGGGGTCGGCAAGGTAACAAAGGGTTGACGTCATGGATCGCATCCGGCCGCCTGACCTGCCTCCTGTGAAGCCCCGCCTCCTTTTCGGCAAGCCACCAATAGGAGCGGCGTAACCCGCTTCCGCGTCTGAATGCCGTCCAATCGGATTAAGAGCAGCGTGAAACTTCCGCGTTGATGTAAATGCATGGGCTGAGTTAAGTGACTTGGAGTAGCGGTGTGATAGTCGCTGGTGCTTGTGCTGCCGACCGGATCCGGTTTAACCGCCTGCTCCGCCGTGGACGTGCGGATTTCCACCTCTTTCTCCTGCCGCACTTTGGGATTTTAATCATGCGTCCGGGTCCGGAGGATCTGTGCTGAACACGCCGGGCATCTTCTCCGTCGAATGTCACCCATCTGTAATTGGATGGTGGGGTAAGGACCGTGTTTTTGTCGTGGAGCGCTCAGCACTACCGTATTGTCTGGTCCTGTGCCCTTATGTGGTGGTCTTCTCCGGGGCATTTCTATAGCAGTCGACGATTTCTGGTCCCTTTTACTCTTTGGCATGTTGATGTACACCATGATTTGTTTCCCTCAATGTTTTCTCAGTGCTGACTACTGACATGAAGGTACATTTGCTTGTTTATTTTGTTACAAGAAAGCATCAGTGGCTCTAAAAGTTATATAGACTGATGACAGTTGGGAGGGAATATCTGGGAGGGATTATTTATTATGATCCCTATAATAAACATATAATAAACATATAATAAAGTGGGTTATTTGCGCGTCTGTTTAAGAATTTTCTTATTAATCATCGTCTTTTTCCCTTCTTCCTGTTATTTGCTTAAGGTTGTCCGTGCTCGGTTTTTCACATCACAGCAATACTTGTGTAAAGTGCGTCTTTTTTTTTAATGCGCATTTAATTGACGGCCGGTGGTGCGCACGCGCGCAGGCGCTCTTTCTCGGTCCGTCCGAAACGAGAGCCTGACATTAGCAGGGCTGAGAGTGCGGTTTCTGCCGTGCCCTACATTTCCAAAGAGTGCATAATTAAGTTTCAGAAGCCCTTGTTTCCCCAGAAATCCGGTCTCCTGTTCTCAGCCCAATTATGGTGTGCACCCAGGGATCATTTGGACGTCTGGGTGTCACGTTTGTCTTTACTGCGGAAAGCCATTATGTGATTTGGCATTTCAGATTTCAGCCCAAGACAGCCAGTCATCCTAAAACGCCCATCCTCGCTAATTCATTATGTGTACTAGGGTTTGTGAAGAGATCTGGCTTGTGTGTCCACGGCAGCCTTCTATTTCTAAGCACAGCTCTTCTTAAGGGTGAATCCGGGACCTTCTCCATCCTAAAACTTCCACGGCGCCTTTTTTTTTTACCCTTAGTAAGTCTTTTGAAAGCTTGTGCAGCCTCCATCAGACACACTAAAGAGATCTGAGTCCTGGAAGTGCCTTCTCCAAACCAGCGGTTGAGTAACAATGAGATCATTATGAGCCCACACAGAAAGAGAGCCACTATGTTCGGCGGTGCCTGACTGCCGAGCACTACAATACAAGGCCACCTACTAATGCATGCACTAATTGGCGAGCGCCTCCATGTCCTCACGCTAAGGGCTCGTGGCTGAGTTTTGTCTTTTAAGTGCTTTATTGTGTTTAATTGACCTGCCTGTGCGAAAGCGTAACTCGTCGAAGGGGTGCATAAATGGTGCACAAGCTCATTTCTGCGTATTTGTCATTAATGTTGGTAGGCAAAGCACTCCAAGCTGGCGAGGCACTTCGGTAAATATTAATTAGAATCTTTGTGCATGTGTGTCGGTGTAAACAAGGTGGGTTCAGAGTAAAAGGCAGCTGCTAATGCACGCGCATGGCACCAATCCCAAACCTGGTAATCTGTCTTTTATGCGTGCCATAAATGTATTGCGTTTCACTGGAGAGCATTTTGCACACCGTGCTGAATTCAGCAGCTCCGGTTCTTGTATTCAGAATGTGCCAAAGGCGAGAAAATGGAGAGATCGAGGAAGAGGGGGTGAGGGAGTTGATACCTCCCTGTCCAAGTGATTGTCATTGAGCAGATGGCTCTAATCAAGCCCTAAAAGTTCTGTCAAACACTGAGTGTGTGTGGTGGTGGTGGTGGTGATGTGGGGGTGGGTGGGGGTGGAGAAAATGAAAGCATGGCAAAAGTGTCAGAAGGCCACGATACTCTGCCGTCATGTAATTTTATATTCTGGCAGTTGGATCCTGACCCCTGACAGCGCAGCTCAGAGACAGGTTGTAAATACAGATAGTAATTGCTTGGAGAGGGAGGGAGTGGGAGAGAGGCATGGAGAGGGAGAACAGTGGAGCGAAAGAGAGCGCCAGGGCAAATTAGTTTCAGCCCCATCACGCAAGATAAGTGAATTTGAGACTTTTTAGAGCTCTGAGAGATGAGAGGAGCGCCCTCAGAATGGACTGATTAGGAGGAAGGGGCAGGTCACACCACAGACTACAGCCTCATTCATCACAAAATTACATCCTGCCAGTACAAACTAGCTGCATTTTGGACAGAAAATCCACCACAGCAAGCACAAACGCACGCCGCTGCTTTGGTCTCGGATAAAAAGTATCGACATCACTCAGTTCGAATAATGAGAAGCAACTCGAGTAGCTTGTCTTCCCAGAGTTTTGTGTGTGTATGTGTATGTGTGTGTGTGTGTGTGTGTGTGTGTGTGTGTGTGTGTGTGTGTGTGTGTGTGTGTGTGATCATAGCTACAGTTCTAGATAGATACTTGGTTTGGATTGACTTATTTGTTTGTATGGTTGGATGACAGGTGGCTTAATAGTAAAGTGCACAGTGTTTATTGCAGGCCAGAACACATTTCCAGCTCCAGTCCTCTCACAGTGCCGTTGGCTTGACTGCTGCTCATGGAATTTTAACGTGTTGTTTTAAAGGAGCCGTGTCGTCATTATTTTCCCAAATATTCCACAAATGTCCAAAGTACCGGTCTATATTTGTCAAATAGCCTTTCTGCCTGCAGTTCAAAAGGAGTTGGGAGTTTTTGAGCTTATTGAGGAGTGGACGGAAATGGATTGCAACACGGACCTTTTGAAATCGTGTTGGGGTGAACGGTTTTCAAAAATTCAGATCGTCCTGCAAACCCCTCCTTAATACTTGATGTATGAACCCGATTCATGTCTAGTGTCCTTTGTAAACAAGCGGCATGGTTGTGTTATAGTTAGCACATTATCCTCACTGCAAAAAGCTCCTGGGTTCGAGTCCCGGGCTCGGATGTTTCTGTGCGGAGGTTGCATGTTCTCGCCGTGCTTGCTTGGGTTTTGTCCGGGTACTCCGGTTTCCTTCCACAGTTCAAAAACATGCACATTAAGATAATTGGCTGTTCTAGGTGTGAGTGTGAATTATTTTGTGTGTGTGTTGGCCCTGTGATGGTCTGGCGAGCTGTTTAGGGTGCACCCCGCCTTTGCTCCATGTCGGCTGAGACAGGCCCCAGCCTCCCCGCGACCCTAGTAGGAGTAAACGATTCCGATTCGGCAATAAAATGTAAAATAAAAAATCCTCCATTAAACCAGATTTCCATTTATATGGATGGTTATGTCTTGTTTGATACCACCATTCCTGATATCTAGGCTAATTTATTCAAACAACCATGACACCGCCCCTTTAAAACGAGCCAGGTGTGAAGTGACGTAGACGGAAAAAGTGTATAGTTATATTTTAAATTGCTGGGAAATATTGATTTATGGTCTATAGGAGTTGATTTGGTTAATTATTGCACTGATATTTATGGCAAAATAATCAGCAGAATCATTGGAAAACTCCTTGGTTGCCAAAAATACTCTGTCCTATGGATATAAAGAGTCTGTGACCAGAATTTTTAGCTCTGCAAGGGAATTTAGGTGGTCAGACAAGGGCAAGGGTAGTTAGGTTGTATGTTTTATATCAATTTTGTTATATAAAATAATTTAAATTTGTTGTTTGTTGGTTGGGTAACTCGGTGGCGTACTGGTTAGCTCGTCTTCCTCACAGCAAGAAGGTCCTGGGTTCGAGTCCTGGGCACAGGTGTCTCTGTTTGGAGTTTGCATGTTCTCCCAATGCTTGTGTGGGTTTCCTCTGGGTACTCCAGTTTCCTTCCACAGGCCAAAGACATAATTAGCTGTTACAAATTAGGATAATTAGCTGTTACAAATTTTCTTAGGTGAGGAGTGTGGATGTGATTGTGAATGGTTGTGTGTGTGTGTGTGTTGCTTTGTGATGATCTGCTGAGCTGTTCAGGGTGTACCTCACCTTTTCCCAGTGTTTGCTGAGAGGCACCAGCCACCACACGACCCTAATTGTAGGATTAAGTGGTTTGGCGCGTGAGTGAGTGTCTTTTGGATGATGTTTCAGTGAAAAGAAAACTTCTCAAAAACAAAAACGTGAGCTTTAGTATGTATTCTTGGATGTCGGTTCACCCAATGAGCAACCAGCCAATCAGCCTCACGATTCATTCAGACGTACGGACAACGACAGGTTTCCACGGGGTTTCAACAAGCTATAAAACTCAACTTGATAGTTTCTTAATAATATGGAACTCTGTTCATGTGGGAGCTCTGCGATTATTACTGTAAGGTTTATTCTGATTTTAGAGTTTGTTGTTTGGATCAACGTCATTAACTTGATTTTTCATTTGAAACAGACTTTCTTGATATTCCTGTAGAAACCCATTTTCCAAACTGCTTAATCCTACAAGGGTCGCGGAGAGCCTGGCACACGTCTCAGCTGACACTGGGCACAGGTTTGCCGGACCTTCGCAGGGCCAACACACAACCATTCATACTCACGTCCTCACTTGGGGGCAATTTGAAACAGCCAACCAGCCTGATGTGCATGTCTTTGGACTGTCAGAGGAAACCAGAGTACCCGAAGGAAGCCCACGCAAGCACGGAGATAACATGCAAACTCCACAGAGAAACGCCCAGGACTTGGACCAGGGACCTTCTTTCTGCGAGGCGGACGTGCTAAACACTGTCACCGTGCCGCCCAAAATGAGTTTAGCGTATTGAAGTTATGTTTAAGAGGCCCGCTATTAGATAACGAAACTTTTACCTCAGAATCTGTCTGCTTAACCTGCTAGCAGTTTAACTAATTAGTGATGAATTAGCTAGCGGTTAAAAATAATTTGTTGCTGTGGTTCACAGTTTGACGGATTTGGTTACTGTTAAAAAAAAGTCCTGACTAACACTAAAATATCATGAATGTTTACCTGTTATGCTAATCTGCTAGTAGGTAACCCACTGGCTAGCTGTTAAGCATGACAGGAGAACATACAGGCATTTTAAATGAGGTAAATAAATGTTTACAGAGGTTTTTAGTCTTTTTTAGTGATTTCTTGGGAGGTAGGAAACATTTTAGACAATTTATTATTTCTCATGTACGGCTTTAATGGCTTAAAATTACAAGCTAAACAGTTGTTTATAGCTTACAACCCAGACAAACAAACAGCAATTGTCCTAAGCGTTTTTTCCCCCCCGCCCCACAGAGGGTTATATAAGTTTATGGAGCTTGACGAGCCGGCTTCTCATAGCGCAGATGTGAATCCGTGCCCATTTACACAGCTGTTTTCCAGAGTGCGCCACAAGGTGAAGAATGTATACTGTCTTTCTCCTTTCTCTCTTACCTAATGGAGTGACAGAGTAAGAGAGAGTCCCTCGGGTTAAACGCTGAGCCGTTAGCCAAAGCCACACACACACACACACACACACACACACACACACACACACACACACACCCAGCAGTTAAACGTCTTCTGTTACACATAGGCAATAAACCTTAACTGCTGGCTCATTCATGTTTCATCCGGATTAGTTCGACTTGTACCTCTTCTTTATTACACAGACACGTCTGCATATACTGCCACAGAGTCGGTTAGTCAAAAACAGGAGGGCGGAGGTATGAAGCCTTAAGCTTTAATTCCTGTCCGGGGTAGGGTTTGTTCGATGGCTGGCGGGGGGATCCGGGAGTGGCGAAGAACCTTAATAGGAACATTTTTGGAGATATCAGGCAGTCTGTTTGGTTTTATTGAGACAGCCTGGCCAGGATTACTGGGATAATACAGCTGCTGGCAGCGTCTGTTTGATTTTGCCCTCTAAAGAAGGAGTTGATGTTTGTTCTTCCATTGGTGGTATCTGGCTGGATTTGAGCCCTGATGTGAGGCCCGTGTGCATGCGAGAGCATTTGAAAAGATCTTTACAGGGGTGTTTGTGTTCAGGTGTGTCGTTTATGACTTTGCGGGCATGCTCCAAAGCTGTATGGAAATCAGATGTGTGATCAGTTGAGCCGCAGAAACATTAAAAAGACCATAAAAGCCGGTGCGGTTCACTGGTCAGATTGAAACGAACACGAGGGCTGCTCTGAGATTAGTCTGTAAGGCTGTCTGAAGCTTGGGAAACCAGCAAACTGGGCGAGGCATGATTTATGAAACGGCTTTCTTGATTCATGACGGTGTCGTCTGTGTGATGCCAAGCTTCACTAAGTAGAAACGCGAGTCGTGATTTGCAGTGTTTTCAGGCAGTCTGGGTGTCTCCATTAGTTTTGAAACAAATTATTTTCTGGGAAGTATAATATCTTTTATTTGTAGTTTGATATTCACAGATAAGCGGTGACATTCGTTTTTATTCTGCAGTAAATCATAAGGATTTAATGAATGTTTTGGTGTTCAGTGGAACAGCTTTTGGACCGGTTTAGTAGGACATTTTACCCCAGAGAGAAATTTGCAAGATTGGCATCAACTCCGATTCCTAACATTTCTAACACATATTCATTAAAATCCAAGAATGTTGATATGGTTTGACATTGTAAAAAATTGTGTGTATTTCCATTCCCTTCTGAAACTACTGCAATGGCACGGTCAGTCCATATGTTTTTGCTGTACACTGAAGTTATTGGTCTTGGGCGGAACGGTGAAGTAGTGGTTAGCATGTCCGCCTCACAGCAACAAGGTTAAAGAAGGCTAACTGGCTGTTCAAATTGCCCCTGGATGTGAGTGTGTATGGTTGTATGTGTGTGTGTGTGTGTGTGTGTGTGTGTGTGTGTGTGTGTGTGTGTTGCTCTGTGATGGTTTGATCAGGGTGTTCCCTGCCTTCTCTCAGTGTTGGCTGAGATAGGCACCAGTCTCCCTGCGACCCTAGTAGGATTAAGCGGTTCAGCAGAAGATTGAAGATATTTGGGTTAGAGCTCAGAAATTAGGCTACGAGATAATGCAGTAGGAGGCGGCATGGTGGTGTAGTGGTTGGCACGTCCGCCTCACAGCAAAAAGGTCCTGGTTTTGAGTCCCAGGTTTGCCCAGTGAGGCGCGGATGGAAGTGAATTGCGACATGGACTTTTTGAAATCTTGTTGGGTTGAACAGATTTCAAAAATTAAGATCGTGTTGCAAACCCCTCTTTAATAGTTAATGTAAGAACCCGTTTCATGTCTGGTATCATTTGTAAAAAGGCGGCATGGTGGTGTTGTAGTTAGCAAAATGGTTTCCTCTGGGTACTCCAGTTTCCTCCCACAGTCCAGTGACATACACATTAGGCTAATTTGTTGTTCCCCTATGTGTGAGAGTAAGTGTGAATGGTTTTATACGCGTTGGCCCTCCCGATGGACTGGCGAGCTGTTAACTCTCTACCCTGCCTTCACCCAGATTTGGCTAAAATAGGCTCCAGCCCTTCCTTGGCCGTAGATAAAGGAAGGATTTTTCAATTCTAAATGAGTAGAATTTCAGCTTTAATTTCCTAATATTTACATCCAAATATGTTAAACAATTAAGCGATATTCCACATCACCTGTGCAGTAACAGTAAATATGGGCTTTGATTTAACCATGGTGTCCGTAGGTTATTACAGCTGTGCTGTACAGTGGTGTGGTAATTGCGGTAAAGTGCTTTTTGTACAGCACAACGTTTATTTCGAAATTATTGCTACGTAATTGTAGGATGTCTCATATAATGGGCAGACCACTTGGAAGTGCACCATCAGGGGCCAGACTTCGTGTCCCCTCTGCCTCTTAATCTCTGTCTCTTTGTCCCAATGTCCCACCAGTGTGTCACATGACCGACATACTGTGTGACCTCACCACCTACTGTTAGGTCTCATAGCAGGTGCTAATACTTTGGGACCCCCCACTCGCAGAGCTTTAAGCACTGCATCTAACTGACGTTTCAGCCACAGTATTGCTTTTGTAGTTGAAATAGATCTCGGAGCCACCAGGACTTTATAGCCCGTTGGTTAGCTTATTAGCTAGCCTACTTTGATTTATACATTTTGGTCATTCCTATGCTTCTAGTAAACCTGGTGCCTCTCTTCCCTTTAATCATCATCTAATGAACTTTTATATTTTAAATGTAAGGTTATATTTTGGAGGCGTGTCACTTGACTAGTCTACTAGTGATGTTGCTAACTCCAAAGTACCGTCTGTTTTGTACAAGGAAGTGAAATTCTGCGGGGAAAACATCCAAGTGAGGTTATAAGTAATGTATGTGAGTACATAGAAATGTTGCTTCTCCAAACAATTTCATGGATCAAAGCTAACTGATGGTGTGTTCCAGTTAGGTTGTCTTAGCATGGCGCAGCGCCATGCATTCCACGTGATCGCCATGTCTTTTTTTCATGCGTCATGGCCTTTTTTACACAACCGCCATGCAGCTATGTTTTTATTTGCATGCTATTTTTCTGCATTCGCATGGCGTTATTTTCCCTGACTCCATGACCCCAACAACTAGGAACGTTTAGTCAGCGACATTTAGTTCATTCGGGGTTTTTTTTCTTAACCGGACATCCATGCGAAGTGCACGCATCAGCTCACTTCTAGATGCTTTTCACTGCTTCCATGACCCCAGCTTGACCTCGGCAACTAGATCCGCCACTTTAGCGGGAGTGTTTTTTTGGGTTTTTTTTTTTTATTAGACGAAAACCCATGCACATCACGCATCAGCTCGGCTTATATTCTGTGATATTAACGTCCAACTAGCAAAACGATAACGATTCAACATAATTTGTCAGAGACAGATCTGTTAATCTACTTAAGATATATTTAGGTCACAGCAATGTAAGAATGCAAAACGTGAAAGATGGCCGAAGTAGTAGACCAAACGTTTCCTTGCAAAGATTCTTCAGCAAATCGACTAACGATGGTAACGTGTAAGTTTCTAAAAGGATTTTATTTTAATTACAGAATTTCTGACCAATCAGATTGACTCCATAAACTCTTAATAGCTCTAAATTTTGGTGTGAGCTTTGTGTTTCACGTATGAAGACTGCATTTGTTGGTAAAAGGTGTGTGTGTGTGTGTGTGTGTGTGTGTGAGTGGGTGTATTCTTGCCCAGCGGGACATGTTTATCCCCAGTCTGTCTGTCTTCTCAGATGACTCCAGACCAAGTGATCCAGAGACAGTGTGTAACGGTCGGATGCCATTATCTCAGCGTGACATGAGATAAGATGGCCGACCTGCCGCTGACCAAACTAATCAGCCTCCTCCACCCAGCAGTATGAGTCTTCTGGCTTGACCAGTCAGGATCTTCTTTGAGGACAGCGAGTGCGTGATGTAGACTGCGAGACATATCAGTACCAGATGCACCATCGCATGGCTCTCTTCTCCAGTTTAGTTCATTTCGCTGCTAACGAGGGGTTACGGAAGGATGCCATTAGCATGGTGGCACTTTGCTAATTGGCCATTTGCTTTTCTGACTCTCAGGCTGCCAAAATCTCTTGGCAGTAAATGCTTGTGTCAGATACACATCGGCTTTGGATTATCTCAAGTGCAAATCTGTGACCTAGAGTGAAATCTCAAGGCCATTGGATCAAGTGTCTGTAGGTTGACCTGGTATAGCTCTGTTTCACGAGGTGGAAACAAAATGCAATTTAGGCTTGGTTGCACCAACAAGGATTAGATTCCGAGTTTCGAGCTAATCAAGGATTAAATCCTACCTCTGATTACGGTGGCAGTGGCAGCATGTTTGTCTCGCAAGAAGGTCCCGGGTTTGATTCTCGGGCTCGGGGTGTTTTTCTGTGGAGTTGGCATGTTCTCCCCGTGCTTGTGTGGGTTTCCTCCAACAGTCCAAAGACATGCACATTTGGATAATTTCCTGTTCCAAATTACCCCTAGGTGTAAGTGTGATTTGTGGATGGTTGTGTGTGTGTGTTGGCCCTGCAGTGGTCTGGTGAGCTGTTCAGGGTGTACCCTACCCTCGCCCCAGGCGGCTGAGATGGACGCCAGCCTCCCCGTGACCCAAGTTATGATTTAGTGGCTTAGAAAATGAATAAATGAATAAATAATTGCTAATTTGGGTGGCACGGTGGCGTAGTGGTTATCAAGGTCTTGGGTTCGATTCCCGGGCCCACGAGTTGGCATGTTCTCCCCGTGCTTGCATAGATTTCCTCTGGCTACTCCGGTTTCTTCCCACAGTCCTGTTCTGGGTGTACACCGCCTTTGCCCCGTGTCGGCTGAGATAGGCACCAGCCTCTCTGCAACCCTAGTAGGATAAAGTGGTTCAGCGAATGAGTGAGATGAGTGAGTAATTGTTAAATGTTTTGAGGACAGAATCGATCTGATTGGCTATCCTGTCCACGTTAACATTCGTATACATATTCATGCGCACTAGTATCTGACAGTAAAAGGAAACTTTTAACACAACAAGCAACCTGTCGTTACAAGTTTGTTGAAACAAGAAGTGACGAGAGGCAATTTGGAACAGCCACTTCTCCAGATGTGCGTATCTTTGGACTGTTGGAGGAAACCAGAGTGCCAAGAGGAAACCTACACAAGGATGAACAGAAATGTCCTTGCTGAGCTCGGAGCTCAAACCCAGGACCTTCTTGCTGTGAGGCGGGCATGCTAGCCACTACCACTACGCAAAGCTTTGTGTGACTGGATGAGCCGGATAGATTGGATTCAGGGTCCTAAACTCCCACCCAGGTTTCGAGCATTTGTGTCTGAATTGCGGCAGTGCAGGGAGACCATGGGAGATCATGAGAGACTGACCTGTTTGTCTTTGATACTTGGCTGCAGTCTGCTCTGTTTCTTTTTAACAACAGTTGCTGGATCAAATGGCTGTGCCGCCTGACTTGTGCTTTATGCCCTGTGAGTGGGCTCAGCCAGTCTTTAGCATCTAATAAGGGCATGCATTGAGTCTATAGAACAAAGACAACATAAAAGCAGTCACATAAATGTGTGTGTGTGTGTTTGTGCACGTCTACCTTCTGCTCATATCTTGTACATCTTGTGTCCGGCATTCTATTGTGTGGCTGCCTGGCGTAAGCGAGCTTGTTTAATGCATTGAGATTAACTGGAGCACTTAAGAAGCCGCTCGGAGAGGACAATGGGGGAAACGAAGACTAGGCCAAAGCGACTCCTGCCAAATCAGGGAACAGGATCCGAAAGCACAAAAGGGTGAAGTCAGGTTATAGGAGACAGGCGAAGACACTTGACAAAGTCAGAGAAAAAGAGAACGGCTGCGCTACAGTACATCCAGCCTGTTGTTGAAATGTCATCATCGCAGGCTTTGCTCCATCGCTCATAAATGCGTTTTGATGAATGACTTCTGCACCCAGGACAGCACCCACCACAAATCCTTGTGACTGGTTGCCCTTTTTTTTTTTCTTGCACCCGTCCCTACTGGCTGCTTGTGTTCCCTCGCGTTATATGCACTCTAAAAAAGTTCCTGGTTATTCAAAAGCCAAATGCTCCTAGTAAGAAGTCATAATTTGCTTGTCTTGTTTGTTCTTTGGGGGTTTTGTGTGTGTGTGTGTGCGTGTGTGTGTGTGTTTGCCCTGTTCCCCTTTCCAATCCTTTCAACCTCTCAGGCTTCAAGATAAGAGCTGTGGAAAGTTCTGGCATTTTGGGAGCAAAACATAAGCACCCTTCCTTTGTGTTATCGTCTTTTTGCTGAATATCTGTTAACACTCAGCATATTAGGAGAGTTATTCCCTCTCTCCCCTTTCTGTTTCCCACTCTCTTGTCTGATATACGAGCTGGCTTGTCTGAGCAGACCTTCAATGAGTTGAGAGCGCGTGAGAAGTCACTTTGGTGTTGAGTGTTTGGACGCCAAGGATCTTAATAGCGGAGGAGGCGTAATATGACATTATTGCTCTGTGCACTGTACTGAGTGCTAATATAAATATATTGTCTACTGTGAAGGCATGCGCGGTATAAAGATGGCACTCGTCTCTACACGATCCCACGGTTGATATTGACTCTCTGACTGCATTATTTTCATATCATAAAACTTCCTTGAACATTTTTGAAATGGTTAAACATACATGCGGCTTTAAATTCAAGTTGAGTTTTACCAGTAACTCATTAAAATGATGTGCCATTACATTTTGAATCAATCTTTGACTAATAACCATGGAAAGAAAATCACTGTTGAGAAAAGTCGAACACATTTGCCTTAGATTTGCATGAATAGGCCGTCAGCAGTAAGGAAAATGCACAAAGACATTTCCCTTTCATGGTGAAGTTCACACACAATTACCTCTGAAGGACTCGGTGGAGGCTAAAACTAAAACTTGTCAGTTTAACATTCGTATTTAACCTATTAGTTATTTTAATTATGTTCTAGCCTAATGCTAGCTTGGATGCTAGTGCTTGGTCTGAATTACAAGGCACCGAACGATACAAAAAATAGCTTGTTCGTGAAGTGGTGGCACACTGGTTATCATGTCCGCCTCACAGCAAGAAGGCCGGGGTTCGACACTCGGGCGTTTCTGTGTGGAGTTTACATGTTCTCCATGAGCTTGTGTGGGTTTCCTCCGGGTATTTCCCCCCACAGGCCAAAAACATGCACAGTAGCCTAATTGGCTGTTCCAAGTTGCCCCTAGGTGTAAGTGTAAGTATGAATGGTTGTATGTGTGTTGCCTTGGCGAGTTGTTCAGGGTGTACCTCGCCAGCTTCCCCGCGACCCTAATTAGGATAAAGTTGGTTAGAAAACGAATGAATGAATGAAAGTCCATGAACTTGGCCAATCAAATAGCAGCAGATTTGGTCCTACACAAGAGCCATGACTAAAAATCTTTGTAAAACATTACATTTAGCCATGTAAACAACAGCTCTTAATATTAGCACAGTGTAGCACGTAACTGTACTAATGTGGCAAGTTAAGCAACCATTGACCGTATATACTTGGACCGTGTACTTCCATTGGGTACCATTTTATAGAAATGACCTTCCATTTGTCACATTTGCAACCAGAGTCTTCTCATTATGGTTTGTCTCTGGCTCAGGTCTGTGCAGAAGATACATGGGGTGCTGTCGCTTATATGTGGACACACTGTTTTCTATATCTATTCAGAGAGCTTAAATACTTTCAGATAGAGATATTTTAGTAACATGGATGCTTGGGCATGAAGTGATCGTGGTTTCGGAAGGAGCAGCAGGTTCAACACGGTAATCAGCAGTGCAGGGTGAGCTGAAAAGTTTTATTGTTAAAAGAAACTACATAAAGATATAAAAAGATAAGGAAAAGGCTTTGCACATTTTGATAGCTGGATGTTGTGAAAGGTTGTTAGCTTATACGGCTAAATAGCTACTATGACGCTCATGTTTTTAATAGAAATGGCTAACAGTCTGTACCGGCGCACTTGTCCAGAAATTGAGAAAAGTAACAAAAAGACAGAGAGCACTGGTTTCAGCCTGTCTCATTTGGGATATCTGTCAGTCAAATGTGTCCACGCCTTCTAATTTTATAGTAAAATTCCATTTTAAAAAGTCTGATTTGTTTGGGAAAAGTATACCGTCAATATTTGCCTCTTTAGCACAGTTGATTAGCTTTGCTAATTTTATTAACTCAGGACATTCTTGCTACCCAAAAATAAAACACTGCATAAGGTACAGTGTAAACAGACGAGCTGCTTGTTCACGTCAAACTTGATGGAGTTTAAATCATTTTTTAGATGATTTAGACAGGTTTTTAAAATCATAACTCCAAAATAAAAAGTGCTGTATGGATTGAGGTTATGTCTCAAAAATTGGCTGTCCTGTGGATCCTGTAAAAATTGTGTTGATGCTGTAACAAAGTGCCATGACATATTGTTTGTGTGTATGTGTGTGTATGTATAGATCTCAGAGAATGTGTTATTTTAGCATGGATATACTTCAGAATAGGGGGGCTTTTCTGAAGACACTGAATCTATGCTCTTGTTAGGACGTATTGTCAGAGCCGCTGAATGGCGAACACTATCTCGGCGGCGGGTAAAGCAGCCAGATGACATTCTTCCTGGAGAATGAAAACACATGCGGCCTGCAGTTTTGTTGATACAGTGAAACAAAGCAGAGGAAAGAGGAGCACTAGTTTTGTTTTTGCATGTGCGATGGTGGAGAGAGATCTGTTTCAGGTTCTTGCTGAGAGATAGCCTAGGGGAAGCGTATGTGGTGACCTCCACTAGACCTGATTGAAAGCAGCCTGAAAGGCTGGTTGTCTTCGAAGCTTAACGCTGGTGTGATGCTGAGTGCGGAGGTTTCACCCGCTAAAACCTTTTATCGAGAACATCACCCCTGCTCCAGGAGATTAACCGCAAAAGTCACCAATGTCATATTATCTTACATTAGGTTTAAGGCTAGACTGTAGATCTTTCTAGTTTACAGAAGGCGGAAAAGCCGAGGGCTCATCTCTGTACGCATTCAGGTTTCCTCTGTTAATAAGTTACTTTTATTTGATTTTATTTGTAAAAGGATTAAGGTCTTAACATAAAACATTGTTTGTCTAAGTTATGAGTCACATATTGTTTTTTTACAGGCTTATATCACAGATTATGGAAAAAGAATCCTCTCATCATATGAAAGAAGTGATAAAATGCATAAACCTTTAGCCCTTTTGTACACTTTATTTGTGAAACAGCTAACGTGCACTGTGTGAATAGTATCAGCTTAGTAGTTAGCCTCAATTTCAGTAGCTCTCCGAGTGAACTAACGAGTAAAATAACGTTGGTCTAAATATTCCTTCTACTAAAACCAATAACAAGCTGTAACTAACATTAGACTTATTATTTTATTGTGTCAGCCGTACCCAACATTATGCTAGCTAGCTAACATTCAGGTGTTTTATTGTGTTAATAAGTAGACGGTGTCACTAGCAACATAGCTAGCTAACAAGTATCCAGGTGTTTTACTGTGTTAATAATTAGCCAGTGTCACTAGCAAACTAGTTAGCTAGCTAAGATTCAGGTGTTTTATTGTGTTTAATAAGTAGTCAGTGTCGATAGAAAACTAGCCTTGTGACACTGGCTACTTATTCAGAATCGCTAACATTATAGTACAATAAGGTATAGAAACCTTCTCACTAAGAGTATTATATTGCGTTATGGTATAGTGTAATATGTGGTTATATAGTGTAGACAGGTACCCAGTATCACTCCCAAGCTAGCTAGCTAACATTCAGGCGTATAATTGTGCTTATAAGTAGCCAGTCCCACTAGCACGCTGTGTTTTTAAGCAAACTAATGTTAAACTATTATATTGTGTTTAAAATTAAACACAGTTACAAGCAAGATAGCTAACATCAATGTACTATATTTTGTAAATACAGAGTGATCCAGTGTTGAAAAAAAAAGCTATCCAATACGGTCCTAAAAGCATCAAGCTTAAGTGATCTTATCTGCAGTTTCGAGATTCATGAATAATGTTAATGCATCAATAATGTTTTCCTGTGCTTGTAATTTAACCCGTGTTTACTCGAGAGCACTGGCTCCCGAATCTCAGCTGTACATACCTCCGTCCCTTAATTCCTGTAAGCATTCAGAAAGTGTTTTATGCTCTTTGTGATGCCATCTGAAGACAGAATAATATTTCCTGCAGCCTCATTCAGAATTGTAGCACTGTGCTCATGAAGAATGGATGGTCAGAACCATTTCATGGCTTGGGGCTCTC
This sequence comes from Neosilurus hyrtlii, assembly GCA_028564935.1. Lineage (NCBI taxonomy): Eukaryota > Metazoa > Chordata > Actinopteri > Siluriformes > Plotosidae > Neosilurus > Neosilurus hyrtlii. The sequence continues at coordinate 5,487,932 of JAOUQZ010000029.1, read as the reverse complement.
CTGAAAGAGCGAATAGATGTATTATTTACACAACCTTAGAGAGGATTGCATACGTTAGGATCAAAGGACAGGCTTCGGGAAAGTGCTTCGGGACGTAGGACAAAATTTCATGTAATATACCGGCTCCGAGTGCTGGCTTTTAGATCAGGAGTCGGCATCAAGCCTTTTCTTTCCCGTATACCCGTTTAAAACTCTTCAGCTTGTAGTCATTTGTCATGCAAAAGAGTCTGAATAATGCTCAGAGAGCACTGAAGCAGTGCAAACTTGGCTTAACAAATTTCTGCATTCTTTTTCTGCTTGCACTCCAGCAGTCTTCTAGAAAGTGTCTTTAAAGCAGGAGAAAGAAGTGTTGAGTCATTGTGCACTAAATCAAAAAGCTTGCGCAGTCAGGGACTGGCATGAGGCGAGACCTGCTCCATCTGATTGCTACCTCGCGGCTCAGACTGATTTATCAGAGCTGCCCGCTGCAGTTATCAATCTCGCATCGGATGAGTGCTGGGAACGGAGACTTCTGTGCCTGCTAATGTATGACTTGCTGAGAGAGAGTGGGAGTGAGTGATGGGAAGTGAGGGAGGAAGGAAAAAAGAAAGGGAGACGGATGGAGAACAGCAGGAGGGAGAGGATAGGTGCAGTGACAGATGAGAAGGAGGCTTAACGTCCACGTCAAAAGAAGCAAAGCCTCCTGGGTCGCTCCCGAACCGTTTGAAGCAGGAATCGAGCTCACTCGTGCTAAACACATGACCCGCGCATGTATGCGTGGCTTTTATTTGAAGTCTCCGGATCATGTGAAGGGCATTCGGTGGAATGAGTTTGAGGAGTACATGGTTTGCCACAGGGAATGGTTTGTATGCGGAGTACTTGAATGTGTGAATACGTTGTGTGCACAGTGCACATGCTAGTCCTGAACAATGTGTTGTCTGGGGGAAAAATGTGAAAGTTCGATATTGAAATTAGTTTTATTTTCTATGCATCTCAGAAAGCCAAGGCGAGGTTACAAACTAGCCTAAATAAAACTATTTCTCTGTCATCTGGCAAAAGTATATTATTGGCAGGAAAGCATTTTTGTCTCTTTTTGGTGTAGGCGAGCTCCAGTGGGTTTTTCCAGTCTGCCTCACGCACTCTATATAATTTAAGTCTGTGAAACAAATGTACTGTTTAAATAGAAACCATTCAAAATCAGAATTAAAATGTTAAACAATCCATGCTTTACAGCCTACATCCTAAGCATTTTACTGAATTCACCCTCAGTGTGCGAGATGTTGGGGGGGGGAAAGGCTGCATGTAATTTATATCATACATTACCTCTGCAAAGGAGGCAATGGTTTACCCTTGGTTTTTATGTTTGGTTGTTAGCAGGTTTACGCAAAACATCATGCGTGGATTTTCGTAAGATTTCAACCGCAGGTGGGGCACTGGACCAGGGAAACTCCACTCGATTTTGGAGATGATCCGGATCAAATTCAGAATGCAGGATTCTTAAAAATATCGGAAGATAGAATGATTTTTTGGAAGTGTCGTATTGCAGCAGGCCCAGCAGGGGGTGCTGTGTACTTACATTTTTTGCAAAACATTATGTGCGGATTTTCATAAGATTTGTACAGGTCATGGGGCTTTGGACAAGAATGGCGCCATTGGATTTTGAAGATGATTCGGATGAAATTCAGGTTTTTCCACATTGTGAGATGATATTTGATATTTTAGATTATATGTTGGGCTTGGTAGGTTTGTGCTCTTCTTTTCATATGATTTCTAAATTCAGTATCAAATTTTAATGTGTGTGTGTGTGTGTGTGTGTGTGTGTGTGTGTGTGTGTGTGTGTGTGTGTGTGTGTGTGTGAAAGAGAGATACAATGTGACCTAGACTTAGTATGTTCTACCCATTAGACCACCCAGTGCTCCCAGTATGGTATTTGGCTATTTTGAATGTGCTAATTTTCTAATTAACTATAAAAACAAACTGTATTTTAAATGCACTTGAATGCATAGTTTCCATTGTGCTTTTAATGGCATCGTTCATTTTATAGCTGAATCTCATAGCAGTGTTCATTTCATCAGGCTCACTGACTAGGATCTACAGTATCATTACGTTCTACCCCATGTGGTGAGCATATATAGTGATGAGAAGCAATTAGAAGCAATAAGAAATGTTAACTTGGGCTAAATATCAGCAACAAGAAAGTGCTGCAGCAGGAAGATAAAAAAATACAAATAAATAACAAATGTGAAACATAAAAATTTATGATTATGGTCTTGCCTTGATTTTCACCTTCTGTGGTTTATGCAATATGAATGTGTAGTTTATGCAACATTATAGGCTTATTAATATTTAAATCCATTCAGATAATAAATCTTCTAAGCGATTAAATTTCACATGCATTTTTAAAGGAATTTGTCAGACGTAATGTAATACAAATATGTTTTCAAGATTTACTTATTTGTGTGTGTGTTGTGGTGTGGTGTGTATTTTTATGTGTGCATGCTTGTGGGCATGTTCACTTGAGTGCACTTTACGGTTACGTATTTTTCTGGCATGACTGCTTTTCAGATTTGTTTGAATGCCGTCCACACAACAGCAGCGCTGCGTTTAAGGACAAAAAGTCAACTTTCAGCATTTAAAAAAAGCTCATAACCTTGTGTGACCTACTTTTTTAAAACACAAGGTTGCCTGGTTGGATTTTACAGATGCAGTATGAATGCGGCTCGCAGGCTGCACTGTAGCGTATGATCGACTGAGCACGGCAAGGGGGAGGGATGGTGAAAAATTTGACTAAGCACCCCATTGCCAGAAGAATATTTGGCTAATTCTGTGTGCGAGAGTTCACTCACATCTGGGCCATTTGTCTTCCTGTATCCGACGTCCCAGGGTCCCGTCTCCTGCTGACCGTCCCCGCATCGGAGCTTCCTGTAATTAATAGGGACTCTCACCTGGCGGGGGAACCACAAGCTCCCGTGATGCCGAGGAGGGAAGGATGGATTGGAGAGGTGTTATCTTTCAGGCCTGACAAATATTCTCTCTCTCTCTATCTCAGCTTTCACTGACAGCGCACACTCTTAGCTTCTGCTGAGAGATACAGAGCTTAGAGAAACTCTGCACGCTGCGCTGTTTTCCAAAAAAAAAAAAAAGTGAACCTGAGGTAAACTGGGAACATTGCTCAGAGAGAACTTTTTGCTTGGAGGATATATTGATATTCTTCTATTTTAGACTTTACAGTTTTGTCTGAGTATATATGGAGGCATTTCTTTGAAGAAAAATATTGTCTTAGGTTGGATTTCTATTTAATGTAAAACGCACCATGATTCTGACATCTGGCTTTTCTTTCACTTCATTCATTCTCTTAATGTGAGAATTTCCTTACAGGGAGTGTTCCTGCTTTCTTCTTGAATATCTCGACTCGTGGAGTCATTTGCCCTGAGATTATTAAAGTAATGGCCCACATGAATCATGCCTCATAGATTAAAAAAAACATAAAAAGACCTTCAAATGGTGTATCTACATCTCTTTTTAAACCACACTTCCTCTCAGGAAGTTAACTGTGTTTTGTCACCAAAGCTGAGCCAGGCCGTGCCAGTCCTTGTTCTACATTTACGGCGTTTGGCAGACGCCCTTATCCAGAGCGATTTGTATTTTTATCTCATTTATACAACTGAGCAGTTGAGGGTAAAGAACTTTGCTTATGCGCCTGTCAGTGGCAGATTGGTGATATGTACCGTGGCTTGAATCCCTAACCTTCTGATCAGAGTCTCAAACACTGAGCCACCGTTGCCCCCCACTTTAATTTTGATTGCTGTTCTAATGCTAAGCTGGAAATAGCACAAAAAATTGGGGAAATATAACAGTAACGAAATAGAAACATCCTGATGAATGTTTCTGGCATGAACAGCAGTCATCATTTGTTGTGGAGAGATTATGGCAGTTTATTTCTCTTTTTAAAGAGTTTCTCTGCATTTTAATATACACTATCTTCTGAATTTAAATTGCCACCGAATGTGCTGATCAGATGAGACTTGAATGAAACTTGGTCTGTTGTCAAAGTTTCCCATCCTGAATATGCATAGGAAATTTCATTCCACCGAGATATTACTTTTGAAAAGAACTTTTGTGATGTCATAAGTGCATGGATTCTCATCAAAATTTAATGGGAACAGACTTGGGTGAACAGCTTCCCATCGCAAAAAATTCTGATCGATCTGTCGAAAACTGTGGACAGAAAGTTGCTAACAGACAGACAGACGGAGAGACAAACAAATAAATCCATGCAATAAATAAATGACCATATATGTGATATCTCACTATGATCCCATGTGTGAAATGGAACATCATCTGAAGTTTGCAGTCAACTTTGTGTGTAATTTTAGTACAGATGTGCTCATCACCAGGTAAACAAACAGATTGCTTCTGATTGGAGATTTTAACATAAGTGGTTATGTGATGGGAAAGTCTGCACTCTTGAGTCGGGCTGCACCACACTGTTCACTGGTAAAGCGCTCACCAAGAACAAGTGCCGAATTGAGACAAAGTCAGATCAAACATTTCCCAAATTGAAATCCAAATAAAAGGTGATGGATGTTTGGATGGTTGGTTATTAAGAGTATATGGGGGTATATAAACAATATATGCAGGAGTATATGAACAGTGCCTGTCTCCATTACAAGTGAAAAGAAATTGTTTTGGCTCACAGCGTCCTCTTTGACTCTGCCGCCCTCAGCTTAATTAGACCAGCCCCCTGTGGAAGTGTGGCATTCTGTGCAGCGGGAGGCTTATCCCCGACTCTGCTCCCTGCCAACACGGCCGCGATTGATCAGTCGTGGTGTGACCGAGTCAGCCGCTGTAATATTCATGATCTAATTATTCAGGTTAGAGCAGCAGGCTTTAACGAGTGATTTAACCTCTTGTCGGTGGCTATAAAAGGGAGCTGGGTTAATCTTTCAGGCAATCTTTTTTTGTGCGAGTGTGTGTGTGTGTGTGTGTGTCCACCCACAGGAGCACGCCTCAAAAACCGCCTCCGCTTTCTTGGGACTGGCGAGTGAGATGGCATACCGGCATGACAAGGCGACCTCACACACACCCACACACACACACACTTAAATGAGGTGTTGCTGACACTCTAGGGCTATTGCATTTCCCAGGAAATGACAAAGTGACCTTTGATTGCACGCGCCAGCTGCTTTTTACTTCAAGAAGTAAACGACAGAAACCATGTCTGTGCATTTTCATGCATTTTTAAAAATCCCATTTTGGTTTTGTTTTTCCCTCCCAAGTTTTCTTATGATCAAGGCTACCCGACGTAACACAACATGCAACCCAGCGGTAATCATGGAGAGAGCTTGCTAAATTAATGCATCAATCGTAGCTTTCGAGGGTTGCACTTAATCAGACAAGAGCAGTCGTTGAAATGGCAAGGATTTGGGGAGATTAGGGCAGCCTGTGTAAACTGCTGGAGTAAACCCAGTTAACTCGGCCCAGGTCCCAGTTTCGACAAAGCCTGTACACTGCTGCAGCCTCTATTACGCACGGCCGTTTCCTCTCATACAAACACTATAATATGCTTTTCATCACAAAACGTTACACTATATACACTTGTTTATAACCTCATTAACGTCGGTAGGTTTTCTCCATTCGTTGCCATTATTTCCGTAGACCGTAACCCTTGTACGCTGTGATAAGGACCTTGTTTTTATGAAATGGCGTGCCTTTTCTACTGCTTGTACACCCTCATACAATAGAACTGAAGAGAATAATATAGAGAAAAATTACAAAAGGCATTGCTGCCATGGTAAAAGGCAACTGGTCTCGTAAAAAAAAAGAAAGAAAAGCATATGTGTTTTGAAAATCAAGTTCTTTGCTGGATGATTCACGTGCTTTGAATAACCTCCTCTTATCACACTCGTACTCCTACACAAGCCAGAGGCCTCTGCCTCCACAAAGCCTACTTGATCTGATCTTGGACGAGTGTGCTTGAAGCAGCTCGGAGTGAACGGTTGATCAGAGATCAGCGCTCTTGCTGTGTAACATTAACATTAGTCACCAGGTGCGAAGAAATCACAACGACTCCGAAATGAGCATTCGGTGCGGCCGATGCGAGAACATGCAGATGAAGGTTCGGTGAACATTGTGTACGGTTTAGAATTATCAGCACTCACGGTCAGTTTTTGGGATTCTGCTTTGAACTACTCTGATATTGATGTCTCCACAGTAACCATTTCGGCCTTCTTCAGGAGTGTGATGATGATGCTGATGTGGGCAGTGGGGGCTCAGTGGTTAAGGCTTTGGGTCACTAATCAGTTGATCAGGGGTTCAGGTTGCAGTACCACCAATCTGTTACTGTTGGGCCCTTGAGAAAGACCCTCAACCCTCAACTACTCAGTTGGATTAACAAGATAATATGTTAGTTGGTCTGGATAAGGGCGTCTGCCAAATGCTATAAATGTAAATGTTTGCTTTAGGGCAGGTTCTATTACCAAAAGTCTGGGGATCATCACGCCCATATGTACTTTGTGAAGTGTGAGCTGTTATAATAACCCTTCTCTTCTGGGAAGCCTTAGCTTTGGAGTCCGGCTGTAAGGCAGTAACGAGCCGGTGTGGGTGCAGGTTTTCATTCCAGCCAAGCAGGAGCCACACCTTTTTGCCTCTTTAAATCACTTTCAATGAACTCTCAGTTGTGGCTCCTGCTTGGTTGGAATGAAAATCTGCACCAACACCCACGCTTTGCGGATAAGGTTGAACACCCCTGCTGCAAGGGCTAAAGCCGTTGATACACGGTCAAGTTGCATACGCACGATGAAAACTGATCCTTAAGTAACCTGTTGCCGGGGCAGTTTTCCGTGAGATTTCAGGCTTGGCAACAACGCAAGATGTTGGATACAAAATGGCGGTTTTACCAGGGTCAACTAGCGACGACCCTTACACAACGATACAGTGGTGCGCAGAAAAAAGTTGTTGCAAGTTCACTCTAGAACACCACCTTAACCCATTCACTCATTCAGCAACAAGAGCATTAATCTTCGGTTTCACGTAGCCGGGAGGCGACGGTGATCAACCGGTTGGTGTCCGGCGCACTTGGGTTGGGATACCGTGGGAGCCAAGGGACTACTTTGCTTTCCAGGAGGTCTTAGCGACAGTTCTTCAATTTGATCATGCTGAAATTATCCGCTGGATCAATTCTAATGTTGCAGCCGTGAAGGCATTCAGGAGGTTTCCCAGATGTTACTGTATATTTTCTTGGAGGTAAAATCTTTATGAAACAGCGACTACTATGTATGCATGACTATGTAACTTTTTTTGGGGGGGATTTCCCCCCATTTTTCTCCCCTAATTTAGTCGTATCCAATTCCCACCCATCAACTTTTTGCCTTCCCTATCACACGAC
>JAOUQZ010000029.1:5429671-5441105 GCA_028564935.1 Neosilurus hyrtlii | reverse complement strand
TCTCTCTCTCTCTCTCTCTCTCTCTCTCTCTCTCTCTCTCTCTCTCTCTCTCTCTCTCTCTCTCTCTCTCTCTCTTCGAATGATAAAAGCTTGTTTTATACAAAGACTTCCTTTCAGCAGCCAGACAGCGGCTTCACAGAGAACACTTATCGTCAAATTCTCTCTCTCTCTCTCTCTCTCTCTCTCTCTCCCCCCCCCCTCATCTTTTATTCTCTCAATGTCTTTTATATTCTATAGATGCATCATACGTGTCATCAACTTGAGACACTAAAATTGTTTTTTTCCCCCCTCCTTTGGGATTATAGTGCTGTTTTTCATGTAGATCAGAAGTAAGTAGCGATTTCTGGCTTGTATTCAGAATATGTACATATACACACAAGTTGACATGGCTTCTCCAAACTTAGACTTTGTTTTTATTATTAAGGTTTTATTCTAAATATAAAACATATGGTTATTTTTGCCTAGAATTATTTGTATTACTATTATTCACCACAAATCTGTTTAATACAGCAGATGCCAAAGTGTGTGGGTTTTTGTATGCAAGAATCAGATATAATATATGAATACAGCTTCCACTGTCTGAACCAGAGCCAGTATCGTGATATAAATGTGTGCTTAAATGCGTGTTTGACGCTCAGTGTGAGAGGAGATAAACTACTAGTAATACTTATCAGGGCGGAATAAAATTTCCCACTTATCTTCTGAAACTGGGGGAAATGGATGTGGCGCGGGGGGGGTCAGGGGGACTACAATTAAATTTAACTTTGCTTTTAAAAAAAGTATTTAGGTGGAACCTGGAATTGAGATGTGTAAAAATGTTGAGCAAAGATAAAGGAAACTATTATTTTATATTATATTATAATATATTATTTATTTATTGATTGCTATTAAATGAACTCCAGCGATCCACCATCTCACAATTTGTTCTCTTTGGCCGTAAGCATGCTGCACTCATCAAGATATAGTGAGCAGAGCTGAGGGACAGAGAATGAGCGCACTCTAATTAATCAGCTCATTTAGAGCCAAGACTGCAGTTATTATAATAACAGCCTCGGCTGTTGTCCTTTTGGAAACGCTGCTGAGAACCAGTTTGGAGGTGTTAGCAGTCGGGTCAAGTCTTTTTACTTGTGCAGCTCAGCCAAGCATATAAGTGTGGATTTACTGGAGCATAAGTAAGTCTGAGATTTTTATGGTTGTCAGCTAGTTGGGATCAAGTGTAATGGAAACTGTGTCCCAATTCCAATCCTGATGCTGCCCATTGGCTAAAATTGCCCGTGTGAGCAATTTGTATGTGATACCTGTGTGAAATGAATATAAAACCAATTGAATATATGTGTTAAATTATTAAGGGAAGTGTTCATCGAAGCTACCAGGTTGTGCATTGGAGAAGCTATTAACAGCTAACTGGTGTAGATACTGCTGCGGCCGAAACCGGAGTACCTGGAGCAAACCTACACAAGGACTGTGAGAAAATGCACACTTCGCACAGAAATGCCTTTACCAAGCCCCAGACTTGAACACAAGACCATCCAGTGCTAACCACTACACCACCGTGCCGCCCAACAGAGTCAATTTGCTAGAATTACTCATTTTTTTTGTCATTTGTTCTTTTGTGTAATTTGTATTTTAATCGGACAGTGCGTGTTCAGCCTATCAGCTTCTATTTTCTCCTCTAAACACATTACTTTATTAAATAAGCTACATTGTGTACCTTCCTTACACTTTCTACACCCAGAGTAATAGTCTTTAAACATTTCTTAACCCACAAATAAGACAAGATGAACGTGAAAAATGACACCCTGTATGGACTTTTAGCTCACTCATACAAGCTGTCCCTGATCCCCACACTGGTTACCTACATCACAGATGGTGAGTCCATGAGTTAACGTCCCATTTGTTTAGCGGGAGCATGTTATAAATTCTCTGTCAGCCAGTACAAGGTGATGGCATTTGTTGAGGCTCTATGCACCGTTATTTTTTATTTCTGACACTTGACAGCACACATGCTGAGATAATCAACGTGAAATTCTTTAAAATAGTGTGTTAGATGCATTTGCAAAACTTAAATGAACCTACTGTGATGCTCAGATCATGTGGGAGGGGGAGAGAAAGAGAGAGGGAGGGGGAGAGAGAGAGAGAGAGATGATGATAATAAGCATTCATCTACCTCAACCACGCACACACATATTGCAATTAACCTATGCCAGTACAAGATATTCGCTTTTTAAATGTCAGAACACATTATTAAGTCATTAGGCGGAAGCTGATATGCCAGGTATACTGAAAACAAAATGTGCATGCTCATCACAAATTACCTCTACAAAGACAAACACGGCGCTAAAGTAATTTCCTGTGTAGAGGATATACACTCATGTGCACTCAGTTGCCACTTTAGTTTCGTATTTATTCGTATTACGTCTACCTTGAAGCCTATTAGCAAAGATGGAGCATCTGTAAGGTGGACAAGTTCGCTCAAGTTGCTGCTTAGCAGTGCTATGGTATGAACTCAAAGCCTTTTGATTAGTAATCCAGTAGCAGTGTTTGTTACCCTTGAACCCTATGTATAACTGGAGGCACCACAATAGGCTACAAGTGTGTATGAAATTGAATCCCCCATATTGGTACCTACTAGTTACAACAAATTATGCCTAGTAAAGGTAATCATGAACACCGAAATAAATTAAGGGCAGTGGTGGCCCGGTGAGAGGGTGCAGGATTGCTGATCCGAAGGTTCAAGCCCCACTATCACCGGGTCCACCAGTGCAGCTAACTGGGTTATCAAATGCCAGCCGTCTCTCTCACTGTCTGTGTAAAATAACCATTGCTGTCGTTCGTAAAGAGAGAGTAGTCCAATGAGCTGCCGTGTTCCTGTCCTGCGATAGCCAGGGTGTACTCTGATCTCACCCAGGGTTGGCTGAGATGGGCGCCAGCCTCCCTGCAACCCTAACTAGGTTTGCGCGGTTCAGAAATGAAAATGAAATAAATATAACCACCAACAATGTTGAAGCCACGTGCCCACCATATTTGTCCTTCCTACTCATGTACTTTGCAAGCTGTCAAGGTGCCAACATAGGTTAAGGTAAGCCTTTGTTTTTCAGTATTACATGACTAAGGAGCCATTCGAATAATACATAAATACCTTTATTCAAATAAATATCACAAATGGACAAGTACCGAATGTTTGATGCATTTCAGATACATAAAATACCCGAATTATTTACTGTTGCAACTGAGAGTGAATAGGGAGGACCAATAAGCCAATGACTCCAACTTATTGGGCTACGGAACCCTCCAGTTCTATGTTGAGCTCAGTGGTGTGTAACCAATCATTTGTTGTTTGACAGCTCCCACTAGACCATCCACTGGTTGAAAGGGACCACCACAGGACCAACAATGATCAGAGTTAATTTGAATTATTAATTTATCTATCTATCTATCTATCTATCTATCTATCTATCTATCTATTTATTTTTGCTATACTGCAGTAATCCGCAAGGGTAATTATTGCCTCTTCATTTAACCCATCCAAAGTGTGCACACACACGTAAACAGTGAGCACACACACCCTCGGAGCAGTGAGCTGCCACACACATTGGGGCCGCCCAGAGAGCAGTTGGGAGTTAGGTGCCTTGCTCAAGGGCACTTCAGCCATAAAGGTGGAGGAAGGGAAGTTACAGCTCTCTCCCCCACCACCACACATTTTTTCTGTTGGTTCAGGAATCGAACCAGAGACCTTTCAGTCCCAAAGCCGCTTTAGGCTACGGCTGCCCCCAATTTGGATCGGCCTAGCCCCTTTTCAAAACAGCAGTGACCCTGCCTTGCTTCGATGTGTGCATGGTTCTGATACGAGTGGTAATTTGTGTCTCTTTATCATCAAAAATCAAGGGCCATTTTGTGGCTCTGCTGAAACTGGTAACCTGAGAATATTGGGTCATTCAGTTTCAGCTCCTCTCTTGTGTGCTCTGCTCTGGTTACTTTTGATTCTGTTACTGCTCACCTATCCTTACATGCGAGTATCCATATTTGATCAGACTTTTTGTCTAGCTCTGTTATTCTACTCGTTACTGCATCCCTTTATCACCCTGTTTGATAATGTTTTCCTGTAATGCTCTCTTCCTTTGTTTAACTGTTCTTTCTCTTCCTGTTCCTTTACTGTATGTCCTTCTCTGTTTCTCTAGGGGACACTACACAGAGGATGAGATCAGCCCAGTATCCGACCCCTGCGGAGCTGGACGCTTATGCTAAGAAGGTGGCCAACAGCCCGCTGACGATTAAAATTTTCCCTAACAGCGTCAAGGTCCCACAGCGCAACCACGTACGCCGCACCGTCAACGGTTTGGACGCGGGTGGTGCACGCTACAGTCCCTATCCCCCTTCACAATCTGCAGCCAAGGCTGGCCTTCTGGCCATTGTCAAGACACCCATCACAAAGGGCATCATCAAAGACTTCACCGGTACACGTGTGACGATGAGCGCTCCTGGAAGTGGGTATGGCCCGGCACCAAGCACTTTAACCCTTCAGCATGCACCACAGCCGCTTCAGAGACCCCCGCCACATCAGCAAGGCCTCCCACAACACAGTCAGAATCTTCAGACTCTCCAACAGCAACAGCAACACCAGGGACTTGGGCATCACGTGCCCTCTGCAATGACCCAGCACCCGCAGGGCATGGGCAGGACACAGCCTCTTTCCCATCCCCCTCCTCTTGGTCACCCAGGTCCACAGCCTCCTCCTGCTCTCTTGCTTCAACAACAGCAGCAGCACCTCCAACAGCCTCCGCCGGGTCTGCAGGGTGGCACTAGAAAACTCACGGATGCCGATGCTCCTCCCAATGTGACTGTTTCTACCTCAACCATTCCTCTCTCAATGGCTGGCACTCTGCACCAGGGCCGCCAAGCTGATCTGAGTACGATTGTGCACCAGATTAACCAGTTTTGTCAGGCTCGGGCCCAGGGCGCCGGGGCCACATCCATGTGTGAGGGCCAAATCGCCAACCCAAGCCCCATCAGCCGCAACTTGCTCATCAATGCCAGCTCCCGGGTAGCCATGCATAGTGGGCATTCCAGCACAGTGCCTCCAGGCCTCGGACACACTTCTTGCACCATTGGAGCACCGGATAAATCAGTAGGTACTGGAGTGCCTCTGCACAACATGGGTGCCATAAACAGGATGGCTTTGTATCACAATGATCTGAAGCAGCAGCAGCATCTGCAGCACCAACAGAATCCACAACAGCATCCGATTTGCCATCAACAACATCAGCAGATGATGTCATGGAACCAGCATCAGCTCGCTCACCTGCAGCATGTATCAGATGGAGCTGGGCACCCTTGCAAAACTGCTCCTCGGGACCCAGGCTTCCCTTGTAAAGGAATGAACTACCCGGCTGAGCTGTGCATAGGGCAGCCTTACACCCTCAAACCCCCCATGGATAAACCAACGCCTTCACCTCCAGTTGTCAACAACAACACCATGCCACCTGGCACCGTTGCGCATTATGCCAATGGCCAGTACTACCACCAGGTGCCTGTGTGGGGTAGTATCCTCCCAACACCCAACAGCGACAGTTCCGGCTCACAGGAGTTGCCTGCACCCTTCCACGGTCCAGCAGGCAATGGAACAGGCGGTACCAACCCCACCCCAGGGGTGGACTGTGCCCCCACGGGAGGAACGGCACATTATCGGCCGGCAGGAGTTGCAGGGGGAGCCGCAGTGGGGCAGACTAATCTGATGCAAACGGCAGATTATATGGGAGGGGACTTCCAGACGCCCTGCTTCCGAGATCAAAATCTGGGCCTGATGGGGAAGATGCCCAGGCCTCCCCCCATGGCCCATGGCCAGCACCCAGGGTACAGATAAGCTCCGATACAGGCTCTGCTCACCACCCCTGTCCATTTCACATAGCCACACTAAATCATCTGCTCTGCTCTCGGTCTTAAAATTACTCAATAGGAGAAAAAGCATTACAACACAACACACTAACAATTCAGACAGCAACCGGAAAGTGATAACTGAAAACTGATAAAAAAAAACATTTAACAAAAGCAGTGTTTTCACTTTTTTTCCCCCCTTTTAATCATTATTCTTGCAAGTGATCAATTTATAATGGATTAAGCCCATTTTACTTTTGGTTATTGGTTTCACTTTACCCCACCCCCCAGAGATCACTGTGTGAAAGGTCTTGTAGGCATAGAAATACAGCCTGAAAGATAAAATGATGCCTTTCAAAAACCAAGAATGGCTAGCTTCCTCTTTCAGGGGTTTATTGTTCAGCTGCGGGCTCACTAATGCACTGTTTATGAAGATATTATCTTTCGTTCTTTCTTTCTTACTTTTAAATGGCTGGATCTGGCCTGTGTTTGCTCTGGGTCTCCAGAATTCTCCCTAAATCCGTTTAAGGCAATATAAATCTTAATTTATTAATTTATGAACGGGATGCTTGTTTGTACCATGATTTCAATGAAGTTCTATCAGTTGCATATCAAGCCACATAGTCTGGCTGGGCTTAAAATGACAGAAGCATAATTTATGTGAGTCAAAAGTGCTGCAACGAATCAGGTTGCTTAACTGATGTCTTAACTCTTTTAGATTATTGAAGTAGGCAGCGTAATTGTGGAGGTTTATTTTCTTAAGAAGTCATTGTGGGCTAAAATAAAAGTCAAGAAGATATTAAGCATCAAGGGGTGCCATTGTGCTTCTGTTTCATTTTCTTAAGATATGAAAACCTACTTGAATCCTAGAGATGGGTGGTTCTCTTGTTAGACGGTGTTTTAATAAAGTTAGCAGGACTAAACTTACTACTGGAGAAGATTGTGTATCGTGGATTGTTACTAATATCATTTCGAGACTAACTACGAACCAAATTGAGACGATTTGATCCTCCTTGTTTTTCTTCTGGCGTATCTGTTGAAATAACTTCAGTTTCGAAGTTGCTACTGATGCTCTAATGACATGTGCTTGAATAGACCAAATTGATCACTTGCAAGATCACTTGTGGGTAAATCAAGGAGGACTTGAAGTCAAACGTGAAACAGCAGATGAATTATTTTATTGTACACTGGCTAATCTGCTATACTACTGTAACTTTTAAGAAGTGTAATGACTGTGTGAATGTTGGATGGTTTGCGTGGGGATGGTTTTAGTGGATGAGCGAGTGAATGTGAGTGAGTGACGTGTGTGTGTGTGTGTGTGTGTGTGTGTGTTGATGGAGTCGCCATCACCCACTCTCTGCTTGCCTCCCTCTGGAACAGCCCTTATAAAGCCTTAAGTATTTGGTCCTTGGACTTTCCTTTGAAAACAAGCATGGTTATTATGAAACCTATAATATTGATAATTATGGAAACGACTTCAAAAAGACTATAAAGGAACAGCGATTTTTTTTTTCCTTGTTTATTTTTATTAACTAAAGCTTTTGTTGAATAGAAAAGCAATTCCTTAGGATTACTTTATGACAAAAACGGAGAAAAAAAAGGATAATATTTTATTGTAATTATGTTTTATAGCTATGTGTAGTTCTGGGCTGTAACACAAATCTTTTTATTCCAAGTTTCAATGCTTCAGTTTTGCAATTTGTGACTATTTATAATTATAAACTTGATTTTTTTTTTTTTTTTTTTTATTTAAAATTTTTCTTTGATTTTTTTTTCTTTTTTTTTTTTTGCTATAGCTGTGAAATGAAGAGTCTAGAAGACTTTCTCATATCTGTCACTCTGTGGCTGTTGAGTGAATGAGTGAAAAACTACAGAGTGTGTGTGGAGAGTTGTGCTACTCTTTTTGTAATATTGTAATAATAAAATAAAGTTCTAATTTATGCTTTGAAAGCCGCCGCCTCCTCCTCCTCCTCCTTCTTATAATAATGTCACTCCACTTCTCTTAGAGTAAGTCGCATGTTGGTAGTTTGGTCTGTGTGTGGTCTTATTGCTACACACGCTTATTTTCTGAAGCCACGTCCCAGACAGCACCTGTACAGGAAATGTGATTCTACTCCTCACCAAATTCTGCACATACCTTGAGTATGAAAAAAACAACAACATAATACTAGCTGACTTGTGGCCACTGATGCATAAAATCCCATGATTCACTGCACTAAGAAAACAGTCAGAAATGACTATGATGAAGCTCGGGCGCTGTGTGTGTAAGCAGCTGTGGGTTCTTATTAGTAACGCCATAAAAGACATACACTGCCTAAGAGCCGGACAGGAAGTCCTCAGATGATCAGATCAGCCTCGGATCTGGCTGCCTTAATATCACACGGTACTTGTTTTTATAGCGTTTCTTTGATGTGTAGGTGGGAAAAAATGGGCAGTGTGATTCATGTGTTCTGTATTAACCACATGAGTAACTCTGTTTCTTTACAACTCATTTATACAAATCAAAAGCTGCTTTGTAATAGGTTGGGTTTTTTTATTTGTTTGGGTGTTTATTTATTTATTTTTGCACTTGTCATTTTGTTTTCATAAGAAATTTTTGGTTCTTCATTACTAAGTGAAGTTTGTTGGATGAAGCTCTACATTTATACCCTGAACAGCACTTACCCAGAATGCATTTCTGTGTTTTCCTTAGAGAAAAAAAATTGTTTTATATATATATATCTATATATATATGTCAATACTTTAAATTAGGCTTTTAGTTAATCAGTCCAACCATATATTCTTGGTAAGCATTGAACGCACTTCCAGATTACGAGGGGGAGAAAAAAAACCAGCCTGGTTTTCTTCTCAATCAAGTAAGGCTGGGTTTCTTCTTATTGAGTCTGAAGACTTATTCTACTCTTCAGGGCAACAAGCACAATATACCTGAAAAAAAGTCCTTTATTTACCGAACTGTATTAGGGGCTTGGGGAAGCTGGAGCCCATCCCAGCTGATTCTGGGTGATGGTGGGGGTACACTCTAAGCAGACCATCACAGGGCAACACACACATACAATTCACTATTTACATACAACAACATTTGTAGTGGTTTAAAGCAGTCAATTATCCCAATGTGCATGTGGGCAGTGGTAGCTCAGTGGTTAAAGCTCTGGGTTACTGATCCCACGGTTGGGAGTTAAAGCCCCAGTACCACAGAGCTGTGCAGTACCAACAAGCTGCCACTGTCGGGCCCTTGAGCAAGGCCCTTAACTCTCACTTGCTTGTATTAAAAAAAAGACAAATGTAAGTCACTCGGGAAAGGGGGACCTTCTTCCAGGTTCTTCTTACTGTGAGGCGGACATGCTAACCATTATGCCACTGTGCCACCTTTCCCTCATCGGAATCACTTTTTCCCTGGTTGCATATAACACACCCATGGTGGAAAACTCGTACTGATGCACAGAACTGACACTGGAAACTCTTTCCATAAATGTTAAATAAACATACCCTTCAATGTATTAAGACGCCATGCTGTGATAGAAAAGGGATCAACGTCCTCTGACCAATCCGATTTGAGAATTCAAAGTGCTCTGGAATAATGTAATGCCAAAACCAGATAATCCCAGAAATATCATCTTATTTAAAAGCCGTATGCATAGTCTGTTTAATTTTCTAATGGCGGACTGAAAAACGCACAAAATTCAAATGATTAGGGTGGAGGGGAAACGTATCTCTCTCTCTCTCTCTCGCTCGCTCTCTCTTTTTCTTCAGCAGGCTACTTTTAGCCTTGCTTCCTCATGCACTGCGACAGCTGGCATACAAATGGATGAACTGCGTCGATTTGAGTCAATAGGGCCGTAAATCAAAGGCTCATGGCAGCAGGAAATAGCACAGACTAGGGCAGCTCTGAAAAAGTCCAGGTCGGGGAATATTGGAGCTGAATTTCCATTGAATGGAAATGGGAATTGCATAAAAAGGGCACAGCGGGACAACCAGGTGAAGCTCAGTGTGAAGAATATCGACCAGGCATTTCCCAATTTCCAACCCCCCACCCAAAAATATATGTAAAAGTAAATTATACATGCAAAATCAAGAGTATAAGATATCAAAAGAAATACAGACTGTGCACCACAGCAGGAATCAAAAAGAAGGCAGCCATTATATGATTGCATGCACAGGTGCGTTCCATGAATTTCTGGGCTGTTTTCAGGTGCACGCTCTCTATTCATCTTTCTTATCTCCGCAAAAGAATTTTAAAAAAGGTAAAAATGCAAAGGGTCCATGAGAATCCCATCCACTTTAGAACCTTGTGTAGGCAGCTCTATTATTCCCCCTTTTGTGACACCCATGAACATGTAGAGGATATTGGTGCCACTTTGTTATGTTATGACCTCCTACTAAACATAAACCATCGCAAAAACCATCAGTAACCACGCACTCTGTTGATTTTTTCATTTGAGTTTAAAAATTAAAGCACATAATGAATAACGGCACAATGGTGTAACGGCACCACCCTCGCAGCAAGAAGGTTCTGGGTTCGACTCCCAGGCTTGGGTGTTTCTGTATGGAGTTTGCATGTTCTCCCTGTGCTTGTATGGGTTTCCTCTGATTACCCCAGTTTCCTCGTACAGTTCCAGGGCATGCACATTATGCTAATTAGCTGTTCCAAATCGCCTGTGAATGTGTATGTTGTATGCTGTTCAGGGTGTACCCTGTCTTCACCCAGTGTTGGCAGAGTGGCACCAGCACCTCCGCAGCCCTAGTAATAGGAGTAAGTGGTTTGACAAATGAGTGAGAGGAATATTTATTGGAGGAAAAACAAGTCTACCGTTTTCATAAGTGAGTTTTGATCATTTCGATCAGCAGACCAGATGGGATTATAATAAAATATCCTAAATTATTTTGGCTTTAGACTTAAGCACTAATTACATTTGGCATTTAAATAAACCCATGAGCATGTGTTAAGTTACAGTGAATAGCTGCAACATGCTGTCATGTTACAGGGGAAGTGCCTTTAACATGCCTGTTGAAGCGAATTTGGTCCCTACAGCAACCAGCTGCCAAAACCACTGGCCAGACTGGTCGACCATGTTAGCCAGCTGGGGTGTTATTTTTTTCAAGCTTCCTTATTGTTGATCAAATTGATTGATAAATTTGGGATTTTCTAATTACCCCTATTGTAAACACACACAAACACACAAGCAAAGGGGCCTATGTTGCATTGCTCCCCCAAAAAATGAAGTACATTACTATATCTTTAGGGGTATAATGGATTGTGACTGGGGTAGGAACCTCTAAAGTGCTTATGGAGGCACAGTGATGTAGTGGTCAGCACATCCGTTTCACAGCAAGAAGGTCCTAGGTTTGAATCCTGGGCTCGGCGTCGGCGTTTCTACGTTTTGTGGAGTTTGTACATTTTCCCCGGGCTCGCGTGGGTTTCATCCAGCAGTCCAAAGGCATTAGGCTAATTGGCTGTTTCAGATTGCCCCTAGGTGTGCCCCTAGGTTTGGTTAGCTGTTTTGCGAGTGTGTGTGTGTGTGTGTGTGTATATGTATGTATGTATGTATGTATGTATGTATGTATG
>JAOUQZ010000029.1:5386124-5399058 GCA_028564935.1 Neosilurus hyrtlii | reverse complement strand
TATATATATATATATATATATATATATATATATATACACACACACACACACACACACACTTTCAGTGATCCACAAAATATAAAATTACACAAGAGCCCAAAAACATTTAACAGTTAAACAGTAACATATAAATCAACAGTACCTGGAAGTTTCCAGAACATTGAACTGTTGAGTTCACTTGCATCACAGAATTACTGCGAAACAGATTTTTCATTCATAAATGCAAAACTTTATGGATTGCTTGATTCATGTGTTTCAGGGCTCAGAGAACATAACCACATACACGTTTAACACCCACACAGCCAAGCACACGTTTTGCAAGACCTGCGGCGTGCAAAGTTTCTACACACCCCGGTCGAATCCTGATGGCTTTGGTAGGTCAAACACCACACACTCAGATACTTGGATTCGCTGTCAGTAAAACTGGTTAAATTTAAGGTTCAAGTCAACAGAACAAATTTCATATCGTTATTTTGAGTGCCTCGATGCACAGTTGCGGCGAACAGAACTCTGTGTAAGGAATTAGACATAACAGGCATGTGATTATATGCTGCTTTTGCTGAATTTATGGTTTATGAATGTGAAAATAAACCATTAAATGATCATTCTAGCTTCTGTATTTCCTTGTTGTACATATTAATACAATAATACGCCTCAGGCTTTGCAAATATTGCTATTCACCTATACTCACCTCACCTTTCGCAAATGATATTTACTGTGATAAAGATGTGGCGTTATTAAGGTTTTACCTTAACAGATTATATGTGACGTCGGTAAGACCATGAGGTTTAATTCTAGGTGTGGCTCCACATTGCTTGGACCCTGGAACCATAAAGAGTGTGACGGTTGAACGGTTCTGCGGTGAGAACTGGGAGGAGAGTATGCAGAGACACACGACTATCAGGAGCATGTCCAAACTGAACAAATAAATTCGGGCTTTAAAAATGGGCCATGTGGGGTATATACAATCACTTCTTCTAAAGAAATGGTTCAGAAAGCTGAGGTGCCACATGGGACTATTATGAAGCCCTTTCTGAGGTGTAAGGCACAACTGGAATAAAGAAGCATTGTTTTAAAATCACTGGCTATTGTGGAATTACCTATATTCTGTGTGTTTCATACACAAGTGTAACATGGTGCTAAGATAGGTAGCATGCTAGCACTCTGAAACATTTATTTAAAGAGAAATAGTCATCATGACTCAGCAATAATCTGCATCACTCACTCATTTTCTGAACCACTTCATCCTACTATTAGGGTTGCGGAGAGGCGAGAGCCTATCTCAGCCAACAGTGGGAGAAGGTGGGGTACACCCTGAACAGCTCGCCAGACCCTCACAGGACAGCATATACACAACCATACTTAGGGGCAATTTCGAATAGCCAATTAACATAATGGGCATGTTTTTGGACTGTGGGAGAAAACCGAAGCAACCAGAGGAAATCCATGCAAGCATGTGAGACCTAAACCCAGGAGCTTCTTGCTGTGATGCGCGCCACGGTGCCGCTTTAATCCGCATCGGTTATATGTGAAATAAAGTAGCTGACTATGCATATTGATCTGGAATTATTTCTACTTAAGTTTTAGGATTTTAATGAAATAACATTAAAAAAAAGTATTTACAAAACATATTAATGTACATTAACACAGTTAGTTGGTACAGTACACAAATCTGGAGCTGAACTCGCTCTGGTTTTAGCAGACATTCCATGCAAGACGCAATGAAAAGTTTAAATATTAGCAGTCATGGTTCTGACAATCCACAGAACAGGATATGTAGTTGTGAAGGTGTTTTAAGTCCAAGAATAACTGAACTGAACTGAAGTGTGAATTGGCATTAAAGAAGTAGAGTAACAAAACACAGAACGTGGAATAGTTGTAAACATAAAAAAATAAGGCCAGTATTTCAGTAGACTTTGTGTGCGTGCGAAGGATCTTTCCTTTTGATAAACTATATTAACAGTGAGCACACACACACACGGAGTAGTGGGCAGCCACACTGCAGCGCCTGGAGAGTAGTTGGGGATTAGGTGCCTCGCTCAAGGGTGAATGTGAAGGAAGGGGAAGGTGTTGCTCACTTCCCCCACTGCCACACATTTTTCCTGCCAGAGACCTTTCAATCCTAAACTTGCCAATCATTAGGCCACAGTGGCCCCCAAGTCGGTTTGCCCCACAACATGGGGCTCAAACTCATGACCGTCTCATTCTCAAAATTGGGGAATTGGCAGAAAGGTCAGCACAGCCCAGGTGTGATGGCTGAGCCTCGGTCTGGACAAGCCACCTTCGTGATCATGGTATTGCCCCTGCCAGGTAAGTGTTTCTTATAAGAACGACATTATTTAAAAAAAAAAAAAAAAAATCAGTGCTTTGGTTTGAATAGTCCTTGTGCGATTTCATTACAAATCATTTCATCTAGTAGATCTTCACATCCTTTTTCTCCACAGGCACGGCTCGGAAGGTGTTGGCGAACATGTAGCGTGAGAATAGAATGTAGAGACGTCTGAACCAGAGGAGCTGTGAGCGATGTTGCAACATGGCCTCCTGATTGAGAAAGAGAGATGGTAATTGGTAAAGAACAGGTTTTAGCATGCACAGGTTAGCAATATAGAATGTGCTGGAAATACTCCAAATGTGGTTTACTGGCAGTCTCCCCCCCAAAAAAAACACACCCACGCACACACACACACACACACACGTTCACTCTCTCCGTCTCAAACTTCCTGGACTAATCATATACTCTAGTAGTGGTTAGGGTGCTGGGCACATGATGAAGAGGTTGTGGGCTCGAATCCCTGTTAGACCCCCCACTATGATCAGACCCCTGGGCAGTGTGCCTCTGTCCACCCAGTAGTACAAATGGGTACCGGGAAGGTAACCTGCGATGGACTAGTGTCCCATCCGGGAGGAGTTGAACTGGTAGTTGCTTCACACTACTGAATCCAGGATAAGCTCTGGCTCTGATGGGCCAGTAGGCTCGGGTGTAAAACCCCAACAGACTTATCTGATAAGTCTTCTTTAGCCTGATTTGACCTTCAGCAGAGCAGATATGTTATTCCTAGATGTCTGGTATTGACTCGTTAATAATTACCCACCTTATAACTGTAAGAATTCCAGTAAGTTCCACTAAGTTCACTTCCTTTTCCAATATCTTGTACAGAACTCTGTTGATAGCTTTCAGGCCACTTACAGTGAGCGGATCATAACAGATCATATTTCACTTCAACTGCTTTCAAATTTAGTGCAGACTTTGCTTGCAATCTTAATACAAGTGGAAAGAGGCACAGCTTTCATAAAAAGATTCCTGGCTGAACACTTAGCACAAAGCTTCATCAGGAATTCTGGGAAAATAGTTTTGATTCATCTAATAGTAATTTTTTGGGGTCAATTCTATAAGTGCAGTCTCACATATGTATAAATTATTATTATTATTATATAAAATGTACACCTGGTGGTAGGGTGCTGGATTACTGATCCCAAGGTTGGGGGTTCAAGCCCCACTATTAGCGGGATGTCACTGCTGTCCCCCCAGTGCAGCTAACTGGGTTATAAAATGCAGGCCATGTATTTTGTACTGATTTTAGCAATGATAAGCTGCATAGCCGTTAGCATGTTTCTGCCCTGCAACTGCCTGGCGAGCTGTCCAGAGTGTACTCTGCCCTCGCCCAGAGTCAGCTGAAATGGGCGCCAGCCTCCCCGCGTCCCTAATATGAACAATGATGTGCCCAAACCTATATAACACAGGTGTCAAACTCAAAGCCCACCAATTCAATTTAAGTGGCCTGCAAGTGCTTTCAAAGTACATGGGGTCCTCGAATCGCAATAAGGTTCCGTTCGTGGTGCTAGTCGGATTTCGACGTAAGTCTGATTACAACACTCAACTATGCTAATGCAGTAGCATAACCATAATCTAGGATATAAAAACACATTTCTATGACACATGAAATCGTAACTAACAGTAAGAAAAACATATGGAGGACAAACATAAAATAATAAAATGAAACAAACAAAAAAAGAGAACAATTATGGAATGGCAATTGTTAATGACTTATGGAACAACTGTTGTAACCTCGAAAACATTCTAAGTCAGGTCGGTCGTAAGTCAAGGACCCCCTGTATATCATTATCTCACATTCTTTGCAACAGCCATTACCATGAAACATAATTCATCATCCATCCACTAGGTGGCAGCAAACATAGTTCATGTGACATTCACGGCTACAGAAAAATTGCAAGCTAGCATGTTGCTGTCAAGCACTGTCAGAAAAGGAAAGTAAATAAAGTAAAAGAGGACAAATAATAAACTAAAAAAAAAAACTTTTTTCATGCAGGTTTCATGGTTGCACATTTTGACAAGATAATCCAGAAACCCTACCCAATTTACATCCAGGCTGGAGACTTGAGGGATCCTACAAATCTATGATTTCATTCTATACCAGAAATCACTGTCTGTATTGTTATTTAACTAAGAAAAATATATCATTGTTGATACGGTAAAGATTTCTGTGTTTAACGTTTGTAGAATATAGAAGTCGTTGTAAAACTTCTAGAGCAGAAAAAAAAGAAAGGATGGTGACTGACAACTGTATACCGCTACTACTACTACTAATATTACTATAGTGTATTGTTCAATAATAAATAAAAAAGGTTACCTTTTATTGTGTAATAAGAAGAATAAAAAATGATGAATCATATAAGAACATGGGTTACTGGGTTTAATTCTTACCCAGAACACAATTACATGACATTCTGTTATAATCATAATCATAATCATAATAATAATAATAATATTAAAAAATAAGGTATCACGTGAGACGGTCTTCTCACCTTAGCTTTCCTGTATTCCTTTGGTCCAATGATGCAGCAGAAAGATGAAGGTAAGAGCCAGCTGATTGGAAGTTCAAAGATGGACAGATACTTCCTGAAGATACTAATCGTATCGAGGGAGAGGACCTGGCAACCTGTGAAGAAATATGGCAGTGCAAATTAGGCTGGACCAGCACGCTGGCGTAGTGGTTAGCACCTTAGCCTCACAGCAAGGAGGTCTTGGGTTCGATTCCCAAGCACGGCAAGGGCATTTCTGTATGGAGTCTGCATGTTCACCCTGTGCCTGCATGGGTTTCCTTTAGGTACTCTGGTTTCCTCCTACAGTCCAGAACCACGCACATAAGCTTGTAATTGGCTGTTCCAAATTGAACCTAAGTGTGGATGTGAGTGTGAATGGTTGTGTGTATGTTGCCATGCGAAAAAGCTGTTCTGGGTGTACCCAATCTTCGCCTGGTGTTGACTGAGAGAGGTGCCAGCCTCACCGCCACCCTAATAGTAGAATTAAATGGTTCGACATATGTGTGAGTGAGTGATATTAGGCCAAAAGGTGAGTGGTCCAACATTGCCCCCTGGTGGGTTTTTTATACCAATGCAACCTGCACAAGCTATAGAACCTCTGGCTGACATTGATCAGCCTTTGGAAAATGTACATAATGAAAATAATGGGTACAGATGATCAATGTACTTCAAGCTAGTTGTAATGATAGAAACTATCAATCTACTACAATTGCTGACACCTTCCTTTACTTCAACATGACAAGAGCGGACTTCAATGTCAAATTGGAAATCGGTATAAAAGTTGTTCCTGAAATTCCCACATTGTTATTATAACTCGAAATTATGTTCATGTGTGACTTTTACATCAGAAAACTCAAACTCTGACAACACATGAAGGCAGCACAAATGCACTGATTAACAGCAAACAACAGGTGGCGCAATTTAACTAGAAATCTCAACCCATGGTGGCTCACGTCGTAAACACACTTTAACAGTAACAGTGAATGTAATACAAACTGAAATATAGTGCTTACCCTCTGGTATTCTTCCCACAAATGCTAGATGACTGAACAGAAGAAGAAGGACAATATTAGATTTATACAAAAATTCTACCACAGGGATGAAGATAATTAGCATTTATTTACTAAGGTGTGGTGGCTGTCACTGAATAGTCCCCAACAAGGAACGTCAAGCGACTTCCCCTGAGCGTGAAGCAAATAATTAGTAGTTTTAGTATATACTACATGGGAACATAAAAAGTTTTCATAGTTTCGATTTTATTTTATTTTAACCATGACAGAGACAGGTGAGCTCTGCTGTGGAATGGCGTTTTTTTTTTTTTAATCTCATACAAAGTTTTAGTATATACTACACAGAAATATAAAAAAGTAAACTAAAACACGATTTTTACTGTTTATTTTTCTATTTTCAAATGTTCACAATGCTTCTTCTGAGTTTTGTGAAATTTCTAGGAATCCATGGCAATCCCTGAGTGGTTACCCGCTGTTTCGATTTAAGTATTATCCACTTGGGATAATGTCTATTATTATTTATTCATTAGATTTTCCCTTTTTCTGATTGTTGGAAAGCCATCAAAAAATTCTTGGTATTGCATCATTACCCTGGGATAACAAAATGATTGCATTGTTGCCATAGTACCGTGACTCTCTACTGTGAAAATATTTTGAATGAATAATAAAACAACTAGGGCGACATGGTGGCGTAGTGGTTAGCATGTTTGCCTCACAGCAAGAAGGTCCTGGGTTTGAGTCCCGGGCTTGGCTGTTTCTGTGTGGAGTTTGCATGTTCCACCCATTGAAGGATTTCCTCCAAGAACACTGGTTTCCTCCAACAGTCCAAAGACATGCACACTAGGCTAAATGGCTATTCCAAATTGCTCCTAGGTATGGATGTGAGTTTGGATGGTTGTGTGTGCATGTGCTGCACTGCAGTGGTCTGGCAAACTGTTCAAGGGGTACCCCAGCTTCACCCAGTGTTGGCTGAGGCCCCCCGCAACCTTAGGAGGAACAGTTACAGAATTCGGTTTTTATATGATATGGTGAATTATTCAGACTCAGAGGGTGTTATAAGCATAATGGCCATAACAAAACCTCGATTAAATAATTCTCTACATCATACTTCTCATTCAATAATTGCTTATTAACCCCCCAGACAGTGAACCAATCAAATCACTCACTTCCCATGTAATATGTACTATAACCAGATAATAATAAAAAGTTTAAGGTTATAAAAAACTAAAGGTAGATTGAAGGCAAATAGGGGTTAATTTAAATGTTTATTACATTTTTTGTACCTTTTGAACCCTTTATTTCTCACTCTGCGACAAGGAATTGTGTACAAGTACACACATACTGTACATGTGATTAGAGGGAGCACTAAATCCATAACCAAGTTCTTGGAAATCTCCACGTCCTGTGTCCTGGTTTGGCCCACCACAGTGCCACCTCCCTCTCCATCTCTTTCACCCAGCTGACCAAGTCTGTGATCAAATGTGATCCTTTAGACAACTCGTACTGAATTTGACATATTAGTATGTTAGCATAAGTTACTTTATGAAAGAGCTAGCCCAACAACTAAATAAGTAATGACTCCCTACATGCTTCAGAAGAGCTACAGACATACTGTACTGAAGCAAAGAAAAACAGCTTACCACAGTAATAAGACTTTCATCTGACTCTCTGAGCTCATTCAAGAAAAACACTAATCCTGGCAAGGATCCAACTGGGAGAGAGGTCGGAACACTGGGAACACACTGGGCGCCGCAACACACGGTAAATTTGAAGACTGTACACCATGGAGCTTCTCAATTCACCTCAATTTATTATTCGTTTTTAACTATCAACACCGTAATTTTTTTTATTTTATGTATTACAATAAAGAAAAATCAATCTTTGTCCAAAAGTCATACTATGCTTATTACTCATACTCAAACAACAAACCATGCCCACAAGCAGTATAGAGTACTGGTGTACAATACTATAAATGTATGAATATTTTTAGTGAAGCAAAAACACCCAAGTACACAAGCACAAGTAAACATCCATTCATTAATTTTCTAGGCCACTCAGTCCTAATTAGGGTTGCGGGGAGGCTGACGCCTGTCTCGGGGTACACCCTGAACAGCCCGCCAGGCCATCGCAGGGCCAACATGCATACAACACACTTTACATCACACCTAGAGGTGTTTTGGAAGAGCCAGTTAGCTTCCTGTGCATGTTTTGGGACTGTGGGAGGAAACCGAAGTTCCCGGAGGAAACCCACGATAGTACAGGGAGAACAAGTCCACACAGAAACCCTGAGCCTGGGAATGGAACCCAGGCCTTCTTGTTGTGAGGCAGGCGTGCTAAGCACTGAGCCACAGTTCAGCTCTCCCAAGAAAAGAGCCAAACAAAACAAAAGTTGAAAATGTTCATTTTCAGAATAAAACCTGTGTTGACGACACATGTACATGTAAAGACCACATATATACTCTGGAATGTTTTCATCTACTTCATCCTGTAGTGAAATGAAAGCACTGCGACATGGGGTTGAAAAGCCATCAAATAATTCTTGGTATTGCATCATTACTCTGGGATAACTTATTGCTTTGCTGTCATCGGATCAGTTGAATAATTATTGCATGATTGGCACGTGCAAAAGAGTCACATGACTCTCTACTTTAAAAATAGTTTGAATAAATAATAAAACAACTCATAGCAGCACAGTGGCATAGTGCTCAGCATGCCCTCCTCACAACAAGAAGGTCCTGGGTTCAAGTCCAAGACGAGGGCGTCTCTGTGTAGAGTTTGCATGTTTTCCCCGTGTTTGCGCGGGGTTTCCTCCGACAGACCAAAGACATGCACATCAGGCTAACTGGCTGTTTCAAAATGCCCCTAGGTGTGAATGTGAGTGTACATGGTTGAGTGTGCGATGGTCTGGCAAGCTTTTT
Organism: Neosilurus hyrtlii; assembly: GCA_028564935.1. Lineage (NCBI taxonomy): Eukaryota > Metazoa > Chordata > Actinopteri > Siluriformes > Plotosidae > Neosilurus > Neosilurus hyrtlii. Next base: position 5,390,288 of record JAOUQZ010000029.1, on the reverse strand, counting down.
AGGGTGTACCATGCCTGCGTCCAGTCTCACTGAAACCCTGGTAAGAATAAGTGGTTTGGCACATGAGTGAGTGAGAGAACTTTTGTTGCACTTGGTTGAACACAACCACCTTTAGCTGCCATCATATACTAGCTTGTCCCCACATTCCTCTCAATGCCTTTCTACTCGCCACTCATCTATAAAGCCAGAGCCCAGTTGTGCCATATGAGAGATGGATCTCGCCAACTCCTCCAGGGTTATCCTCGGCCTCTTGGTCACTCTATTTGTCACTAAATTTTGATGGATGGCCTTCTCTATGCTTGGTTGTAACATATTCTTTATTATTATTATTATTATTTTTTTTAAATAATGGACCTAATGGTGCTCTGCAGGAGTTTTACGGATTTTGCAATGTTTTATGACTCATACTTTTTCACAGATTTGTCCTTGGTTTGTTTTGATAGTTAATTGATATTCCTGATGCTAGTGGTTTAACTTTGGGGCTTTCCAGTAGGCACGTGACACTTGCTCAACCAAATACACCAGAACTTCTGTAGGGTTCTCACAGCAATGTGGGTGAATATACACTACACAGCCAAATAAGAAGTCATAGAAGAAGAAATAAGAAGTAATATTTTCATGGAGTGTATTTAGCCTTGATCACAGCATGTAATCTCCACGGCATTGTTGCTCCAGTTGATCCGGACGAGGCTCAGCAACATTAATGTTGCAATAAAATGAAGTCAGCTGATGAGCTGAATGTACTGAATGAGCAGGTTATCACATCAATGCACCTTTTCTTCCCTGATGGCACAGATATAAAATGGGGACTCAAATAATGAAAGTGTGGTTCAGGAAGCACAAGGAATCATTTTCACATATGTATTGGCGCCCCAGACTCCTGACCTTAACCCTACTGAAAGTTTTCGAGATGTGCTGGAGAAGACTTTATGAAGTGGTTCAGTTTTTCCCTCATCGATTGAAGACCGATTGAGAGAAATGAAATGTTTAAGACTGTAGAAACAATGGCATGGCGATTATGTTCTGTAAGCAAGGCTTACGGCAGAACAACAACATATTCGTGTGCGACTTTTGTTTTGGCCGGGCATTGTATATGCAATCATATCTTAAAAATGTTTTAATGGCAATTTTGCAAACTATACTGATTTCCTTCTACTTTAATATTTCATCCAATTTAATTTCCATTCATAATATGTAATCCTGATGAAGTCCATCTAAGTGCCAGGATCTAGTAAGATGTTATAAGCTAATTTGATTGATGGCAGCAGTATACCAAATGACAATTCTCACAAAGCAATATGAAGTATACTGTACACGAATAGGGCTTCACAGCAGCTAAATGTTTAGCACGTTCCGCCTCACAGCAAGAAGGTCCTGGGTTCAAATCCTGGGCTCAGGAGTTTTTGTGTGGAGTTTGCATGTTCTCCCCATGCTTGCGTGGGTTTTATCCAGGTACTCTAGTTTCCTTCGACAGTCCAAATACATGCACTTTAGGCTAACAAGCTGTTCCAAACGGCCCCTTAGTTGTGAATAGTTGTGCGTGTGTTGGCCCTGTAATGGTCTGGCGAGCTGTTAGGGTGCACCCTGCCCTTGAACAGTATCAGCTGAGCTTCCATACGACCCGAGTAGGATAAAGCGGTTTGTAAAATGGGAGAGTGAGTGTATGCTATATTTTGAACACGGCCTCACGAACACTGTGGCCTCTTCAGGATTAAGTTTGACAATTTGACTGCAACATAACCATATAGGATATGTAGATCGACTTAAAATGAACACAACAGGGCAAATAAAGCTAACGGATATATCTTTGTTCAAATAGAACCACAATTACCTCTTCACATTTCTTCCCAAAACCACAAACCCAGGCTGTTTTCTGCCATCTTGCCGATTGGAAAGGAAGAAATGAAGTGTGCAAAAAAATTTTTTTTTAAAAAGTCGAGAACATGCAGATGGCCATGTACTGTCACTTTTCCATAGTGTAATGATGATTGGATTTGGATAGGGGAAAAAAACCCCATACATTTGGCTCGCTCTCCTTCCGGCTGTCTGTTGCTCGATAACCAAACATGGATTTCTTTAGTGTGCAGTTTCTTCTGGGTGTATCCCAGGAACCTCTGATGGATTTTTAATCTCTGTTTGTGATTCCAGAGGTGACCTGTGCTTTGGGTCAACACTGCCTTATCTTAATGGACTTCACTGGGGATTTGAACTTCAGTAACCTTGTACAGAGGGGGTACGATTGAGTGAACAAGGATATGGCGAGTTTATCGGACTCTGTATGTGTATGCTCATGATGAATCATTGGAAATGCTGCAGTAACAACACAGCTGTGTTTATCTTATGAACCTGATTTTGATGGTGCAGTGTCTTATTACTGAACCGTCTCACTATTTTTATTAACCCTGGGTTTACACTGGGGCACGACATCAGCGATTTGAGAAAATGTGCGGGGTCGTGGCATCAAATCGAGATGATCTTGAGGGGACTTTGTGAATCTGTGATGATTACCATGTACTATGATATATTACGATTTAATGAATTGTAGTAGAGCGCAGTAGAGATTAGCAAACCTTAACAGACTGTTAAAGACCTTGATGCACCATCATTGGGGAGCTTGATGAACTTTGAAACATGATTCTTTCAAGTTTGATCTCTTGGACGTACCCTGCCTCCTTTTTATACCCCAATCGTGCTCATAAATCGTGGAGCTCCACGCTGTTTTGAATCGCAGAGATCTCGGACAAACCCAGGGTAAAGGGGAGATACTATGCTTTTCTACTTTTTTGACCCATAAATATTGGTACAGTCTTAGATGATGCCACAGTGTCAAATAATGAGCTTAATACAAGTTTAAGTATCTTTAAACTATATTTATTATATATATTAAATATATATATATATATATATATATATATTAAAAGTATATTTAAGTATTAAAATCTGAGCTGTAAACACAAGATTTTTACAGAATTTTCTTTCCTGGCACACTTGTGTGTCACAGCATGCTGGGCCTTCTGATTAGCTGGCCTTCCCCCCCAGTGCACCAATTCCGATCTACCTCCCGGCACACTGAGCGTGGAGCTCTCAGGCTACCAATCAATGCAGAGTAGGCACAGAGAGCGTAAAAAGACCATAAATGGGAGGAGGAAGCCAAACAAGTCATCAGCATGTGCGCTCAAAATCAGTGATTCAGGGGGAGGTGGGGTAGTGGTTAGCATGTCCGCCTCACAGCAAGAAGGTCCTGAGTTTATATCCTATGCTTAGCCGTTTGCATGTTCTTCCCGTGCTTACCTGGGTTTCCTCTGGGTACTCTGGTTTCCTCAGTCCAAAGTCATGCACATTAGGCTAAATGGCTGTTCCAAATTGCCCCTAGGTGTGAATGTGAGCGTGAATAATTGTGTTTGTGTTGCCGTGTGATGGCCTGCCGAGTTATTTGGGTGTACTGCACCTTCGCCCAATATCAGGTGAGATATTGAGACACCAGCCTCCCCGTGACCCTAATAGGATTAAACGGTTCAGCAAATGAGTGAGTGAAAATTTGGTGCTACTCTGGTGTCCAAAATGAAAAATAAAGGTTTGAATATGGGTATGATATCTGACCTTTAAATATTAGGGTCCAGATATAATCACAAATTAATCAAAGCGAGATGCAAATGCATATTTTCTAACTCTTGAGGAGGAAAGAAAATAAAGCTACCTGACTGCTTTGTAGATGGCGATGTGATTGGCGTGCCCGCTAACTCCTCCCTCGTCAAATGTCAGCACCTGTAAAGACAGTGTTAATATTAGATCTGAAAGATGTCGACAGGTTAAACATGTTCAGTAATCACTGACACTTTTGTATGTTATAATGACTTCCTGCGAGGAAGGGTATGGGTCAGCTTATGCATGCCTTCTTACAAATATTTTTTATAACAACCCGAGCAAATGGCCTGAGGTTCTTCTTGCCACAGTGTAACAAATTTAGAACTCACTTTATCACACCTATCACTGCCTCTTAACAGCCTCGCTGCCATCTGTAGAGGCCATTAAATATGAACGGAAGAAAAAGACTTCCTTACTGGGCCCTCCCTCCTCCCTCATACCAGAGCAAATTTCCAACAATAACAGTTTGTTAGTAATTAAAGAATGACACATTGTATACCTCCCCACCCCCCCCCCCCA
>JAOUQZ010000029.1:5378218-5381369 GCA_028564935.1 Neosilurus hyrtlii | reverse complement strand
AGGCTGCTTAGTGATACCTCGAATACTGAGGACTACTGCAGGGGGCAGAGCTTTCTCTTACAAAGCCCCACAATTATTGAATAAACTTCCAGTTAATGTTTGGGACTCAGACACAGTCAGTTAAGTCAAGCATTTTGTTAATTGGCTTTTATTAGGTAAAGGAGCAGATCTAGGATTCTCAGGCATAGGAAGTTCTGGTAACCTGTGATCATGTTGGGATGCTGTCGCTCCCTCACTCTATATGCTTACCCAGGTCTGTTGACAGTGGAATGGCAGATTGCCCAACGTTACAGGGTGCCCTCATGTCTGCCTTCCTTCTGGTTTCTCTCTTTTCAGTTATGCTGCCAAAGTAAGTCATGCCAGAGTCTCTGCTTGCACCCAGCACTAATAAACTCTTTTACCATTACACTGCTATAAGAATACCTAACAACCTCTCTTCACAGTTGTGGTATAACTAACCAGACTACATGTTGGACTGTAATGGAATTTTTCTTATATGGTTTGTATTTTATGGTTTTACCCAAATGGTATTATGGTTTTACCCAAATGGGTTTCCCTATTAAGCCTGGTTCCTCTCAAGGTTTCTTCCTTGTGTCACCTGAGGGAGTTTTTCCTTGCCACCGTCGCTGCGGGCTTGCTCATTAGGGATGTGTAGAGGGTTGTAGAAAAATTCTTAGATTTCTCCTTAAATTAATTTTACTATGTAAAGCTTCTTTGTGACAATGTCAATTGTGAAGAACGCTATACAAATAAAACTGAATTAAATTGAACTGAATTCTGACACTGCTGCTCAAGCTACATCACAGGGCAGTGTAATACAGGCAGGTGAAAGTGTGCTATCTACCCTCTTCCAAATACATGATCCCACAGATGCCTGCGATTGGCTAGTATTGCTCTGATTGATAGGGTAGAAACAGTATGCCATTCAACCTATACTGAGATCAAGGCTAATTTTGCTCCCATTACTCCTAGCGGTCCCACCGGTCACGTCACAGCAACTGTATGTTGCAACATTTTATTAAGTGTTGGAAAGCTGAGAATTAAATTAAAGTATAAAATGACAAGCTACTAGACTGGCAAAAAGATGAACACACAATAGAGATAAACAGGAAAGTAGTTGTGCAAGGAAAGTGTGCATGTTCCATTATCCTTTTTTTTTTTACAAGCAGAAGTGTAAGCGTATCCACCGAGCCAGCTGTTCAGTTAATACAGTGACCATTTAATGCCTATTTATGTTCACATTTGGTGTGGGAAAAGAAGCCAGGTGCAAAAACATATGTATATTAAGCTTACAAAAAAAAGTAATTCATAAACTCCTCTAGACTTAGACTTAAACTTAGACCAGGCTTTATTGTCATTTAGATATACAGGTGTATGCAGAACGAAATGTCGTTGCATTTGCTCGCTACAGTATAAGAAATGAGAAAATGACATGAAAATATGAATTATAGACAGTAGACAGTATGATTTTTTTTGTGTAGGTTGCAATTTCATTAACTGTTGAGTAGTTTAGCAGTTCCTTTTTGTTCCTCCATGTTCCCCCGTCAGTACAGTTAGCTATTTAGCTAACGTATTTGCTGCACACTATGTTGGTAACCTAGTTAGACAATGCATCTAACAGAATTTTTTTTTTTACTGTAGAACCATATGTCTGTAATTTAGCTAACTTCGCTTGTAAATTTATTTTCTGTAGGTGGCATTAGGTTGTCTGCATTGTCATTTAATACTGAATTGCACTTGCATATTGCATTTGAATACCCGTACTGCTTAAGTATAGCACTTAAAAAGCAGTACATCATAATTCATAGGATATCCAACACTCACTACGTATTCACTAGTAATCAAATGGTACTCCAATTATCATTAATGCAGACTTAATATTTAGATTCGGCCATAGCCTGTTCTGTCAGGGAGAACTTTAATTTGAGCAAATAATTGTGAAAAAAAAATTATGTAAGTAATAGATAAATAAAATAAATAAAAATAGTGCTAAGACCCCTGGGCAAGGTCTTAACCACAAGTGTGCCTCTGTCCACCCAACAGTATAAATGGGTACTAGGAAAACAAAATACTGGGAAGGTAACCTGCGATGGAGTATTGAGTTGAACTCAAGACGCTTCATGCTACGGACACCGGGGATAAGCACCGGCCTGATGAGCCACTAGGCTCGGGTGTAAAAAGCCAAAAATAGGTAAATAATACATACACACACACACACTAGAGCCAAATAGCCCAGCACAAGTAGAGTGCTATGCACATTGTTGCCAAAATTACCATAAAACCATGTAGCGTTTTTTTAATAGTGCTTCTTTTCTAGCCTATTTTACTAATTATTAAAAGGGAATTAACGGTCCGAGTACATTTGTTCATTCTATTTTTATTTCTGTTGCATTATTTTATTTATTTTTTGTTATCAGAAATCTGTTTTATAATTTGCTCTGTATTTTCTTCTTCATAAGTAAAACAAGGAAATTGTGAATGAGGGGAGCAAAAAAAAAAATCTGTGCAAAAGGAGGAGATTCCAGTGTGATCTAACATCACATGTAGTATTTTGTCTTGAGGTAATGATGCCACATGAGTACGACCACATGTATATTTCGAACCAGTGGGGAAATATATCACTACCAGCGACGTCACGGCTGGTCACAACACATTTTGACTTTTTGCTCCCATTCCCCCATGACACCTTTACAGTATAACAGTAACTGAATGGCTTTCATTATCAATAGGAATGAGCTCCAACCAAAAGTGTACCAGTTGTTCCTCCAGAGATTTTGGGGCCATGAGGGGTGGTAGTGTGAGAATGTGCTGGTACACTGGTATGTGTGTGTGTGTGTGTGTGTGTGTGTGTGTGTGTGTGTGTGTGTAATGATTTAGAGGTGCTGTCCCACATAGCGCAGCTGGAACACAGCCTACAGGCCCCATCTGAACCCTGAGGTCAGAGGTTGCCTGGGGCTTTGCCTCCTATTCATTTGAAAGTAAAGCCCAGAGAAAACTGGGGCCATCATGCATTGCTGTCTCGCACACGCACAGACACAGACACACAAATAGCTTTCCCTTTCATCCGGACACCCTGCTCAGCCAGCAATGTATTGGAGGTCAATGAACCTCTATCTTGCTGGGCAATCTTTCACAGCACCCCTCCTCTCTC
>JAOUQZ010000029.1:5353218-5373218 GCA_028564935.1 Neosilurus hyrtlii | reverse complement strand
CGGGGTACAATCTGAACAGCTCACCAGACTATTGCAGGGCAACACACACTTGATACTTTATACTCACACTCACTTTAGAACAGCCAACTAGCTTAATGTGCATGTGTTCGGACTGCTTGATGAAAAACAGAGTACCCAGAGGAAACCCATGCAAGCACAGGGAAAACATGCCAACTCTACACAGAAACACTCTCGCGGGGCCCGGGATTTCAACCCAGGACCTTCTTACTGTGAAGCGGACATGCTAACATGACCATATTAATGGTTGTAATTAATTCTTGGATAAATAACAACACATTTTAATCAGTTGATGGTCATTAGATATTTGCAGCTGCACACTCCAATTGGCTTCAATTACATGTAGCATCCATGCTATGAAAATGGCAGCAAAACAGGCAGCAAACTATGTCTGCTGAGAGGGGAGCAACAAGAAGCACGGTGTAACACTGACGTGGGAAGCAACAAGCTTCCCTGAGGAACTACACCTCCGATCCTGCCTAGAAAAAAAAGAAAAACTGGAGAGGAATGGAGATTAGAGAGGAGGGGGCAGTAGACAGGTGCGCTGAACACACACTCTCACACACACACACACACACACAGCATCTGCACTTACCTTCCATGAATAATACAGAGACAAGAGGGAGAATATAGAGAGGTCATCTGGGTACAGGCAATTGGCTCAGGGAGTAAAAGGATTACCCAGAGTGCACTGCAGTGTACTGGCTGCCAGCAGCATAGCGGAGGTGGAGAGGGAGAGATGGAAGCAGGTGAACCATGTAACCTGAAATTGTTACACACATACTGTCTAACTCTGTGTGTGTGTGTGTGTGTGAGTGAGAGCACTACACACTCAAATATCCTGGACTCCTATGATACCTGCTCATGTACTGTGACCAGAAACATCACTGCAAAAACAAACTAAACAAACCAAACCAAAAAATTTTTCAAAATGAAAAAGGATATGGTTGAGACTCGCTCTCAGCTGAAGCCTGTTTTACCGTTCACTCAACGAGTCCGTGAAAAGGAACAATATTTGGAATGAAAGTATTTCATACGCAAAATAAATAAATAAATAAATAAATATATAAATAAGAATTTGAGTGGAACTACACCCTCCCAAGTGACATTTACACTGGCAGGCTTCAGTGGAGATACAGTGAAATTATCAGGAACCCCACACACCATGGACACCCCCCTTTCTCCCTTCTCCCCTACAAAAGAAGTACAAGGTACAGGACACTAAACACTAACTGACTCAAGAACAGCTTTTACCCACAAGCTGTTAAACGTGCAACCCCACCACCACCACCGTCACACACACTGACTGAATAACCACCATTCAGACCATCTTCCTGGATGCAATATTACTCTTCTAAGTGCAATACTCATGTGTTTAGGGGCAATACTCGTGTGTTTAGGGGCAATACTCGTGTGTTTAGGGGCAATACTCATGTTTAGGTGCAATACTCGTGTTTAAGAGCAGGTAACGAATATCATATAACATTTTAGCATCATGCACCTTATGATTAATGCACCTTAACCTGTGTATACCATACACCTTTGATATATCATGCACCCATCCTTCTGTATATGTGTGTATATGTGGATAGATGTATATGTGTTTACATATATAAGCTATATGTAAGTATGTATGTGTCTATATGTCTTTTGTGCACTTTTTCTTATAATTGCGCATAAACAGAGATCTGCTAAACTGATTTTCATTGTAATGCAACAGTTGACAATAAAAATCGCTTTATCTTTATCTCTTTATCTGATATACAAGAAATATCTGTATATACAAAAAAAATACATACTGTATTATTATTAGGGTATATTAAGTATACCGATAGAGTACATTGTATATATAAGAGAGAACGAGACAACGAGAGAGAGAGAGATGTGAGTCTAGGCATAGCGCCAAATGATTAGACGAATGTTTGCAATAACATCCCAGTTGATCTCTCACACACACAGGTTCTCTCAAACACACTTGCACTTCTGAGAAAACCCCCTGGTTCTGCATACAGTCATTGGGTTCATCTAAACTAGAACCCACACACATCTCCCACCACATTCCCAGCTTACCGGTGAATTCTCGAATCTGATTGGTCAGAAGGTGTGAGGAGTGCATTTCAACAGAGAGGTGTTTTCTAAACAATTTCTCTATAACATCACAAGCGACTTTCCCAATTTGTTCACCTGCCAATTCCCACCCACTAGCCAGCTCTCCGCCATCATGTGACCGGCAGATATCAACAGCTAAGTGTGAAGGCTAACACGTGCATATTCCATCAGCCACATGAAGCCACCTAAGCACATCTTCTCAATCTGTTGTTCATACTGAATCACAGGGCAACATAAGCCTCTCATAGAAAAAAAACTTTCTACCCTCTTCTGAATACATGATCACATGGATTCTCATGATTGGCTAGCATCGCTCTGATTGACAGAGGAGAGTGCAGACCACCCCTCCCACCCCTAATTCCTCTCATAGGTTGATAGCTTTGAACCTGCAATCTCACTCAACTCACGCAAGCACAGGAAGAACATGCAAAATCCACACAGAAACACCCAGAGCCCACACCTTCTTACTGTTACGTGCTAACCACTACGCCACCATGGCGCCCTACCACCATCTAGTTAAACCACTCACTACTACAGGTTTAGTATAGGTTTAGGCAAAGCCCAAAAGCGGAGCTTGCCATATGATTTGCATGGGCTGTGTTTCCTTTCCATTCATAACTAATGAATTGTGCAACATTGTGCCACACCACCCGAGGCTTTATTTCGACAGAAATCGGTAAGGGATTCCGAGCTATGCATCAAGTACCTTCCCAAGAGTGAACAGCCAATCAGAACTGTGATGCATAAGAGCCAATTTAGCATTGTGGAAAAAGCATTGTGGAAAAATAGTAACTTTGTGTTGATTGGATAGATCGAATCGGCGTGGAGAGTCTGGTCAGAACTTTAGTTCAACCACCAGGACTGCTGTAAATAAATATCATTATTCCAGGACTGATCGGGTCCCTCTTATTAAACCCCCAATTGTAAGTCTGCCCTTGTAAGCATCCTCTTGTAGTAAGTAGGGTTGAAAACTTAATGATACAACAGGCAAGAAAAGCAATTTTCTATGACATCACAACAGGAAAACCACGAGGCATGTATATGATACAACTAGAAAGGGAGCACCAGGCTACTATCAAGATCACAATGATATGAGATCACAATAAACTCTTTCTGTCTCGATGACCCGTTGGCATGTCACATGACATGATGAGATGGCCTTCCAAACATATTGCAATACAGAACAACCAGTCATTACTGTGATGCACAGGACACCAGATAGATGGAGGTATGGATGGACGTACAAGCCATAAGTTTCTTAAACATGCTGCTTCTTTATTACAGTAAGTTTCCACGTAGTTTACTCTTTATTTACCAAATAACAGCTGCCGCGTCATACACGCAGGTCATTTAAGTAAGGCACAGTTTGATGTGGGTGTAATATCTAATGTAGTTAATGGTACTACTCAGTGAAAGCAGATTCCACAATGAGACCAAAGGATTAAGCTAGAAATGTGTTTAATTTAAGCAACAAAATGCTGCTAAACTGCCCCAAAACAGCTGATATCAAAACCTCAGCATCAACACCATCTTCACTGCAGTGACAACCATTCGATTATTAATAAAAAAACAAGACCTGAGGGAGGAGGGAGGGGTTGAATGTAGCAAGTACATGCTTGTTAAAGCAGTAAAATATATAAATAATCACAGCAATATTGTTTTGCAGGGTACAAACCTGAAAATATTTGACTCAACCCTACAGGTACATTGTAGCGTCTGTGTACCATATTTCGTAGGTCTTCCAATTTCGTACATGATGTTTATTTTCAGCCATCAGTAGCAACCACTGCTGCCATCTTTAATCGGAAGCAGTTTTCCAATTTTCGTTCACGCTTCTGCTGTGAAAATCTACATCAAGTATTTCTAAATCCACTTTTTCCTCACTCATCCTAAGCATGGCCCACGAAATCAGGGCGACCTACGAAATACGGTACACAGACGATACACCTGGAACCTCCGGAATCCGATGGATTTTTGGTCGGTATCTCAAAATGGTCGACGTGCAGATTGGTTTTGAAAAATGTCTGCTAGTTCTCAGAATTAGCATCGCTATGGTGTTTGGGCAGTGAACATAGGGATCATGTGCCGACCATAGTATTATTTTTCTAAAGCAGTTTGATGGCAGTGCTGGTTTAAATATTTCAGGTTCTAATGTTGTTGTGAAGTAGAAATGGCTCTAATAATGTTGCGTTGGAGATTTGTGCCTGTATGAAAGAACATTCTGCTTAAGGCGTTACACCAGAGTCATGGTTTTCCTGACTTAACTTGGACTGTGTGTGGCTGGGGTTAGGGTGGATTTTGGCTGCTGGAAAAAAACAGTTCCAGTGGTTGAGGTTAGGGACGGATCTATGTTCTGACAGCCTATTGGTCCAACAGCCCTTAAATCATTGGGCACCCTACTCAGTTCGGTTTGATTAGGGCTAACGATTGGGTTGTTGGACCGGTGGGCGGTAACTTTCAGACCAGTGGGCTGTTGGGATATAGGGCTGTACCATTGAGGTTTAGTGATATGAATTCCCAAATTGCAGCTCCACCAACAAAACACCACTTTTGGGTTCTTGAGGAACATGCTTGACCCTCAAGTGTTCGGATACATTCTCGAGTTGTGCTCTGCTTCATTTGCAGGCTACGGGCTAAAAGTGTCTAGTGAAAGAATAAATAATGTAAAGAGGAAATGTAGGACATGACATGTATGTTACATTCTGGGTTGTTCCTCCTCAGTGACTGTGGAAGGTCTTTCAGCAACACTTGAGGAGAAGGATGAAATGCCCATTTGGTACACAGCGGTTTGGCGAACAGGGTCCTGTATTTCGCTTGGCCAAGAAACTTGAGCCACCCACCAAAACTTTCCACAAGCTGACGATTGGGATCCTTTTTTCGCATCATGATTATTATTATTTTTTTTTTTAAGCAGTTGTTCTGTTAATAATCAGGAATCGGGGTGTTAGCTGTTCTCCATGTACTTCCAATACATTCTTAACAGAGTGTTAGGCCTTTAGAAAGAAGTCGCACAGGAGATTTCAGACACAGCTGCAAGACTTGCAAACACACACTCACACACACACAGCTGCTTTATATAATTGCTTCCTTAGCACATTTCATGGCAGGATGTCAGGTGATATTCTTAGAACATCTGACTCGGATCTAAAGACATCCAACCATCACTAGTGACAGTAAATTAAAGACATTTGAAAGGCAATGAGGAAAACAAAAACAAGTGTCCCCTACGTCTAAATACGAACCAGGATTTTGTGGTTCATGCTTATCCGATATTCACAAACACCACAAAATGTCACCTTCTGCATTACAGTGCAGTTGTGCTCGAGTGCAAATCAAGGTTCGGATAACTTGAGCGGTCGTATTCAATCAAATCAATCTTGTCTGGTTTAATCAGGATCGTGTTGCTTTGCCATCCCAGGCAAATTTATCATCCCGAGCGATCCGCCTTCTTCACAGCTTGATGCATATATAGAATCAAGACCCTAACCTTGGTTAAAAAAACCTGTCAGATCTCTTACAGCAGCATACAGTGAGCTGGGCCTCCGTTTTTTCCTGATTTGAAAATCAGAGGCACAGCCGAAGCATGACATCATGCCTGTTCGAGAACAAGGCTTTGTCTGCTCATTCCTGTGCGTATAAGGCAAAGGGAACAAGGTCAGAATAAAAAAAGAAACCCGGAGAAGTCGGTATTTTAACGCTTTGGGAAGACTAGGGTATAATTTCTGGTTCACTGAAATTACTGGATATATTGTCATTCAGAAAAAATACAGTGTCAGGACATGAAGGAGGGAAAAATCCTTCATGTCCCATTGTTTGGAGCCTGAATGATGCCCTGGGGAACTCCTTTCCTCTAAGATCTGATAGTCCCGACTTCGACATCTTCTCCTCTGTAACACATTGTGCTTAATGGGTCCAGTGACAGAGGGGGCTAATACATCAGCCCGGCCGCTCTAAAGCTCTGTTGTGGATTGAATGGAAGGCCTTGATTTGTAGCCTGACCACTGTTTGCTCTTTTGGTAGTCAGGGGAGATGGGAGGGTCTGTACCCAGCATGGTAGGTCCTTAATGGCTCCGTTTGGTGGGACTGAGCGTTGGTGGGAGGGGGTGATATGGGAGCTCACCGTTTGAGCGTCACTGTTTATTCACAGTGTGCAGAAGGAAGGTCGTGAGCTGTGTAAGCAGATTTGGCTTTGTTGTCAGCGCTGAAGGCTGATGCATGAGGAGACACTTGATTTGGCAAACGGAGCAGTTTTGAGGCCCATGTATTTTTCATTTATATTTATTTTTATTTCAATTTATTGTAGACCCCTTCGACTAGCACGTTTTCACTGATGTGAATGCACAGATGCTATTTGATGTCTCAGAGCTCAGAAAATGTAACAGCAGGCTTGAAGACAAGTGTTCTGTCAGTTAACGTGACAAATATAATCCCTCAGTTCATAAATCTAATCCGATCACTCACTTCACCCATTTTATTACCTCCTTCAGGATCTCAAACAATCAGCACTCTTTCTCCACACAGCTTGGATGGGATTAGAAAATACTCCACATCTGATCCGACTGAGTTTCAGCCTGGTATTTCTGCTTACCTTGAAACTTCAAGACAGATCTGTTCTTCCTTTATGTTGTATAGACTAACATTTGATGTTAGCAGCAAATATTTAAAGCTGCATTAGGTACGATATGTCTTTTTTTCCCCACTAAATGAAATCTCTGATGGTTAAACAGAGTTGGTCATTTAAAAGTTTGACATCTCCCAGGATCTTAGGTGGCACCTATAAGACAGGATTTACTAAGCGAGGCAAATTAGCATGAGGCCACAATAAAAGAAAAGAGCAGATGGGAGTGGCTAAGTCTACGGGTGATCTATTAACAATGCGCAAATAAATGACGACATATGCAGTCAGTTCATTTTAGTAATGACCAATGCAAGCTACCAAGAGCTGTGCAGATTAGCATACAGTAGCAAATACATGTGGGATAAATTAAGCAGAACATCTTGTCTCTGCAGATTATGAAAATGTCTTCCATTGGCATTCCAAATAAATTAACACGAATAGAGAAGATTGTTTCCTTTCTACCACGGGCTCTATGTTCTCAGCGGCGGCTCCTCTTATAGCGGTAGCTAAAAAAGCGTAAAATGTTTAAGACATGCTTTTTTTCTGTGGGAAATACTGGAACATGTTTGCATACTGCACAATGTCAAATGGGTCATTCTCTGAAACTGGATCAAATTTAATGATTGACGTTTTGGACCTAATATTTAAAAAAAAAAAACTATTAGGATTTAAAAGAGCAATTCCTGCTCAAAACATACCACATGGACACATACAACAGTTCAGACAAAATAATTCAGATACATCCAACGAGGAAAAAAATATTGGTTGCAATGTGTGGAGGAAAATTGTGATTCATTTTTCCCCCCTTATGTTTCATGCCATGCCATGCTATCGCTGAAGTATCAACTCAAAGTATAAATAGTTCAGCTTGGAATAAAGATCTTGCAGTAAAATTTATATCCATAGTAGAAATTCCTGTTTTTTTACTTCGTGGACTGAGAATTTACGGTTCCGTGCCTAACCAGTGGTGTCCACGCCATTTACATACAGAGCCCACCCATTTTTCCTGTGACGGGCGAGGATCCATGTTTTGACGTTCACTGTACAATTGAGTTCCTCCTGAAGTGGATTTATTTCAAACGTAGTCAAGTGCTACTTAATTTATTCACCAAAACAAATGGAATCAATTTCGTGTCCATACGTAAAAAAAAATTCGAAGATGAGTTCGGTGTTCCATAAGGATTTATTCCTGATTGTTACTAATAAAAGTGCAGTTACGTGCATGAAGTAGTTCCCTCACTGTTTTTCTAACAATGCTTCATGAATTCATGGTCAGTATAGAGAAATAAGCTGGACTACATTGAAATTTGGGGATTGTGAATGTCACACTTTATGGTGCAGTTTCAGAAAATGACCCAAATAGGTTTTCTTAATGACTTTAAACTTTTATTAAGGTCAACTAGCTTTAATGGAATAAATGGAAATTTAAAAAGCATGATGGACCATCATCTATATCGCTTATCCATCAGGACTGCAGGGGAATCTAGAGCCATTCTCAGTGGATTTTGGGTTAGAGGTGGGGTAAAAGAGCTATAAAATTAATTAAAATCTCAGTAACTAATACATATAGAAAATATGATGACAACTACGGTCTTTAAATCATCCAATTTTCAAAGTTAAGTGCTTACGTGTAAAAACGGTGCTTAAACCCATTAAGGCTTTCAATCTGCCACACATTCATAGAAAGAGAGTTCCACAACAAAGAAACGTGAACAATATGAATGCTAAAGCTAAACCATGCATGCCGGCACCTCCAGATTGTCTTACTGTTCTTACTTGTTGTCAATGATAGTGACTCGGTGAGCTGGAATACCCAAAACTGCACAGCTGCCAAACAGTTCCTCTTTACGCTGGGTGCCTTGATTGTAGTAATTCCCTAAATATGACAGACATGTTGACATGAAGTCATTCCAGATGCCATGATCCTTACTACAATCAATACATACCGTAGTGTAACACACTGGGCTGCTACATTAGTGAATCAAGAAAACCTATTATTATTATGTCACGTTAGAGGTGTACAAATCCTGTCTGTTGCTTGAGTGAACTGATTGCAATATCAAGTTCCCACTGTTTGTTTTTTATCTCAGTGAAAAGGGAAAGTGTTATTATATATTTCTAGTTTACCAGGAAGTCCCACTAAGATAAAACACACACATGCACACACGTACAAGGGAGACCTGGTCATGATAACAACTACACAAACAACAGATTAAAATATACAATATAAAATACCACATTATATATAGGTGGCATGGTGGCATAGAGGTTAAGAAGGTCCTGGGTTCGATTCTGTTTCTGTGTAGAGTTTGCATGTTCTTTTTTACGCTTGCGTGGGTTTCCTTTGGGTATTCCGATACCCTCCCACAATTCAAAGACATGCACACTAGGCTAACTGGTTATTCCAAATTGCCCCTAGGTGTGAGTGTAAATGGTTGTGTGTGTTTTGCCCTGCAATGATCGGCGAGCTGTTCAGGGTATACCTCGCCTTCGGCTCCAGTCTCCCTGTGACCCTAGTAGGAGTAAGTGATTCAGCAAATGAAAGAATGAATGAATACATATTGCCTATCTCAGCCATCACTGGGCAAAGGCGAGTTACACCCAGAACAGCTCACCAGACCATTGCAGGGCAACACACACACACACACATACATACACAACCATTCACATTAATGGACAATTTAGAATAGTCAGTTGACCTTGCACGGTTTTGGACTGTTTGAGGAAACCAGAGCACCCAGAGAAGACCCATGCAAGCATGGTGAGGAAATTGCAAACTCCACACAGAAAATCCTGATTGTCGGTAAGATTCGAACCCAGAACCTTCTTGCTCTGAGGCGACAATACAAACCACTGACATGCTGTCGCTCGGGACACAACACTCATTTGCCGGCCGCTTACTCCTATTAGGGTCGCAGCAAGGCTGGAGCCTATCTCAGCCGACACTGGTTGAAGGCGGGTGACACCCTGAGCACACCAGATCATTGCAGGGCAACACATACACACAACCATTCACACTCACACCGAGGGTTAATTTGGAACAGCCAGTTAGCCCAACATGCATGTCTTTGGACTGTAGGAGGAAACCGGAGTACCCAGAGGAAACTCAGGCAAGCATGAGGAGAAACAATGTTTCATCAGCGGTGAACTTGATCTTTTGTCAGACATGCAAAGATCCTATATGGAGGGTTTAAACGAATGAAAAGGCGATCTGTGTTTTCTGGTTTCCTCCCAGCCAAAAAAAAGCAGATCACCTTGGCTATGATTGTCCCTAGGATGTGAAAGAGCATGTGAATGGGTGTGCAGTGTTCTGGGGTAGTGAGTGTAACGTTAACTGAATCGTGTTGAGTGTGTTATCGTGTGTTTGGTGTGGAATCTGATATGATCTCAACACTTTGATCTGCTGTTACTGTAGCAACACACACTACATCCTTACTTCACAAAAAGAGGTTGTTTTTTTTACAAGCTTTCGCGCTTGTGGGTGATTTTTCCTAAAGAAAACCTACCTGACGACAAGCACAGCAAGTAAACAGCTGCATCTGATTCGGTCAGTTTTAAAACCGCTGGCGCAAAGAACATGCATTCGTCATCAGGATGCGCGGTGACCAGCAGGACCCGCACTTCAGCAAAGGCGCCCACGGCTTTTTCACACTTCCTACCCGGCGAAGAGTTTAAAACTTGAACAGGACTCGAGGAACATAAAATGTTACTCCGTGTGGACGGCCAAAGCCGTGTAAATCTATTATATATCACTTTTATCCACAAAAGGTAACCAAAGAAACACAAAGTGAGCAAAACAAACATGTTTTCCGTCTCACATAATAATCCGGGTAGAACAGCACACTCTTAAGAAAGGTTCCTCTTCACCTCTTCATTCTGCAAAAAAAGCAAGACGAGGGGGGAAAACAATTGCATATGATCACAATACTCTTTGTGTTTTATACAAATAAACAAACAACAACTAAATATACAATTAAATTGAATGTAGGTATAACATATAGGGGTTATTTAAAGAGTGGATGCTATTTAATGAAATTAAATTAGTTAAAAACTGTTTATTATTTGTAAAAAGTAAATAAATGTTTCTATTAACTCACATTGCGAATTTTATATTCGACATACTTTAAAAGTTTGGGTGGGGAAGGTTTGTAGGGACGTCAAACCTCCTGTGGGGAACCTTTTAACGTCACACCACAGTATCCTGGCAGGTACATAAAAATTATTTAGTCCGCTGTTTAATGTCGACTCGGACATTTCAAGCCAACCTTCGTTTAAGCAAACATGGCTGAATCGGGCTGTTTCTAAATAATATATTTGTTGCATGTGCTATTGCAAAACAGATGTACAAAAAAATAAGACGATTTTCCAAATATTTTTGTGCTGCCAGGACAAATAGTGCCGTTGAGGTTTATGTGTGCAGCAGTAGTGTCTGCAGCGCTCGCGCAGTCCAACGGAGTCGGCATAAAAATCTTATTTTAGTCACACAAGTTTGTCTTTTTTGTGTCCGCTCGGCGCGTTTACATGGAAATGAGGTGAGTTTTTGGCAGATTTTGTATGTTGTGGTGCTTGTTGTTTATAAAAAAGCCCAGAGGATTATGATGTGTACTACTATAAGCGTAGTTCTGTTTCAGTGACTGAAGTTAGCTTAGCATGTTAGCCAGCCGTGCTAACATGGCGGCCTGGTTTAGAAAGGTGAAATGTTCAGACTGAAAGCTGACCGTGACACCACGCCTGCTTTATTCTCCTCTATATTGTGTTTACATTCTCCCAGAGTGATCTCACACCCTCACACTACAAACTTATAAAACAAAGGTTGGATATTTTACACGAAGGGGGTGTTTGAAACACGGCTTTCCTTGTTCGACAGCTAGCTAACAATAGCTAGCATGAGTGTTAGCCGATGTGGATAAAGCTAGACTGCTAAATAATGTTACTAACTATAGCACCGGTCGATATTTGGGCACTGAAATAAAGCCAAGTTTAGGATGTGTGAGGAGAATGTGAGTACTGATACTAGACCACATGATTCTGTGGTATTTTCTGTAACCTGTTCTCACCTTTTAAAGGTTTGTTAGCTTTAAGAAGACGCATTTTTTTGTCCAGCAGTAAAAGGACAATAAACAAAACAGCATTTTTGAGTCTTATCTTGTCCCAGTAGTGAAAACACGCCCAAACTGCCCCTTTTTTAGGGTGAAGTTAGCTTTCATGCTGAATAATATGAAGAAATTGAGCTGTTCTGAGGTGACAGTGTTGCAAATGCGGTCTGTGTGGTTTGTATTCGGATTTTTGTGTTATGGTGTTTACTGTGCGTGTTTTTTTTAACTCCGAAAAACGATCAAACCTCAAGTTTGGTTTATTTGTTCATGTTGAGGGTGAAAGGAAGCTGTTTATTGTGAAGTGTAGAAATTTTTGTTGAAATAAGCATAAAGTGCCTAAAATGTCCTTAACAACCCCCCAAAAACGCATTTTTATTCAGCAGATATATTATTTGCGAGGAAATGTTTTGATAATAATGTAATGACCTGCATAAATCTTCAGTGTACAGTACCTCTGTGTTATGACAGCCCTTGCGCATGCGCACTTCGCCACTTCGTTTGAACGCTGCCTCCCTTTTTTGATTATATCCAACTTTAACAGGATATTCCAGCTGTATGGTTCTAGTCAAGTGATAAAGGAGGCTTAAGGACATTCATAAAGTTGTGTATGTACATGTTCACTACGCTTAGGCAGTTTGTTGAGAAAGGACAGATCCTCAGAACCAACACCGACAACAAACATGGCGTCGCATATGAATATTCATGAGTGTGCAGATAGGCCACGCCTCTTTCCGTTTGTTTGTTGTAAGTAGTCTCAGGATGAGACCTGTTAATACATCATATCCGCTGTTTAAGTGTCAGGATCTTGGGTTTGCAGTGTTTTCCTGTATTTAAGGCATTTATTTATTTATTTTTTGGAGAGACACACACCCCACTTTTCTCCCTAATTTAGTCGTATCGAATTCCCACCCATCAATTTTTGTCGTCCCTATCGCACGACCATCGACCAGGGAGCGGCGTAAGCAAGCACACGCCCCCTGTGTTACATGCTACGCTACCAACCGCCTTTTTTCGATCTGCTGCGAATGCATATTTGGGGGCGGCCTAACACACTCGGAGGGAAAGCGCTATCCGCCCCTCGTACGAATGAGCTCACAGATGTCCATGATTGGCTGGTGATCGCTGTGAGTGAGAGGGAAGTGCCATTCCTCCCTCCCGTGAGAGCTCGGCCAATTAGTTTCCACGGACTCCCGGTCACGGATGGCTGTGGCATCAATCCGAATTCGAACTTGCAATCTCCGGGTTGATAGTCGTGCACCTTGTTGATTGTTGATTTTGGTGCATGTATGTTGGCGTTTATTTTTGGTGTATGTATATCAGCAACACACAGCTGGGATTTCAGCGACAGGTGAAATTGTCTTAGATCTGTGAAAAAGGTCTGATGCTGTAAACAGCAGCTGGCTGGACATTCCGTACCCCTTCGCTATTTTAGGCGGTTTTCATTATTTGAATATAGCCTCGGGTGCATCCAGCCATTTTAGCGTAAAGCTGTCTTGAGTTTTCGCCGAACCGGTTTATGTTTTCTGTTGGGCTTTTGATTTCACGAGCCTAGTGGTTGGTCATTAGACCATCAATGAAGTGAATAGGAGTTCAACTCCTCCTGGATAAGGAGCTAGTCCATGGCAGGTTACCTTCCCAGTATTTTTACTGGTACCTGTTTATACTGCAGGGTGGACAGAGGCACACTTGTGGTTAAGACCTTGCCGAGGGATCTTAGTGTGGTCTGGGTCTAATGGGGATTTGACCCCACAACCTCTCGATCATAAACCCGCCACCCTAACCACTACACCTCCGTCCCCGCTGGTTAAGGATTTACTCTTTATAAATGTTATGTTTTCAACCAGGACGTTCAGTATAATAACAACATTTTTCTGACTTCCTGTAAGTTTAGATGGTTGGCATTTAAAAAAAATCCCCATTTTTGGGTGTGAATTTCAAGATGAACATTGTTTGAGGTAGCTTAATACTATGGTAATTTATAAAAAAAAAATTTTACATTACAGTGATCTCGACAAGCAATGTAACAGTAGCAGAGATGAATGGAAATAGCCGAGGGTGTAGCGAAAACCACCGGAAATTGCAGAGGGAGTCCCAAATGCCCCCTCCGCCAGATATTAAAGTAAATACCGACTCCGATATGGCGTTCCTTCCACCCGAGGCATTGTTTAGACAGAAATCGCAGGTTTCCTGAGTGCTTGATTAAATGGTCTCTTAGATCAATTCTGTGGCAAGCGCGGTCTGATGTGTCATCAGTTGGTTCTTGTTTACTGTTTGTCTTGTAAAAATGGATAGAAAGATTCATCACAGTGATTAGAATTTTTTACTCGATCAACTTCTAACTTGTGATTAAATGTGCAATGAGATGTTACAAAGACAAGAAAACACCACTGCCTCTAGTAAGTAGTACGTAGCTAGTAAAGTTAAAAAGTTATTACACTAGTTCATGTGTTTTTCACTCAAAGCCTTGAGAATAGGTGGAAGTGAACGGAACTGAACACACACTGAACTGATTGTGCCCTCAAGCGAACGACTGACACGTCACTCGCTAGCGTGAACACGAGGTAAAAGTGTTCCTTCCTAATAATTTGACTACCAGATGTGACCGGACGATAGCCATGGAGAAGATAACCTGAAGTCGTGTATAACAAACAAATCCAGAGCCAGTTTTATACCAAAGGCTCTCAGAGCGACAGATCCTTTAATAATTGGAATAAATGTCCTGAACACTAATGCGTTAAAATCAGAGATGAGGGGGAGAAAAAAATAGTTTGACAGATAAAAATCAGGTCACAGACAGTTCAGTAGTAGTTTTTTGAAGCTGTGCAATATTAGTCACATGATTGCAAGGCTATCTTGTGACTCTGCCGGGTTCAGAAGGCGTTTCAGACGAGCGCGGGGTGAAGATTGTGCGTTTGCGTTTAGTTGATGCAGATATCAGTATCTGAAGTGTACAGTGTGTTTGATGATTTTTACTTATGGTTTACAGCCTTGGAATCTGTAGGAAATGGAAAAGAGCCAACACGTATTAGTCGTATGTAAATTAGGTTGGAACTGCTGACGTGGTAATTTGTCAAACCCATAACCCCCCACCAACCACACACACACACACACACACACACACACACACACACACACACACACACACACACCAGTCACTGAGAGGATTTCCGCACAGACCTTCCCGTATGACACTGTCTACCCGACTGATTATCGTTTCCACCCGCGTTGTTATTGTTTGTAGTGTTGTTGAAACCAGAATTATGGTTTGCGCTTGGTTCAGACTGTATTAACACCTAAAACCAGCTCCAAAACGTCTCTATAACAGCCCTTCCGACTGCAGTCCGTGTCTGAGAGGAACTGAGCCGTACTATGTATTATATGCAGGACTGTCGCTGTGTCCGAAATCACTCGCTCATTCACTTCACTCGTCACGATATGGGTGCAGTCGGGTCCACGTCACTTCCGCTTAGCGTCAGCGCATTGATCCATCCGGCGTTAGTGCACACCTGGCTCTCAGCCACTTACTGCCTCTTTGCCTGCTTAGCAGCAACTGACTGTTTTTCTTTACATTGGACCTACAGCAACCGTTTGGGCATGATGAGAGACTAATCTAGCAATACAAGAGCTCTCAGACTTTTTGCCTCATGCTAACGTCAGACTTGTTGCATGAGCTCAAAGGTAAAGCGTTAGAACGCTACTCGCCGGTGCCATCAATTGCATGATGCTTTTGCACAATTAAAACGTGACAGGTCAACGTCGGCTGAGCTGGTTGACCTTTCACAACTTATTCCGTGGCTAAGAAAGCAATCAAACATATTAACACAATTCGAAATAAAGTGAAACCTGACGTGACTTATATTGATACAGGCTAATGTTCCCCTGCCGCTCTTTCTCCTCCTGTCTTCATCCGCTTAGCCTAATGGGCATTGGGGATATTGTAGTCACGGGCGATGTCCATCTTTCTGTCTGTCCGCCACGCACTAACTTAAAAACGCTGTCATTGATCATCACCGTTTTTGGTGCGGATATTAAACCAGGGTAACTTAACAAGCCTATTGATTTTCGTCGAGGCCCGAATCTGCTCTCTCGAATTTACATTCCACTCACTTCCGCAAAAACATCATGCATAGGCTGAGGGGCGTTGCCTGCATTGTGATGCTATTTCTTTTTTATCTACAGCAGGCAAACAGTGCATCATGGTATTGCTTAGTTCGTGACCATTGGTTGTCCACTACTTTTCACAATGCATTATGGGATACAGTAAACACACTTTATCGTGTACAATATTATTATAATATAAAATTCTTGTTTTGAGGTTTATACCAGTGTGTTCGTTCTAACGTTATTGTTTCTATGGTAACCGTTGATCTGAGTGACTTTAGTGCCCGGGTGGTGACACTTTTTTTGGCTGTCAAACAAAAGCAGTTGATTATGTGTAGCTATAAGCTGGTTTAAAAAAACCACGTGTTCTTTCAGAACAAGCTTTGAGGTGATTGCAGGGTTATGAGAGAAAATATTACAGACGAAAGTTTCAGGTGGAAATACAGATGTGACCTATGCAGGCACACCCCATTCCCACTTTGAGTGACATAGTTGTGGTACGATTATGATCTGTGAACTTTCATATGTTAACACGTCTTCACTGACCCTTCACGTTGCACCAACTGGTGTATATAATGTCAGATCCTTGTGGTTATATAATAGGACCTGACGTTGGGTCACGTTACGTGAATGATGATGGGTGCCAACTCTAAGAGAAGCACCTTAAAGACTGTAAATTCTCCAAGAGTCAATGTAAATGGAATTCCATCTGAATAAGGCTTTAGCAGGTCTACTCACCAGGAGGAAACCAAAAAACCCAGAGGAAACATCACCTGGTGTAACAGGATTGGAAAAGGCGCCAGTGCTACCTGCTTTGTCGCCACTATGCAGCTTATTTTCGCATAAATTAGAAAATCTGTTGTCTGTAAATCTTTAATTTCGTACGCTTGTGTAAAAAAGACTAGTTGTATGTTAGCAAGTTGTGTGAGCCGCTAGTTAAAGTCATCAATGTTAATCGGTCTGTGATGTTTGAAGCCCTTCCTTGACATTTGCTCTGTTTATGGACAAGTGTATGTCCAGCTTCTAGTGTAATCACGCTTTACATCTGGTGTGTGTGTGTGTGTCTAATGGGCATGATACTTATTTTTCATTGCACTCTGTGCTTGTTTTTTTTTTTTTTTTTTAAGAGCTGCTTGATCTGCTTGGCAGTGGGACAGTAGTAACCCAGCACAAGACATATAATTATTGTGTCTGTGGCCCTGCCACGTCGCCTACATTTTTTTTTTTCTTTCAAATGTATATAAAAGAACAAATTATATCAGCTGTCAACTTAAAAGTTATATTCTTCTTTATTTCCATCTTTGTGTAAAAAGTCTTTGTTAGGAGGGTCTGCACAGGAGTGTGTGCCGGACTGTGATTGTTTAGAGAAGATGTTTATGATATTCCACATGCACAGGGATACTGTGAGCTTTTTGAAGTACCTCCATTACCGCTGTGCCGAGTTTGTCTGAGCTACGACGCTGGAGAGCGATTAAACAAATGCCACAGTCGATTTTTCCTTGAGATACTGATAAGGTTTATTCTGGTGTTGTGCAGTGCATCCTGATATCAGGAAAGAACAATATCACCATTGTGGCGGTGCTTTCTGTTATCACGACAAGTCAGCGGGTGTTATCGCTATTGCACTGATTTCACATACGCACCTTTCTTTCAGTCTGTTTAATTCCAACCCATGTGATTTTGCCATCTTAAATACCAAATCCACTCTAATATGTAAATATATTTTATATATATATTTCTAATATCTCAAATATATTTTTTTAAAAAAGGGTTTTGTTACGGGCAGCTGTGAGCTTCTAAATTGACCCATGAGGGACGTGCAGAAACGTTGTGTTCTGAGTGGATAAAGGTGTAAAGATATTTAATGACATGATGCAGCAAGATGCGAAAATATGAGAAACCAGCATTCTTTTGAATTGCGTCTAAGGCAGTTGCACTGTTTCAAACACCAGAGTGTGAAATCCAAATTTTCAAGAATCGATCTTAAAAAAGACATTTTTTCCGAACATTTCCAACCTTACTCACAGCGAGTACCGTTTGTCCAGACACGGCCTCCGTCGTGAATTGTTCCAGTAAGGGGCGGGTGCAGAACTAGCTTTTAGCCTACAGCCAGTGCCGTCTTCGCTGAAGGCAATTGTTTGGGTGCACTTCGGATTTTACGACTTTCCGGGTAAGGAGCTCAATATGACACATGCGGTGTGTAAAATCTGCAAAATAAAAGCCAAGTATTTCGGGAACGCTTTACATCCCTGAGCCCACATCTTATGCCATCACCCAGAGCTAATAGAAACTGAGCAGCAGCACGACCCACCCCTGACCAACGCACTCCATCATTTCACTAAACTCCCAACCGACTCTGAACGAGCAAAGTGGGTCAGTACATCTACAAAACCAGCTGTCTAGTAATATCATTTCTATCTTTCTTATAGAAGAGTCGTTCCTAGCTTATAGAAGAATGTAGTTACCCGTGAAATTGGCTCCCTTTGTTTGTAATGGTTATGAATCAAAAATTGGTTTGAATCGAGAAGTGTATTAGTGTTTGCGGAAACTGGCACTGGCCAATGATTACATTTTATAGGACTGTCACTGTAACTATTTACAAAACACCTGCAATAAACACACCTGGAGCTTCCTGTACGAGGTCAGAGACGTTTTGCGTTGCTAGTGTTAACGTGCACTCTGCTGGCCTGAACCGCAGTAACAAGTGATAAATAATAAATTGGTGCCAGGTTTGGAAATCGTAAAGTGGTGTTTGACTGCTTATATAACTCCACACACACCGACCACAAAAACAGGCCACGGTTTAGTCATTTCAGACTGTCTGTTCATGGTTACATACCTGTCTATCAGTCTGCTAGCTGAGTTCGAATTACAGTGAGTACAGTGATGCTGTCATGGCTGATGTGTGTAGCGCTAAAACATTCAACACTCTCTGATCAGAATGGAGTAAAGTGGAGGGGGCGGAGATAGTAAAAGTACCAGAGGTGAGCCTGATTGAGGTTGCGTGGACCAAAGTCTGAGCTGTTCATATCTTTAAACATCTGATCCTGACATTTTTTAAATTTGGCAGAAATGAGGAGCTCAAGTGTCGGCTGCACTAAAAAACAAAAAAGCACGGCGACAGCGGCGACTATGTTCAGTAGAATGATGGGGAAGTTGGAGGGTTTCTTTGTGTTTATTTGGCGAACTGATTCAAGCCAGCCTGGAAGAAATCTACTACAGCAACAACTGATAATGTCGATATGATGAAATAGGTTCCTGTGTCAAAGACATCATGTCTTCGTTGGCATCTGTTGGTTGGTTTGTTTGTTTGTATTAGATATTGTGGATCCATAATTTACTTTTGAGTCTTTTAACATTATGGGATGGTTCGGAGGTGTGTTATTACAGCAGGTCCAGCAGGGGGTGCTGTGTACCTTTTTTGTTCTTGTTTTTGGTTTTTTGGCTTGGTAGTGGTTTGCACTCCTCGTGTCTCTAGGTTGTTTTATGGCTAGCAGGAAGAATTGTGTGAATTTTAATAGAATTTCTACCAGACGTGTCACTTTTCACAAGGAAAGACCACATTGAATTTTGAAAATGATCTGGATCAAAAAATCCAATCTGAATCCATCTGAAGATTTTTTAACGTGGTCAAAGATTGTTTTTTGGCAATCCGTTTAATGGAGGTGATCATCAGGCTTCACTGAGGTTAACGCTCTTCGAGTGCTCTTGCTATTAATTAGCTGATTTCTCATTCCTGTCGCCATCTTGAGTTTAAAAATGAGGAAATGCAGAAATAGTTTTTCTGTAGTACAGGGTTCGGTAATACAAGCCTACTAAGACATCTGCTCATTTACCCATGCACTATATCCCAGTGCATTTTAATGCATAACACTTGTGCGCTAAATGCTTATTTGATGTCACTCCCGCCACCCTTTTTTTGTAGTACAATGGCGTTTTAATGTTTGTAGACGTACACTGTGTGCACAATTATTAGGCAAGTTTTTGAGGATTAATTGTTATTGTACAACTATACAGTGCTCTTGGTCAATCCAAAATGTTAACAAACCCTCAAACCT
>JAOUQZ010000029.1:5333021-5346479 GCA_028564935.1 Neosilurus hyrtlii | reverse complement strand
AAGAAAACTCTCCATGGCAACGCTGCTGTAACTTTCACTCAGTGAGAAATGTTTCTCTGCTTGCATCAAACCCGGCCTATGTCCCTCCCCCGAGAGCCATATACTCCATCATGATTGGCAGGTTTATTCAGCTCCGCCCACAACACTGTAAGGTGCTGTACATATCAAACTCGCGGGCCGCAGTAACATTAAACTTTCATATTAAGGCGGGGGCCACAAACTATCATCTGGCCCGCAGGCCACGAGTTTGAGACCCCTGGTTTAAAGTATCAAAGGCTTTGGATTAGTCAAGAAAACGCCAAGTGAAAACCTGTAATTTCTATCGATGGCAGACGCAATTCCCTCTTTCTCTTGTGCATTCTTGTGCTCGCTCTCGCTCTCTCGTGCTCATCGTTCTGTCTCTCTTTATTTCTGTCTCTCTCTCTGAGTCTGTATGTCTCTCTCTCTCATTCTGTTGAAGATTTTGAAGGTTTGGATGTTTGTACACAATTTGGCGTGTGAGCGTTTCTCTTTTACTGCTGTAATCTTTGTAACAGTTTATGATGTAATGCTGAGCTGTAAGACCAAACCGAGAAGCCTCGCTCTGTTGAGCTCGCTCTTTTTTTTATTTTTTTTAAATATTCTATTTCTGCTAACTTGCACATTGTGAAATTGCTGTCTCTAGGTCAAAAGTCTTCACAGAGATTGAGAAATCGATTGTGAACTTCATGAATGGTTGACCCCCGGTTCTCCCTACTGTAGAAATGACATGTTTCTCTTGAGGCCTGTATGTTTGCATTGCTTTAAGAACAGGTTCTTTTTCCTTCCTGAACTTGGAAGTTGAAAATGACTCTTCAGTAAGGGCTCACCTACATTTCGGTTGGAGGGGGATGGACGGACTAGGTGAAATAAATGACAAGATTGTGCTTGGGTAACCTCAGCAGCTCGTGCTTGCATCTTGGCAGCCCCCAAAGCTGGGCATATGAGCCACAGCAGACCTGTACGCTAGCTTTGAAACTTGGCTGTTTGCCCTGAAGGGCATTTGCAGTTTATTTGCTAAATTTGATTAGTGTTCTGAGAACGAGACTTTTACAGGAAGGCGTTTCCTCAGCCTTTATGATTTGTGCTGCATTGCAGAGCGAGGAAAATTTCTCGCTAGTTTAAACAGTTAGTTAAGGACGTACAGCGACCTGCGCGATATGGTCCTTGGATAAAACTGTAGGTCTCTCCGGCTGGGCCCCTATCGTCGTTTGTTTCTGCTTCATTGATTTCCAGCCAGTTATCCAGTGGGGCATCAGTTGTTGTACCTGCTGTATTTGGCATATCATGTGAAGATAATGGACATGTCTGCATGAGTGTGTGTGTCTGTGTGTGTTTGGGGGGTTTGACTTTTATCTGTTTCACCACAGCAACAGTAATAACCACTACATGTGTCTGTGTGGATTCTTGGCTATCTTTCTGATCTTGCCCTCATTTCTTTGTAAAGCCCTCATACAGGGGAGATGCTTATTTTATTTGTTTTTGGTATGTCTGCTTTCTTTCTGATTGTGTGTGTGTGTGTGTGTGTGTGTGTGTTTAGGAGTTTGCAGTTCCAGAGTACCGTAATGCTCACCTACAGGACCAGCAGCAGCGTCGCCGACCATCATTGCTGTCAGAATTCCACCCTGGAACCGAGAGGTTAAACAAACACACACTACAAACACTGTATGATCCCATGTAGCAATAATGATCCCTTACATGCCACCAGAGCTAATTTGTATATGTCCTTTTTCAGGCCTCCGGAGCGCCGACATGCCTATGAGCAGCAGTTCCACACAGTCATGGCTCAGCCGGAGCATGAGGCGATGGATGCCAAGCGTCCTCGCATGGACGGCACCACCGAAGCCCACCTGGCTCGCGCGCCACCCGCCAGCATCGTCCTACCACTACCACACGCCATGCAGGATGGCCTGCGAACCTCAGGAGAGATCAAGAAGGTGCGGCACGCTGTGATACTTTTTATAATTTGGATCAGAATCTAATCCAGATGATTGTGAGCAGCTGCTTCACATGTGGCGTGTCAGTTATGGTCACTATGGTACTTAATTCAAACAGGATCAACACACACGCACACGCTACATGCATGCTTCTATTATTATAGGTTTCATCCTTCACCCTCAAACAAGCGGAGACCGAGGCAACAAAACTTCGATAAACAAGCAGCAAGCGTCATTTTAGGTGATAAATCCCCGCATACCGAAGGCTCTTACCTTTTAACTTGTTCAATTCGGCGAGGTGCTTGTCATCCTTTGACTTTTTATGACGGTATTCTGCAGGAACAGCGTCAAGTAGTTCTGCCTTGAGGTCACGCCGATAGCAGGTTTATTTCTGCGCTTGTTGTTCGTGCAGCCATATGCTTTTGCCCTCCTCCATTTTCCTGGCGACACAGCTCTGCACTGGACGATATTGTCTAGTCTTAGACAGGTATCTGCTGCATGCAGAATCTCAATTGACTGTGCGGTGTTGCGTAAAGTTCCTGGATCTTTCATTAAGATCATTTGCTGAAATATTTATCCCGGCAGTATATTTATTTATATTATGTTTTGATTTAGAGGACCCCCTATCCTGCATGTTTTCATGGTTTTCCTGCTCTCTCACACCCACTTCAAATCATGAAGAGCTGTTAATTAGCTAATTACTGAATACAGGTGTGTTGGGAACAAGGAAAACACTAAAATGTGCAAGGCAGTCGGAAGGAGCCCCTGGTTTAAAGGGAAATATGGCAATGTTTATTTTCCCCGTCTGCCGTTACAAACTGTCTCAATGAAATGACCGTAGAGGTTAAGTATTAAGTGGTGTGGGAATATTACTGTTTGTTTGTGTGTGTCCTGTTTTTTTGCTGCAACATGTTTACGTTAGGATTATTCCATGTCCGCGAGACTATTCTCTCTTGAAATCTCTTCCTCAGGAGACTCAGTTCAGTGTGAAGCTGGAGGCCTCGTCCCCAGGAGGAGGGATTCAGGCCATGGGGGAGGAGCAGGACGCGTCTCCTTCCAAGCTCTCCAAAGAGGAGCTAATCCAGAGCATGGACCGTGTGGACCGCGAGATCGCCAAGGTTGAACAGCAGATCTTCAAACTCAAGAAGAAGCAGGTGAGCAGCAGATCCAAGGCTTCAGTGAGTTTCCCAATTTTCTGAGGAATTTCAGAAGCTTATGGGAGAGACACTGTCGCATTGTCCACTGATCATACAATGATCATACATACTTTGACCAGCTCGCCAGACCATTGCAGGGCCAACACACGAACACATCATTCATACTCAGTTACACCTAGGGGCAATTTGGAACAGCCAATGCATGTTTTTGGACTGTGCGAGGAAACCCACACAAGCACAAGGAGAACATGCAAACTGTCAACTCAGCCGGGACTCAAACCCAGGACCTTCTTGCTGTGAGGCGGACGTGCTAACCACTCCATTGTACATATGGTAGCAGTGAATCTTCCCTTATCTTTTCCATCAACACATCCCAGGTGTTAAACAGTACGAGGTTTACCTGTGAGACTATAGCCTCATTAGCTAAATCCACTCGTCACCTTGTGTTGGCTTTGGTGGCAGGGAAAGAACCTCTTTCCTTCCTCCGTCTGTAATCTCCCATTGGAATTCCGCCCTTATGTGGCTCAGCTGCCAGGCTGGAGATTTTTCTTTTCTTTTTTTGCTTTCTGTTCATCTGTCCTGAAGAAACATGCCCAGTTTATCTTTTGTTTTCTTTTTTTTTTTTCCCCCTGACAACTTGTATTTTTTATATAACGATAGTTAATAAGACAGCATTGGATTATTGGTAACGGTACAGTTATCACAAACTCAATTAATCACACTGTTATATTATAAATCTGAAAAGAAAAAACTGTCAGCGCTGTATTCCAGTCTGGTGGTGGTGCAAAAAAAAAAAAGCATGATTCTCTTAACATCATGTATCAATCACTGCCGACCAGTTCATTCCTGCTCTGCTAGCGCTTCAATTTTGTTGTGTTTTGTTGTGTGGAAACGAGAAGCCCAGACTTGATCGTAATGGCGAAATTTCCGTCGCTATTCATTCATTTATTCATTTATTTATTTTTTATTCCTAGGCTCACATTAGCCCGCTTGGCTATAGCTTGGTATTGGGAAATCAGCTAAATGAATTTCATGGTAGGATGAGCAGCAGTTTTAAAGCGAGTATGTCGGTTGGTTTGGTAAATGCGTTTGTTTTGTCTGTTCTTAAAGGTTTGAAATCCTCCACCAGTGTTTTTGTATATCTTAATACAGCTTCCATCTCTGGTCAGGTTTCTTCCGATGTATGAAAATGTTCACACTGATCTGATCTGTGATTTCCGTGCACCTTCCGTTCGGTCTGCACAAAGAATACCGCCGCTAAAACGCTGATTATAAAAGTCACACGAGTTGATGCTACCTCTTTCATGATGGAGGAATATAATCTGTAAAATGCCCCTGCCTCAGTGTGCGAGATGATATAAAAAATGTTTTATGTCTTCCAGCAACAACTGGAGGAGGAAGCAGCAAAGCCGGTGGAGCCGGAAAAGCCAGTGTCTCCTCCCCCCGTGGAGCACAAACACCGCAGCATCGTCCAGATCATCTACGACGAGAACCGGGTACGAGACATAACAGACACGCTCATGACATTCATCATAGGCTTCCTAAAGTATATCCTGATTTCACTGTTGCCTTTTCGGACTGTTCCACCACAGATGCGTGAAACCTTTTTGTTTTGTTTTATCCTGTAAAGTGCTTGGCAAGCGAGACGCAGTTTAAATGGAACGGACAGAAACCACAGTCCAGACTCTGTGGTGTGTGGTGTTATATCTGTGCAGTATGATTGACACCGAAGTACACATTGTAGTGTATGGGGGCATGTGCACTCCTTTAATCTTTTTTGCAAAGCATTATGGGAGACCTGTATAAGCAGACAGGGAGTGATAAAAGGCTAAGGATACAGCAGAGTTGGCTGAACTCCACACGGACAATAAATTCCTTTCCCAGGGGGCCACACTACTGGGGATTACTTCTAACAAGAGCAGGAGTGCTGGGTGGGGTGGAAGACTCGTATTTGAGGTCAGGGCTGATTTTCTCTATCCTAAGCATCGCTGTGAAACGTGAAGAGTGTAAATCTTTGGGAAGGTCACGAGATGGAATCATTCACATTAAATTTTCACGTAAACACAGCCATATTTGAACGTTGTTTTGCATCGTTACTGTAAACCAGCCAACACTTTGTTCTCCATGTGACGGGATTTTGCTCATCTGCTTCGCGTCCTTTCCGAAGTCCATTAGTAAGGCAGCTTTAACCAGTACTGTGTCCTTGTCCTGCAGGGTTACTAAAGTATTTCTAAGGGTTACTTACTAAGTCATCTGGTCTTGAGTTTCAAAACAGGATATCCACATGTTAATGAAGCCTCGCGCCCTGGCTGGATTTTACTGTTTGAACTAAATTGATGGCATTGCCAGAGATGCATTGAGCAGTAGCTGGTACATCCTGTGAGGGTTTAGGTTTTTTTTTTTTTTTAGTTCCGAGTGCCTTGCTTTCTTCATTTTTCTGACTCTTCATATTTAAACAGCTGTTGCTGCTCACTGGGTGACGCATCAGTCACACTGCAGGTCATGCTACACTGTTCCTGCAATATTATTCGTTCTCTCTCTCTCTTCATATCTGTCTCGTTCTCTCTTCTTTATCTCTGTCTCTTTCGCTCTCTCTGTCTGTGGCTTTCGCGCTCTCCTCTATCTTGTGCTCTCTCTCTCTCTCACACACACACACACACACACACATACACATTACTGTTGATTACTTCCCTGGCACACAGTTTTTTGCAGTGTATGCAAACACAAACTTGTGGTTTTAACTTTAAATTTCCTTCTTTCACATTCACTCAGCTGCAAATGAGATTTGAGTGGTGTGTGTGTGGTGGGATTATGTGTCTTTGCCTAGTTAAAAAGAGAGAAGGAATGACTCTTGCAACATTTTCACTTCTTAGGGGAAAAATGATCCAGATGACAAACACTCTCTCTGTGAAATCAGATCACAGTAAAATCATAAATAAATGGATGGGTAGTTCAGTATATAGGAATTGATGGATTAACAGCCGGTCGGCTGTGTGGAGGGATGGATAGGCGGTCGGGTGTGTGGAGGAATGGATAGGTGTTCGGGCGTGTGGAGGAACGGATAGGTAATAGTTATTGCAAATAGTAATAGTTTGTTCAAAAACCTGTAAATCAGTATCCTGAGCTCTGCTGTAAGCTTTAGTTGTGTGTCAGACCTGAGGATTCCCTTCATGCCACAGGCATTCAGATGGCTCTGAATCTCTAATCCAGCTCTGAGTTGTGTTTGCATTAATAACTGTTGATTTTCTCTTCTTAGAAAAAAGCAGAAGAGGCTCATAAGATCTTTGAAGGACTCGGACCTAAAGTCGAGCTGGTGAGTGTGGTATGTCTGACTCGAACCGTACTCCGTGCTCAGTATTACTGAAACCGCTCAACATTCCCGCTTAATTGCTAATGATTAACTATTGTTTCCCACGTGTCTCTCTTCCTGTCGCCAGCCCCTGTACAACCAGCCGTCAGATACTAAAGTGTACCACGACAACATTAAGACGTAAGTATTTGTTCCTTTCCTGATTAAATATTCAGAAACGGGGGCAGAGGCTTGGATTCATCAAACACTGTATGCTGATGAGAAGTGAGGCTTGATGAGTGATTGTCGGGTGTGGTTAAAAGCGCAGGGTGTCGAGTTTTTACAAATGAAAATTATGAAAATAATAATTGATGAAAATCACTTTTGTTGGCTATAAGGAACAATTCAGTCACACGTTTATTGTGGAAATCGTATTGAATTAAAATCTGGTGTGAATATTTATTACGGAAGTGATACAGAAGCTGAATCAATGTTTTACTATATGAGTGCAAACATGCTGAGGATGGGAACACGGTGTGTCCTTGTTTGGTGCCCGTGTGCATGTGTGCGCGTCTGTGTGCACATGCACCAAGGTGAAGGACGGGTTGTCTGGAACCTTATCAGTTTTGTGAGTGAGTTGGTCAGCCAGGTCAGGGTGAGAGCTGGGTATTTCTTTATTATTTGCTTTTGGCAAAAAGTTCACATTAGAGCTCTTGGCAGCATTTTCACAATATTTCAGTTTGCCAACAAAGTGTCAGGGGATAAGTGAAGCCACGATTAAACTATTTGACTTTGCTTTCTGTTAACTATTACTGACCAGCGGTGGAGGCACTGCACTGAGCTTTAGTTCTTATAATGTGCATGAAGGAATTTAGTCAGAAATAGTTTGCAGGCGCAAAAAAAATGTTCATGAAAAACTAGTTGGTACGTGTCCTGTGAGAGGTCAGAGTTTGTTGCAGAGTTTCTAAGCTGAGCGCCATAGTCACGGAACATGACGTGGATAGTTGTCCCATCCGTGCATGCCCACCACAGGTACATTTTTAGCAGGCACTCTTATCCAGAGCGACTTTTTTTTTTTTTTTTGAGCCAGAGCCTTGACCACCTGAGCCATCACTGCCCTATAGTTGTCCCATCTTTCTGTCTGTGTACGTAACCCAGTAAGACTGCAATAATGAGTCGATGCTGATTGGCTGTTCAGTGTCTCTGACTTGCATGATGACGGGCTCATAAAAAGGCTCATACACCACTGTTCAGGCTCGCACAGAGTAAACAAATGAATAAACAAAACAAAGGGAAATAAATGAAAGCATGAATCAGGAATGCAGTAAAAAGCAAACCCAGGCTTGGACACTCATCGAGAGACATCTATCGGAAGCTCCGCTTTTACGCAGTTCCTAAGTCTGTGTATTACAAAATTAACGTATGAAAATTACGTATGAAAGATTTGCAGTTTTATAATGCTAAATTTTTACATTCACAAATAACTCATCCACGCAATCACACTTTAAATAAATTAAATAAATAAATAATCTCTGCTCATGTGAATACGCAAATACGCACTGTTTCGTCATAAAAACAAAGGAGTTAACGGCACATTGCACTGACGTCAAACTGCACAGACAACGTCGCGCACGCATTTTCAGTGGCCAAGAGCAATTTGCATGTAGGCAAAAAGCCAAAAACATATAAGAGTGATGTTGCAAAAAAAAATAAAGCGGTGTGCAAGTGTAGACAAGCTGTTAGGAAAAAAATGCCACTCTGTAAAAGAGGTAGCTGATGAGCTGCATTAGTGGAAGAGCTTTACATTTTAGTCAGCAGAGATGCTGCGGAGCTGATATCCAGGAGATCTGGGCATCAGAGAACGAAGAAGAGGAATATAAGCCAATCCTGTAACAAACAGAAATGAAAGAGATCAGATTTCGATTCTTTTTTGAAGCTATAAATGTTTGCGTGTTAACCAGTGTTTGATATAAGAAGCTGTCTGAGGTAACCAGTAGACAATCCCCTCACCTCTTAATCCTACTAGGGGTGCATGGAGGCAGGTGCCTATCTCAACCAACACCGAACACCCTGAACAGCTCACCAAACATTGCAGACCGACACACACTCACTCACTTTTTGGGTCAATTTGGAACAGCCACTCACCCTAATGTGCATGTCTTTGGACTGTGGGAGAAAACTGGTGTCCCCCGAAGCAACCCACGCAAGCACAGGGAGAACATGCAAACTCCACATCAGCAATACCAATGCCTGGAAATCGAACCCAGGACCACCTTGATTTAAGGCAGATGTTGTAACCACTACGCCACCACACTGCACCTCAACGAGCACCCAGACCTAAAAGTGATTGTCTGGCAGGAAAGACCGATGATGAGTTGAATGACCCCTGATCGTCGCAAGAGTAGAAAACAACAATCAACTCTAAAATTGGGTTACTTCAGTAAAGTCAGGTTACAAATAGCAACATCGCAACCAGTGAGATCATTGGAAACGGGTATCGTAGCCAATCACAAGATCATGCTTTTTTCAGCTGCGTTTTTTTTTTTTTTTTTTTGTAAATCTGAAGTTCAGTGGATTCATTTTAAACATGTCTCTGACACACATGTAACATGACGAATGTACTGATGTATTTTATTACTGGCAGTTTTATTATAAATCTCTGGGTAACAGTTTGTAGTAATAACATTTAATTTTTGGTTGTGTAACCTTATAGAGACTGTGAATACGGTATTAATATTTATTCACAGACAGCCTATTTTAAAGTAGTAGTATGGGTTTTTTTATGATATTTCTCTGATGCCACTGTTAAAACCAGCCTTCTGAAGGAAAGGGCCGGCCTTCTGGTTACTGAAGTTCGCCCTCTGTCTTCTTCCAAGTGGGCAATATCAGCACAATGTCTCAATATACTGAAAAGGCAGATTAAGGTTGATTCCCGGCTTCATCTGAGATCAGTCAACTGTTATTTTTGGCAATTGTATTTAGCCATGTATTGATTAGCGTACCGGGATAGAACCAGCACACGGCTTTTGCGGCGCACGCACAATGGCATTCATACATTTGTCGATTCATGTAGATGAGCACATTTTTGTGCCTTTGCAATGGCAAAATTGTTAAAAGAAATAAATAAAATTTACACACATCACTCCATCAGAATTCAGTTGAAGCTGTTAAAGGACACAAATAAACTTAACTTCTAACACTTTTAACGCATAAAATTCAGTAGAAATCAGCGCTAGATGCTAATTGCTAACAATTGATGTGAATTTTGTATGAAAGTTGCTGTTCCTGCATTTTCCTTCCTTTCATGTGAGCTACGCTGAAGGTTCGGTGATGCACCAGTTTTTGTTCCGCAGGAAATTGTTTGTGTTTGTCTGTTCAGTCAACGAGTGTGTGCCCGGTCCTAGTTATTAGGTAGTAATTTATTACCTTTCGAGTTAGCTACTGTATCTATTGTTCATGTTATTGTTCGTAGACATTTGGGAGCTCACGGAAATTGTACTAAAGTAATAACTAAGATAGAGATTACATTTACATAGACAGGAACTTTCCAACAGGTCAAACGCCGGAAACTAATTAGATAATTGCAATTTCAACTTCGACTTCACTGCATACGTGTGTCTGAAGACTCAGAAGAGGTATGTTTTCAAATTCGAATTCTCCACTAATGACATAGTAACTAATGTTATGACAGTAGTCATGTTATTAGTAGTATTAGTGTAAAACATGTCATCCAGGTAACTTTACGTTAGGCCCTATTATACAGCAAGTTTCGTTGACAGTATCGGAAAAGTAAAAGTGGTATCATGCCAGCTTATTTAGCATGTAGTTTTCATATCTCTGAGTTTTTTGCCTTTTATGGAAATGTGTGGGCGTTGTCTAACTTACTGTTTATCAGCTTGCAGAGCAGGAATTTTTTGTTTCGTTTGGCCAATGACAACATTTGCACTAAAGGTTACTTTGAATGAGGCTCTTGTTTTCAGTATTTAGTCTTATCTAAATCACGTGAGTGTGTGTGTGTGAGATGCTGCTAAACAAATATTTTGTCATAGTTATCCAGTAAACTATTAGCAGAAATAGAAAGGGACTCTCGGTGAGATTAAGGTGTAAATATTCTGTTTGTAAATAACTGGGGTCGTTAAAATGTACTTTATTTAAAATCTTATCAGATGTTTACCCCGGATAGAGACGGGAAAGAAAGACTGAGCAGGAAGTGTCATGATTGCCCCGTTGAAGTCCAACACGACATGCATTATGAGACCAAGCCTGTACTCAACTTCCCTTCAGTTTCTAACAAGTCAAGTTTGATTAATGTGTGTTAAAATCAACACATGTTTGATTGACTGATTGCTGTTGCTATGACAATAAGAGGGTGCAAACATTAGCTGTAAGAGCATTGTTGAAGCATGTCAGGGGCTGCATGAATGGGTCCATGAGAGAGGAGTTGTTTTTTTTTTAATTATTATTTTTTTCTTGTTCTCTATAGAAATCAAGTGATGAGGAAGAAGCTGATTCTGTTTTTCAAGCGGAGGAACCATGCGCGCAAACAGAGGGTGAGAGAGTGTGTGTGTGTTTGTGTAATCCACTAGTATGCACGTTTGGGAAGGTCTGATTCAAACTCTTCTCGATTTTAATGACACTATGGTAGCTTGTCCGCAACACCAAAGCCTTCGGGTTGTTTTTTTGCCCTACTTCTAAGCGCCATGTATAGATGTCCATCTTAATTCTAACGTAACGTAATCCGGGTATGGTTAAGACATCACGCGTACAGTGCAGTGCGGTCAAGCTCCCAGAACAGGCGCTCCTCTAATCTAAATATACCTCTCAGACCACA
This sequence comes from Neosilurus hyrtlii, assembly GCA_028564935.1. NCBI lineage: Eukaryota > Metazoa > Chordata > Actinopteri > Siluriformes > Plotosidae > Neosilurus > Neosilurus hyrtlii. The sequence goes on along the minus strand of JAOUQZ010000029.1, from coordinate 5,335,247 downwards.
TGTGGAAGTTATTTGGTTGTGGAGGGGTTTTGTTTGTTTGTTTGTGTGTGTGTGTGTGTGTGTGTGTGTGAGAGAGAGAGAGAGAGAGAGAGAGAGAGAGAGGGGTATAGTGCAAGTTGCCCCATAGTAGTGAGCCTTTTTTTGGATCCTCAACAAAATAGCCCCTTGTTGAGCTGGCACTCCACCAGGGTCTATTTAAAGCTGCGTTCATTACAAGCCATTTTGCACATTTATTTTCTTCCCCTCCTTCACTGGTTCACCTTCATGGCTGAATTTCTGTCACTCATGTCTGTGAATGACTGTCTGCCCCGAAAAATAACCCGCACGGGAATATTTTTGAAATCATGATAAAAGTTCATCATATTCACAAGGCGGTCCATCAAAACGAAAAATATCTGCTCATCAACCGACCATGATTAAGCGGAGAAGGTGAGAAAAGGCCCAACGCATAAATTTAGCTGTTTTTGTAGCTATTCCTGGCATGGCTTAACTGTCGAGGCTGTAGTGGTGTGTGCATGCATTCTGAATTCCTTCTCCAAGCCTTGTCATTATGCTCACACAGCCAGCTGGGGGACATGATCTGAAGAAGGAAGGAATATGTTCGGGGTCTGAGCATGAGACCAGTTATATTTTAAAGTGAAGACAGACGTAGGGCGCTTCGGCGGTCCTAGCTGTCATTCATGATTACACAGTAATGGATTAAATATTCTGTCTGAAAGAGATTCCCCCCCTTTGAGTTAAATTACTAATGCTGTGTTCACTAATGCTGTGAACTTTTTGTCTATATGTTCTCCAGGAACAGAAAATCTGCCAGCGCTACGACCAGCTGATGGAGGCGTGGGAGAAGAAGGTGGAGCGGATGGAGAACAACCCACGGCGTAAGGCCAAAGAGAGTCGCACACGCGAGTACTACGAGCGCCAGTTCCCCGAGATACGCAAGCAGCGTGAGCAGCAGGAGCGATTCCAAAGGTCAGACCAGCACCGTTCCCCCTCGTCCTGAATTCCCAGCATTCCCTAAACGCTTTCCTTCCAGGAAATTTGAAAATAGGCTGGCCTGGAAACTTGTTTTGTGAACATGCAGGCTCGTAGGAGGTCACACACAATCGCGCACACACACACGCATACGCCATTGCAGCCGCTGTGATGTAACTCGGCATATAAACAGAAAGAGGCATTAAGTGAATTCTAAAAAAATGAATCAATTTAAAGAGAAGAAGGCTAGTCAGCCGTAACAAGCCTTTCTGAGGCAAGGTCAAAGGTGATGTGTGTTGTGGTTCTTAGTATATAGATAGTCAGAATTCTCTGAACTGAACACACTGAAGAACTTTGCACTACAGTTTTCCAAAAACTGGAGCTGCGTTAATGCACAGCCATGTTTGTTTAGTTCTTTCTTTCTTGTCTGATTTATTTTTTTTAAGTCAGGGTTTTGGTCGAGTTCAGATTGTTCACTTGAAGCATGTTGTTGGAATTATTGTTTCCATCCACCAGTTCAGTATTGTTTTAGTTCTCCCCCTTCCTCCAGCTTTGCCTGAATGTGCCGATGGAAACCCACTGCCGTCCCCCATATCAGCCTTTATAAAGCCTTTCTTTGCCGTTTTTCTTCCCCTTTTCAGTTTACATCTCAACCTGTTTGCACTTGACCTTTGGCATCATTTTAGTAGCTCTTCCTGGCTCGGCTCTGTTTATTTTCTCCCCAGGCTCCATTTCCGCCCATTCAGCTCCCGACCTCTGTCCTGCAGGTATTCTCGGTTACCTGTGCGACCATTGTTTTTCTCTATGCGGTCCAAACAAAGGTTTTATTAATTTTTTTTTCTAAGAAGCATCGCACCCTTCGAACAGTTCTGGAGAACGTTAAGAGTAGTGGTTCACTGAACCCGAACGCTTCAAAGAGTTTTTGCTGGAGCTGTAAAGCGAAGTTGCGGTTTGGTTTTTTTGTTTTGGATGCGCCGGAAAAGTGACTAGCACGCAAGGGATGAACGAATGACTATTGGGACTGAACTGTTGTCTTCAGGAAGATGTTTACACTCAAGGGCTGTATGTTAAAAGCCTCTCCTGGGAGATGTAGTTCTTGATGCCTGACAGGATACAGTACAATAGAGCAATATCTTTTCTATTGTTAATGGTGTGTTTGTGGGATTATCTAACTATCTATCTCTCTCTCTCTCTCTCTCTCTCTCTCTCTCTCTCTCTCTCTCTCTCACACACACACACACACACACACACACA
>JAOUQZ010000029.1:5311735-5332921 GCA_028564935.1 Neosilurus hyrtlii | reverse complement strand
CACACACACACACACACACACACACACACACACACACACACACACACACACACACACACTCTCTCTCTCTCTCACACACACTCTCATACTCCATCTGGTTGTCTTTCAGGGTGGGGCAGAGAGGGACAGGGCTGTCTGCCACCATAGCAAGGAGCGAGCACGAGATCTCTGAAATCATAGACGGCCTCTCGGAACAAGAGGTAGGTCAGAGACGCACCCTGAATCAAAAAAGGGCCCCGACTTCAAGATGAAATTTTCCCCAAAGGGAAGTTCTATTACTAGGTTAAAGGAATAAGCTGATATTTTGATCTCTATTCTTAGCATCAGCAAGTTTTCCTGACGTGACTTATAGATGTGTGCTAAATATTTTTGTCTAAGACTAGGTATCTATCGTGAGCAGTACTACACCTCCAGCCTTTTTGCTGATGCCACTCTCTAACAATAAACTGACACAAGAGTGCGACTTGGCAACACCGGATCAATAAATAGCCGTAAATTCTTCCCACTGAAAAAATATGCCTGAAATTAAGAATGTCTCCGACTAGATAAATGTTTCTCTGCGTAATCCTTCGGTGTAACTGCTCTTAAACTTGTACTCGGCCAAAGCACAGTCTTGACGCTAAAAAGTCTCACTTGGGTGAAAAATTTAATCTTCAGATATGATTATATGATACGGCAACATTGCATCACCCAAGCTTGAACCTACTGTCGAGAATCACACAGCATTATGGAAATGAAGAGAAACAAAATTTAATAATTTCATTGAATGTGGTGTCCGTAACTTTCAAAACTTCAGGGATCTTAAGTGTCCTACAAATGAAACTTGGTTTATTCACATTTCACAGAATGCAGAAAGAGTTTACTATTCTGAGACGCTTAACTTTTAAGATATTGAAACATGAATTTGACATGGTTACGGACACTACAGCATTTTAACAGAAATACTGTCGATGGCAATTTTGGGATAAAATTTGTCATTTTGAATGGATTTCTTCAATTCACCTGACATTTATTACAGGTTACGTGCCTCTATAATATTACAGCGGTTTCAGCGTCAACACTGTTGAAGAAATATGAATAAATTGCATTTAAAATGTTTTTTTTTTTCAAGTGAGACAGTGTAGCACTGAAAAAGTGCTTTTTTAGTGGAACATATAAACGACTGATGTTAGCAACTTGAAATTTTCAGAGAAGCACATTTGTCATCCTCCACATAGAAAAAAAACTTCAGAATATATATTTATGGCAGACTGACTTCTCCTTATTAGGAGCATAACAAGAAAAAAATTCAAATCAGCACCGATACTGCATTTTGTCCCATTATTGTAGACTTTTTTTTTAATTTATGAATTTTTTTTTTGTAAAGAAAGAAATCCTCGTCTCTGCAGGAGATTTGGTTGGATAACTCGTGGGTTGTTTGAATACTGTATTAATTTATGGTAGGCATTTGGAAATGTGGCCCTGGAGACTTTTGGGAGTTGGTTGCAGGCTGTCGGCGCAGACTCCACCAAGAAAGCCTTGCAGTCAGCAAAAAACACCAAAGCACGGAAACCGAAGCAATAAAACACTTAATGTTTAACAGTACCCTTAAATTGCAGCGTTCAAATCAGGGTTCATGTAGCAACAACTCCATCTGTATGTGATTGCTGGTGTAACATTTTCCAGCAGCAGTATCTATATGTCACAGAAATCCATGAAATTGTTTATTATTATTATTTACGTTCTGGTCGCTTTTAAATCAAAATGTGTTGAAATAAATGTCTGGAGTGACTGACTGTTCTCTCGACCATCCATCAGAACAACGAGAAGCAGATGAGGCAGCTGTCCGTCATCCCCCCCATGATGTATGACTCGGAGCAAAGGCGCGTGAAGTTCATTAACATGAACGGACTTATGGATGACCCCATGAAGGTCTACAAATCCCGCCAGTTCATGAACGTCTGGACGGAGCATGAGAAGGAGATTTTTAGGGAGAAGTGAGTACTACTGAACTCGTCCCTTAATGCTCAGCTGATATGGAATACCGCTATGGAAGGGTACTTGCGCAGGCAGTGTTTGTTCTACTGAGAATTCATTTTGGGTTTTATTCATAATTTTCTGAATAACAATTTCTCATGCATGTTGTGCAGACCAGGCAGTCTTTTTTATTTCGTGGAGGAATTTTAAGACTGGAGTAGGCTGAAGCTCAAATACCAGACACCAAATAATTACCCCAGTCAGCATATGAATTTACAATGAGTAACAGTTGTGCAGATGTTTTGAATTTTTAAATACTGAAGTAAAACTTTAATTTTCAGTACATTTTACTAGGAACAAAAATCAGTCCAGTTCTGAGTTTGAACACTCTATCTGGCATCCACTAAATACCTTTACACTGAACCCCTATAGGGCAAACACGAATGACAGAGTAAAACATTTCTATGCACTTACTGAGGGAAACAGGTAAAGGTTAATGTCTGTAGAGATCGTTTCCGGGCTCCCGAGTAGCACATCGCAGGTCCGAATCCAGGCTGATGTCACGTGTGTGTGTGTGTGTGTGTGTGTGTGTGTGTGTGTGTGTGTATATATGTATATAAGATGTTTTGTGTGTTTGTATGTATGTAGTTTCCACGTTGTTATTTCAAGGCTAGAAGTCGTCACTCATATAATCCTCAATTGCTCCTCAGCCAGTCAACTTATTTCAACCAGACTTTCACAGAGACTTATCTACATCATACTATATCATATAGTGGTGAAAACAAATGGTTTACGTTGACATAGTTGACATAGTTGTTTGTGCTGTAGGGTTACAATGTATAGTCATTTTGTCATTCCTGGTTATTCTATTTTATTACTAATTAATACTGGATAGCTACTTAATACCAGTTTTGATTGTTTTGGTCCCTATTGAAAATTTGGACTTAAGAAAAATGGGTAAATATGGCCCAGGCTTAAAAAAAAAAAAAAAAACAAATCCCAGTGTTTTCCCTTTAAATGGCACCCCTGAAAGCTCCACCCCCTTCCCCCAGTCTCATGTAACAAGCTAATCATTTGCTTCTGGGATTTAATTTTGACTCAGTTTTTCCGCTTGAAGAATTCATGAATCCATTATTCAGTGTTTAACTTGGCAATTAACTTAAGTTGATCTAGCCCCTGTCTCATTCTCCACTGCATACTGCTCCAGTCCCAGACATGAAAAGAGAATAACCAGCATTTAAATCATGCTTTCTCACCGATCTTCTTCCCTTCCATATATTACATTGCAGTAATGCGTCCTGACCGCACTGTACAGAATTTCATGCTAATAGCTCTGTCCGCAAATCGCAGTTTCTGGTGGATGAGCTCCCACTCCAAAACCCAGGGAAGACCGGATCCTGCTTCATCTTATATCCAATTAGCTTGAAGAGGTCTGTGGGCTGGAGAGCGTTTTTATAGGCCAGACAAAACCCTGGGGCGAAATAATGACTGAGGGATAGACCACACACACCCGCTAATTGTTTTCCTACTTTTGAATGTTCTCCCTGCTGTGTAATGATTCAGCTTGTCCTGTTCAGTAGTTAAAGAAAAATTCACTTCGGATTATGTTTGCTTTGCAGGTTTGTGCAGCACCCAAAGAACTTTGGCCTTATTGCCTCTTATCTTGAACGAAAGGTGAGCACTTCCTGTCTTTTCGGGCAGGTTTCCTGTTGGTCTCTCTCTCTCTCTCTTTCTCTCTTTCTCATGCACACACGTGTATATACACACACAGCTAATGTAGCCACAACACAGCTCGGAGACCTCACAGTGCTGCCACTTCACTCTGACCTCAGAGTAAAGGCTTCTTCTAACCTAACCATAATGGGTAAGGTTAATGTTCGGATCTTGAGTGTCATTGATTTTCTAGATTGCAGGAACACTGCCATTTATTTTCCACCTGATATTTATCTAAATGCATATCTACAGATAGCCATAAACAAGATGCTGAAGAGAGGGGGGTAAAAAAAAAAAAAAAAAGACTACAAGCAGTAGGTTATAACGGCGATTTAATATACGACGGGGTTTTATATGGTTTTAAGTGTGTCTAATGTTCCATCTGCTTTTCTGAAGGTTTTGTGGTGTCTATGTGCACACACTATAGAATTATGAAGTAAATGTAACCTGACTACAGAATTGTCCCTCTGAAAAAGGAGTCCCACATCATATGGATAGATTCGTAGTAAATGTGATAAATGTGTTCTTTGTCAAGAGAGTATTTGGAGTCAAAAGTGTTCAGTTGTTTTTTTCATCACAGGAAACCGTGTCTGTTGTTCTTTGTTTTACTCGCACATGTGCCACAGATGGAATAGGTAGAGATAAGCCCGAGAACACCGTTGTTATTAAAGCACTTTCACACTGATGTGTGATGTAATAGGAAAATAATCAGTGATGCGCTTGATAGATTCCTGTACACAATTATCCATGATTTGTTTTGATAGAAATCCATTTAATGTGACGGACGGTTTTTCGCTGCGAACATGTGAACCTAAGTACCCTCGAATTAAACCAACGCACTTTATTTGTGTCTAATAAATAAATTTTTTGTCACCAAATTTACATGCACACTAACATTCCAGTAATATGTAGAGTTAGGCACTGCATAAAGGTGGAGCCCACGATAGATATCTCTATTGATAGGTGTCCGAGGCTGGCGTTATAAGATTGGCGTGGCTCCTTTAAGGGCTGAATCAACTTCAACCCTGGAGGAAATTAATAAGTAAATAAATCTCCCCTGCTTTTCCGGAATACGGTAAAGCAGGAAAGGTTTTCGGTTATTGGGTTTTATTTCCACGGCCTTTGAATTAGTTGATTTTTATTCAGTTTTTAGTTTAGTTATCCGTTTAACAAATAAATTTTCTGTGTTCCTGTTATTGTTTAGTATTGTTTTTCTAGTTTTTCTATGTACATGAGTTAGACTGTTTTTTTAAAAATTTTTATTCTGTACAAGTCTGAGTGGTGGTGTATGAGCCTCTGTATATTTATTTTTTTTGTTTGTTTCTCAGTTTCTTTGTTTTTTAGTATTCTTAAATCTGTTTTTGGGTTGATGGGGTAGCCTCGCTGGGCACGAACACGGCTCAAGCATTCAAGTCATGTTCCATGAATATGGGGCTCTGCTTAGGACATTGCTAATGAAAAGGGATATTCCACTAATATATAAAAAAATATATATTGCCGGTAATACGCAGCCGTGTGTACTCTGTTTCCCAGACTGCCGTCTACTTGGTTTGTGTACAACAGCTGAATGTAAACTTGAAAGAGTTGTGACCTGAACAGCTGTACAAACCCAAACACACTGTATACAGAAGGTTTTAGTTTTTAAGAATGCACTTAAAACCCAAACAATATTTCGGTATCTGGCATATTATTCGGAAAATGATCGATTTGAAGTGATGCCAAATAAAAAAAAATTCCTCAAAATAAATATGGTGTTTACATTTACATTGATTTGTAACTGTGGGAGATTAGTGTTCATGTAAACATGCAGGGTGTGTGAACGCAGGCTCTCTGTCACTCAGCTATATAATCAAAGCGTTCTCCTTCCTTCACAGTGCGTCTCCGATTGCGTACTGTATTACTACTTGACCAAGAAGAGCCAGAACTATAAGACACTGGTCCGGCGCAACTATGGCAGCCGACGCCGGAGGAACCAGGTAAGCGGTGAACGATCCTTAATATTGGTGAATTTTGCCATCACATTTTTCTTCTTACTCCACAGCTGTAATTTTAAATCCATTTATTGCTGTCAGACAACCAGGGACGACGCTCCTGTTATCACGTATATCATTGCAGCTATAAATAACCTCCTCTGTGATCAGTTTCAATGAGAAAGCAGCTTGCCGTGTTAATTAGATCGGAAGTGTTCCAGCTTGAGTTTTGTTTTATACACTTACACAAGTTCGACTAATACCAACAATGCTAAACAGATATCATCTTATACAAAACTTTTAGCCGACGTGTTACAGGTGAAAGCACTGTAAACGCCCCAATTTGATTTTCACGTGATGAAAGTGAATTTAGGACATCAGGGTTTCATTTTAGTATAAAGGCAATCTCAGCTCATTCACTCAGAAGTGCCTACATTAGTGTTTCTCAAGGTTTGCATGGGACCAGTGGCCCTTTTTTTTGTACATTTTTTATGTTTGACCTCTATGGGAACAATAATTCAGCTGACATTCAATGTGCAAATTAATAAAGTATAATATCAGTTGATATTCAAGCATCTGTTTTATTAAAAATTTTGTCCAATCAACATATTTAATGATAAATTTGGATCACAGGTTTATTAATTAGAAAAGCCGGTGTGATAACAGTGGGCCTGGGTTTTTTTGCTTGTTTGTTTGTTTTCGATATACCAACAAAAATGCCCTGCAGGGAAAAAATTTATAACTTTTTATTTTATTTTATTTACGTATTTATTTATTTGTTTGTTTGTTTATTATTTTTTAAAAGAACTTTGATATAATAATACCAAAAACTAGTTTTTGTTTGTTTAATTTATGTATGTATGTATTTACTTATTTTCTTACTTACTTACTTACTTATTTAATTTTTATTGCAAACCAAGTTAGTTTAGGTTAAAAAAAATTACATAAAGGTTGGATAACCCTTATTTATTTTTACTTTTAAAAAAGGTTTAAATAAAACATTAAATATTCATTTTGATTTTTAATGTGTGTATAATTTTAAAGTGTAGATTGATATATTACACTTGTGTCTTATGTAATCTTCATTTGAAGACCTTGGGGGGGGCCACACTTTTACCCTTACGATTAGTCTAAGATGCTATAATAGTGTAGACATCTTGCAACTGGTAAAGCTGGCAGGGCAGCGGTTACAGAAAATAAGTGACTACCACCCTGAGACTAATCATGTTTGAGGGTTCAACAGCTCTGTTCTATAATATTTGTTACCTAAACACCATCAAAATGAATAAGAATTGATTATAGAAAGTTTACTTCCTTACGCCAAGGAGGTCATGTTTTTGTCTATAATTGGTGGGGTTGTTTATTAGCATCTTTATGGAAAAAAAACACAGAAACGAATGGATTTTGTTATTTTTGGCATATGGTCCCAGCAACACTCCGTCAGATTTTTGGAGATGATCCAGATCAAATTCTGGATCCAGGAATTTTTTAAACGATTCTTTAACATTGTGAGACAGGAGGATTTTTGTTCCACATTCTGGATGTTCGGTTCTGTAGCCAGCCTGGATCTCCAAGCCTGAGGCAATGCCAGTGATCTCTCATGCAACCCAAATTTTTATAAGCCCCTTTGTCCAATCCTTTAAATCAAACGAATCTTATATTTAGAAGTTGTAATAGTGTATCTTGCAGTGTATCACAGATTATAATGTCTCGCAGTGTAAGCGCAGTTACACCACTGGTGTTCATGTCAGAGTTCTAATTCTCTAGGGCTCCTGGCAGAGGTCTCTAAAAGCCCTCTACTGTTCAGCATGTATTATAGCTAGGGTGCCTTGAGTTTAGCACACTAATACCTGTATGAGAGGTCTGTGTGGTGGTGTTTTTTTGGGTTTTTAGGAGATAGTAGTTGGTGAACGAGTAGAGTGAGGGAAAAAAAATCCAGTACTGTATAAGAAGCATGTGCATGGCCGTGTTATTTGTGTTTTGGTTAAATGAGAAGCAGGCACTGTGCTCCCAAAAACCACACCCTCTTCATCAGTCTCTCGCTCGATCGCATGGTCTCTCTCTCCCTCTCTCCCTCTCTCTCTCTCTCTCCCCCCTCTTTCTCTCTCTCTCTCTCTTTGTGATTTATGTATTGCTGCACAGCTTACGAGGAATCTTTCATCTGCCTGCTACAGAGGCTTCATGCTGATTTCCAGGGACGACAGAAGGGGAAAGAAAGAGGCGAAGAAAGAAACATATTTTTTGGTCCCTCCTCAATAGTGCTAAGATCTGTTCTGTTTCTGCGATGGTAGCCATGTTTGCTAGTTTAAGTGAGCTGATTTACTCTGGATGGAGCTGCTCTGCTCCCACACACACACAGTGGAGCAGGTAGGAGATCCGACACCACAGAGTTCAGGATACAGATGTTGAAGCGTGTTTCACCTTTTTGTTGCTTTTGGAAGACTTAGAGCTTCAGATTCAAATGACTTATAAGCGTGACTCAGGTTTTGGTGCTGTAACATGCTTGGTTATAAAAACTCCTGGCCTTTTTTCCCCCATTCCTGCAACATCTGGATTTTTCGCCTTGTAACCGTTTTTTTTTTTTGTTTTGTTTTGTTTTGTTTTTTAATATTTAAATCTGGTTGCATGTTTGTGCACTTATTTCGAATCTGAATTAGCGTTTAAATAATCATGCAGTTAACCTGATGAAGCATCAAGTCATTTAGTTTCAGCGATTTTGAGGTTTTGAAGGAATGCAAGTGTTTTAAATTCAGTTTCTCTGAAGTGATTTTGTTTAATGAGTCACTAGTTATTTGTTCTAGTGTGTGTTGCTGGAGTGTGCTGTACACATGTGTGTTTGAAGCATATTTGTGTTTAGACAGAGGAGGTTTATGGGTAAGCGTGGCACACAGAAACACACTGACAGGCGAAACTGTGGTCTGCCAAAATCCTAACTGTCTGCCATGCGTCAGAATAATGCTGATTGGATGAGGCCAGGGGGGTGTGTCTGGTTGTGACAAGACAGGAGCTTTTTTATTTGGTAGGTTTTCTGAAGGGATTCAGTGGAATGTTTGTTGTATGACCATTTAAGATGCATGCAGATTTACCAGAGTGTAAGATTTTATTTTTAATAAGTGTTTAGCTGCATTTCAAGTGAAAGTTTTTGTATAAGGAATGAAGCACAGTTGGGTGTGTAGATCTATAGGATGGTGCGATAGCATTTTAGTGGGTTGCATTCTCATAACACACTAACAGTTTTCTTTTTTATTACGCTTACACCTCAGCAATTTATGAGCGATTATAATTACCCATGCAAAGATTCACGGTATTGCATTCATGATACACAAGAAATCGAATGAAAAATTGTATTGCCTAAAAAAATTTTACTTGATTATCCGTTTTGTTAAATTTCTTAGTAACCAACTAATTATTTACAAATGTTTGGAGGAAAATACAGTAGCCTATTATCTATAGCGTTACTTTTACAAAAAAGTTATAAAAATAGGCCTTTTCTTCCGAACCTGTTTATGAACATTGTAAAGGCTGTAGTCAGACCTAAATATAAATGCACTCCCTTTTATTTTTTTTTTTTTATTTTTTTGGTGTTAGCAGACAGTAAAAAAAAAGTTCAGAATTTTTTTTTTTTGGTTATTTAGTAATTTTTAAAAATCAATAGCACAAAATATTTTCCCATTTTCGGACTGTTGTGTGTTTATTGCCAACAATGCTAATGCTAAGTGAAGTTCTTCTTGTGGTGTTGCACCCTCTGCTGTGTAAACAATGTAGTTACAGTTAGTTGAATTGTAGTTTATTTCCTGATTCACGCGAGGCATCCTAAATTTTTATAGACACACTATATATTGTAACATGCCTAATTGCCATATTTTATTTATTAATCAGCAACATAGTCGTCTACTTAACCATTTATAGTTACATTTCATGGTATGCCATGTCTGTGAGACATATTCTAGTCATCTTTTTTGTCGTAACCAGTGTCCTGTCACTATATTCTCTTTTTTTTAAAGTGAATTTGATAAACAATTATAATAGCTCTATAGATCGTCATGTTACCAATAATCTTTTCTATTATTATCTATTAGTCCTGCGTCATGTGCAGGATTTGCACGTCGCCTTTACTATAGAAACGGGAATATAGTATATTAGAAATGGTGCATTGTTATAAAACCCTGTGTAAAAGCTGGTCCGATTATGTATAAAAAATAAAAATCCTCATTCCAAATTATACGATATCTGTGATACAGAACCTGCCTGTCAGGATTATTATCTCCGTATTCTCTCTTCTTATTCATCCTGAAGTCATTAACTTTAATTTTCTGCCCCCTAGTGGACACATTGACACATACATTCAAATATGAATACAAATACCTGTTTTTTTTTTGTTTGTTTGTTTGTTTTTTTCTATTTATTTATTTTCTAATAAATAAATACAAAAATATGTATGTATATATGTGTATGTGTGTGTATATGTATGTGTATGTATGTATATATATATATATATATACATACATACATACATACATACATATATATTTATATATGTATTCTAATTCTCATTCTAATTCTATCAATCAAGGAGGGTGAAGTCTGACATGTTTGCTCTGAGATGAGCTTGAATAAACACAGATGCCACACCACATCTCTAGGTGCTGCTCATGGCACGTCACAGAACGGAACAGTACACTCAGCGGCATGTTCTATCCGCCCTCTTCCACATACATAAGCTCAAAGATTCCCAGACCAATTGTTTGTTTTCCTGCGATTGGCGGTGAAGGTGGAAAAGAGACAACATTAATCCCATCATAAACTGTGGCTTCATCAGAATTTAAGCTTGCTATGTACACACACGGACGAGACATGCAGTCTTGTCATTCAGGGGCTACAAGCTTTTTATTCTAATTTAGCCTTGCTCACATTTTGGGCAGTCTGTGTGGAATTGTTTTAAACAATATAAACAAAATATTTAAACATCTATGTTGCTTCTTAATAATTAAAAAGAAAAGGTCCACTGTGTGTTAAACAGGGTGCTTTGCTGCACTACTGATCACAGAAGCTGCTGGAGGATGGCGTAGATGTTCCATTATCAATAATTAAAAGGTTTTTGCTGAGTCCCATTTACATACTGACCTTCCAGAGCTGTAGAGGATGCGGTCCTGGCAAGAAGCTCTAGTTGTCATTTGAGACAATTAAATTATTATTATTATTATTAGTATTATTATTATTAGTAGTAATAGTAGTATTAGTAGTAATAGTAGTATTTGGCTGGAGAGACTGCAGCATTGTTGCTTCTCTTTAACTCTGCACTCATTTCCATCAAACATCAGTTTTCTGAACAGAGTTCTGTCTGGGACTTTTCCCTCTCCTCTTTGACATTCTGAAGTTAGGGGGAGGAGGAGACCCACTAAACACTTCTGGGGAAAATGAAGGTTAAGAGGAGTGAAGCTGCCCTTTTGGTCGATTGTGTGTGATGCACTCTGTGACGTTCTCAGCTTCGCACAGAGAGAGTGTGTGTGTGTGTGTGTTTTGTGAGCGATGGTACAACTCTTCACCCTCGTCACAGTGGTATGACCCACTTTCCCATGACTAGGACAGGAAGTAGAAAAGTTTGCCGTACGGCTGTGAGTGCCAGTCAAAAAAAGCCTCAGACTCTGACCATCTGGCCTATCCCTGTCTCCCAACAGTTGTGTGTGTGTGTGTGTGAGGAGCTGTGTTACATTGTGAATGCTAGTTATGTGGTGTGTTTACTTGTCTATCAAAAAATAACAGAAGTAAATGCATCTTGTGTAATTTAATCGCTGAATTCAGTCGGTTTGAGTTTAGATATTAATGAGCTTTTGTTTTGACTCACGTTTGAGTTTCTGTCGTCCTCTCGAAAGTGTTCTACAGTCTAAGAAGACGCTCGTTATTGCTGGAGAGAAACGTCTTACCCCGGTTCAGTCCTGCTGCTGCTCCATATTCCAGCCTGAAGTCAGTTGCGTTTCCATGCGCTCGAGCTTTTGGAGACCGTCGGCTAGCGAGTCTTATAATTTCCTAACTCAAATAAGGGCCAAGTGAATCAGCAGAAAATGGACTGACCCGAATCCTCCATTCAAGTGCTCAAATAAAGGAGGCTTGTACAGCCTCTTTCACACTTCCACAACCCCTGCTGTTCGCCACATCAGGAGTAAATTCACTTAAGCCTCGGTCTCACATATCCAGAATGACTTCATGGTAGACAGTTTTTAGTCTTTCGGAGACCAACCAGCATGATATCCTAAGTGTTCTCGGCACTTCCTTTGAAATAAGTGAGAACTGCGGAGCTAGCTTGATTTCCCTGCGTGGATCACTGGACCAGAAGGCATCCGTGAGGTATGCATGGCTTACCAAGTATTACCGTAGATTTCCGAATGTTACTAGCTATTTAAATCGATCACATATAACATCAGCGGTTCCTTCCAGCTACATCAGTCCTTGCCTGATCTTGAAGTGCGCGTGAGTGTTTCGACTCTAGGCACGCTTAGAGATATGTTGCATTTATGATTGGCTGTTCCAGCCTGGTTAAATTCTCTGGGTTACGTCACTGACCCGTGTAGACTAACACTTTATTGGCCAGTGCGGAGCCGCACAAACAGCAAGCGCAGAGATCGCAGAAAACATTTCTTTTTGTTCTTAAAGCAACTGATGTCAGGAAAGCAGAGTTGGCAAAGCGTTGGCTGCAGAAGCCATTTTGGATTTACTGTCACACTCATTTCTGGCAGCATTGTCGTCCTCAGAGTCGCTAGAATATGGTGTCTCACCGTCTTCACAAGAGACGGCAACCCCGCCCAACGAGTTGGTGTCACTTCTGAGGAAAATCAACTGCTAAGCTGCTAGCCCCCGCTAGTAATCCATGGGATAAAATTTTTTAAATAAGTGTCTATCATTTAAACGTATCACATATTAGGCTGTATGGATGACTGATATTGATACTCGTAAATATTGAACAGAAAAGAAACAGAATCTCGTGCGGAACTGCTCTTTTAGGCAGTATGAAGATTTGTATATTGGTACATTTTAATGATCAAATGTCAGTTCTTTCTTGATTGACTGCTTTATTTTTGGTGGGGGGGGGGGAGTTGAACATTATTTTTCTGAACAAAAAGACAAAATAATTGACCAATTGTTGACCGCCCTGAAGTGCTTGGTTCTTTCAGTATGATGAAGGAAAAGGCTCTTTATTACCACGAGCACTTTGGTTTATTAATAGAGCCTAAGTGGAAGTAGAGAGCTTGGGAACACGACTGGCATGCGTATACGTGACGTGAGCTCCTTGTCTGCGCCAAGCTTCCTGAGAACGCCACTCGAGAACCCGTTTGCTGTGTACTTTTTAATTATTACGTTTAATTGGGTGTTTTTTCACTCTGGTTTAAGGCTCATAGGCAGTTTAATGGGATTTTTTGCAGTATAGTTGCATTCTTCGTCCATGTCTCTTTAATTTCCACCTCGATCCTTTTTCCTCTTTCTCCAAGTCCCCCCTCCTTCCCACTGTCGAGCCTTTGACATTCCTTGGCCCCATCTGGTGTCTGCGTTGATTGTTTGTCTTGGCTGAGGCAGCTGTGTTCTCCTAACAGTTTTAACCCAATAAAGAGCGTCTACATTTTAGTTTGAGGGGGAAAAACAGCCCAGTTTGTATCATAACTGATTTCTATAAGTACTGTTGGCTTCAGAAATATTGGCACCCCTGGCGGGAAGGGGTGGCAAGTTTGAAAGAAGGCGAACACATGCTACGTTGCTACAATGGGATCATTCCCAAGCCATTTACTTTCTACATCCCAGGAAGGGAGGACTACCATTTTAAGGACGCTTCAGTTTTTGTTTTCCCATGCAGCGCATGTAGCTTTAACCCAGTCACAGGGCCGCCAAGCATCCTCGGGTTCCTCTGATCTACCCTCGGCTAAGGTCTTTGCTTTCCTCCGTCTTTGAACTGACTTCCGTCAACAATGATCCGATTGTGATTTTGGAGCCAGGGCGAAAGTCTGTCCTTCCACACAACCCCTTCCATGTGAACATAATCAAAGCACCTCATCGTGCTAAGCTTTGGAGCATGTACCAACTCGCCATCCTACTTCCGTGACATCACTGTCATTTATTTTATTTTTTTAATCCTTTTTGTGCATTCTTTCTTTCATTTCTCACTTTTTTAAAGAGGCAATTTGATGTACTTCCTGTTTTTATTAAGCCTACAATATTTTAGTGGGTGTAGTCATTGTTTTAATTATGCATCTGAAGGTACAGTCACACAACCTTCTTACACATATAACCTTTATCAGAATCATTCTTTGAAGCGCAGAAGCAGGCTTCATCCAGGGCAACAAAGGTCTTTCCTCACCTTTTCTCCGGATAGGAGCTCACCAGATTTTTCTTTCCTCGGGTTTCCAGAAGTGGGGCCGGTGGTGTAGTGGTTAGGGTGCTGGGCTCTCGATCGAGAGGTCATGAGTTTAAATTCCATCAGACCCCGCCGTTCTAAAGCCAGTATCTCACGGAGCGGCGAATGTTGATAAAGGTAGCAAATTTGGGGTTTTGTCAGGGTCCATAAAAGGTTGCTGAATAGTTCGCAAACATTTTTAGGGTCGCAAAGAAATTGGAAATTTATTTTTTCCCTCAAACATTATCAAAACAATTGTAAACATTTGCAAATGGCTGAATCACGGTTTTTATTGGGTTGGGTCCATCGATCATTGTTTTTCTTCTGCTGTAGTTTAGCTACCAGATAAGCAGTAGCCTGACAAAGCAATTCTTCCTCAAAGGCAGCAGTATGTTGGGCTTCTTGTCCATGTTGTCATGGGTTTAATCACTCTTTTTACAGGGCTTGCGTGGATCATTTCCAAGATTCGCCTGACATTCGACAGGATGGCAAAATGTCCCATACATTCCCAAAAAGTGGTAAAAGAGTGGCAATTAGTTGCCAACCATCACCTAGCATCTGCTATCAGTCGTTAATATTCACCAACTGTCTTTCGCAGAATATCCGCGTGATTGTTGCAGATTGTCGCTAATGGTCGCAAAACGCAAAGGTGAACCCTGATTCTCAACAATAATCAGAAAAGTTGGCGAATTCAGAATTCTCTACATTCATCAGCGTTCGCCTCTCTGTGAGATTCTGACTTAATGGGCAAGGTCTTACACGAAAATGTGCCCCAGTTCACCTGACTAGCGACCCAATCAGGAGGAGTTGAACTGCTAGTCGCTTCACGCTACAGAAACTGGGATAATCTTTGGTGTTGATGAACCAGCAGGCTCGGGTGTAAAAATCTCGACAGACTTTGCCTACCTTTCAAAAGGAAGTGGGTTTGGATAGATTGAATTGAAGTGAAGAGGAGGGAGTGCGGTTGAGCAGATGCAGTTTTTCCCCACAACTGGAATGAGCTGCGATTTTGAGGTTTTTTCTTTTGTTTTGTTTGACTTGTATTTTTTTCTCTCTCTCTCTCTCTATAATGATTGCGAGACTGTGGGATTTTTATTTATTTATTTTTTGGAATGCAAAACTGATTCCTCGAATAGAATCTACCACATTCCTCTTCTCTTTCCTTTTGAAATCCTAACACTGCATGCTTATTGATTAGCCCAGCGAATGACTGTTAGATGATGTAAAACGGAGATTTTACTGTCTGAGCAGCACGGCAGTGTAACCACGCTTGGCTTTGTGTCTGCCCTCTCAAAGCAGATAACGCGTCCGTCACAAGAAGACAAGACCGACGAAAAGAACGAGGAGGACAAGTCTGAGAAATCGGACAAGAAAGAGGAAGAGGAAAAGAAGGACGAGGAGGAGAAAGATGAAAAAGAGGACTCGAAGTGAGTACATGTTTGTTTTCTCCCACAGGTTGAGATCTGCTCCGACTCAGACCGCTGGTTGGGCAGGGACCCTGACGTCACTAATCCTGTAGAAAAGCCCGACATAAATTCAAGCTAAATTTTTCCATCAAAAAACCTCTTATATTATACCACAGAAGGTCACAGAGCTTTCCCAATCATACCTACAGGCCCTATTTGGTGGTGTGTGCTTTTTTTTTTTTTTTTTTTTTTTTTTTTTTTTTTTTTTTTTTTTTTTTTTTTTTTTTCTGGTGCCCTGGCTGTTTATACAGGACGAACTTCTTGTTTTCTCTTTAGGCAGAAAGAGGGATATAAGAGGAATATGAGCCTAGGCCACTTATTAAAGTCAGCTTGGCCTCCTGCCGCAGACAACCTCTTCTACTCCTAAATGAGAACGATTCATAAGTAGTTCCTGGCTCTCTCCATCTCTTTTCTATTTCGCCATCCCTTCCTCCTTCCTCCATGCTTTCTCATATAATGGTCTATGTCATGTATTCTTAGAATTAATTTTGTGGAGACGACCTGCACGGGTCACAAGTATCTGTTTATATTGACACAGATTACATGTAGACAGGGGGAAGCCTGCTGTGTCCTATTTGAAGCCAGAGTTTGTTGTCGACAGGGCCTGGTGTTGAACTGAAGTAGAATTGCCATCATTAGCTAGGACTCACTTAGAGTCAGTAAAAATCCTTACACTCTACACTGAAGGTTGTACTTATAAATTTGGAGTGGTTTAAAAAAACAGTGATTTGTTGGACTGGTGCGGTGATCATGTGCTGTGCTCGGGGACGGTTCAGCTGGGCCACATGGAAGAAGCGGACTGAGGGGCAGATCAGCCGGGCTTGGGTGTAGTTCAGTTGGTGCCCGAGTATGGTTCGGTTTGGCCCGTGGGCATGCTACACATTAGTGGGTTTCATAAATGTGACCAAGCGTAGAACTGGAACACTATGGTCTGGTCTGGTTCTCATCTCATCTATGAACATGAATTGTAGTCAGCGAGTAAAGCTACCACCTTATTGTTGAATGTCAGCTGCCTCTAAAAATCTTCTTATGTGTGCAACATATTTTAATGAGAATCACTGCATTACATGATTGTAATATATTTATGGCAGCTTTTTCTTAATTATGCACCTGAGCAGAGTGTTAAGGGCCTTACTCGAGGGCCCAACAGAGCCAGCTTGTTGGTACTGAGGCTTGAACCCGCTGACCTTCTTATCAGTAACCCAGGGACTTAATCACTGAGCTTCCACTGGCGTAAATCTGTACAACATATAAGAGCGCTGTGTATCACTGCGCCCAAAATCGCCCCAAAACTGAAAATTGATGATCCATCCAGGAGTGTGTTTAATGGCCACCTGTGTGTTTTGGTACAGGGACATTAGCAAAGACAAAGAGAAGTGTGAGGCAGAGGACGAGGAGGGGAAGGAGCAGAGCACGCCACGTGGTCGCAAGACAGCGAACAGCCAGGGACGGCGTAAAGGCCGAATCACCACGCGCTCCATGGCTAATGAAGCTGCTAGTACTGCTACAGAAGAACCACCAGCAGCACCACCGACACCACCACCACCACCCCCACAACCTGAGCCTGGTAAAACACACACCCACATCACAAACACACAGCTGAGCCTAGAGCTCGTGTACTGCTATCAGTATAAAACCCTCGAATCAGTGCTTACATCTGTGTATTTGTTCATCAGTGTAACACTGTTTATATTTGAGTATGTGATGACACACATACACGTCTGTGTTTCTTCTAAACATCTAAAAGTGATGGTAAATGTTGCTCCTCCCCCCTTAGTTTTACCGGAACCTGTTCCTCCTCCCAAACCAGAGCCAGCACCGAAGCCTGCACGCGAACTCGCGAAACCTGCTCCTGTGACCACCATGGACATCCAGACACGAGGTACAAAAACTCCAAAGCACTTTCACACACTCCAGGGTTTGGGTTTGTCAGAACCCCAGTGTCAGTGTTTGGCCATGAGCAGTTGATCAGTTATACACCATATGGATTACGAAACAGTTTGTTTGTTTCCTGTTCACGGAAAAGAAAGCACAAAGTAGGTAGAAGGTACAAGGAGGTCCATTTGCTGAAACCTAAGGGAGAAAAAGCACCAAAACGGAAAACACTGACATGAGCTGGCGTTTTCGCTGCGTCGCTGACCCACTTCTGTGCTCTGAGTTTACAGCCAAGGAAATGAAAAAGAGCTGTTTACACAGAACGCCCCCCCCCCTTCGGCTCCGTCAGAAATGCGTCTGTTGGATCCATCAGGGCTGCTGGCTGAAGCCTGTGTCCTCTGACATTTGAGGCTTTTTTTTCCATTTTCCCTTCTTTCTTTCTTTTTACTCCTCCCTTCCCTTCTCTGAGAACCATAGCTCAGTTCAGGCTGTTCCGGGTTTTGTCTCCTGCTCTGTCCATCTGTCTCACTTTCTGAAGTTTGCATGTTGCTGTGGTGATGGCGTGTGTCTCAGGTGGATAACATTCATTATGGGGATTTAAAGGGGAGGCAGCAATACGAGCAATTAAACTTCCTTCTCTCTCTCTCTCTCTCTCTCTCTCTTTCTCTCTCAGCTCTGTCCGTCTGTAGGAAGAGTTTCTAGCTTTTAGACTTGTGTAGTGCTAGTGATCAGGTGACTGAACTGGTCATAACTGCGATCCCATGATTAGTCCCTCTCATATAGAAGGCCACATAATGCAGTGCTTGTTAGTATAGCATTATGCTCATCATTCTGCTTGTTAAATCTGACGTCAATAGCCATTTCTGGGTCCAGGTGCTGATTTAGTGTTGCCAGCTTAGAGATTTTGTCACTAGATTTGTTGACTTTTAGACTTTTTTTAGAGAGAGACTTCACTTGGAAAAAGGGACAAATCTCTGACACATTGGTGACGGTTGTGAATGTGATATGGATCTTCAGCTCACTTCACAGCTGCTCTAATGACTTTAGAAACAGCACAAATCATCGGTGTGTTAAAACTGACTTCTGCTTGCAAGTAGTCAGTAATAACTATTTTCCCACTCATGACAAATCAGTAATCACCCTTGACCCACTAACTACCATTAACTAATAACCATGGACCCACCCATGACCAATCAGTAATAGCCATAGTCTAGGCAATGACCAATCACTAGTAACAGTAGTCATGCCATCAGACAGTCACTAATAACTATAGTCCTGCCCACGACCAATCATTATTAACAATAGTCCTCCCCAAGACCAGTCATTAATAACAGTAGTCCTGTCCACGACCAATCAGCAATAACAATTGTCCCACCCATGACCAATCAATAATAACCATAATCTTGCATGTGACCAACCAGTATTAACCGTAGTCCCGCCCGAGACTAGTCAAAAATAACCATGGTGCCGCCAGTGACCATTTACCAATAACTTGGGTCTGCCCATGGCCAATCGCTTACAGCCATAGGCCCTCCAACCACCAATCACTAATAACCCTGAATCTACCTGTGTCCAATCACTAATTACCATGAACCCACCCATGACCCTTTAATAATAGCCATAGTCCTGCCTGCAACCAATTACTAATAACCATTTGTCTGGCAATGACCAATCACGAATGACCATGGACTTGCCCATGACCAATCACTTATAATCATGGACCTGCCCATGACCAGTCGTTAATGACCATAGCCTCCCGTGACCTGTCACTAAAACCATGGTCCTTTCCATGACCATTCACCGTGGTCGTCCCATCTATGACTAATCACCATTGTGTATCATTACCCTCTAACCCTTTCTGTTCTTTGTTTTAAGGCTTTTTTGGGAGATATTACATTTTATGTGTATTTAAAGCAAGTAAATATTTTCATCATTTTTTTGGCCAGGGATCTGTTCAAACAACGAAGGACGCAGCACCATGATGTTAGAAAAGACAAGGCTTGGATATGGAAATACAGTCATTGTCATGCCTCAACAAGCAGACAGACGCCCTGCTCCTGATGTGATAGATCGTGGTATATCTATAACCCCTTATTTACCATATCCGTGTTTACTCCAATGTTTTTCTGCACTGTTGTCCACTCAGATCTTTACTATATTCGTTAAAAAATCCATTTTAAAAAATGAAGTAATCACACTGCACACAGTGCATGTTGTACCAGTGCTGGGTAAGCTTTGGATTGGAGTATAAGCTCAGGAGTTTGTTGTTGAAGTAAACAAAGAAATCCTAGCAAGCAGGACAGATAGGGTTAAGCCAGTCGTGGGTGCTGCCTATAAGCAAAACCGTTTAGCTAAAAGAAGACTAAGATTTGGCAGAGTTTTGGAAATTTTGTGCCAATTTCTGGGTTTTTGGAAGATTTGTATCCCACTGCGAGAGAGCTGTGGCTTCCTGTTTCTCCATTTCCTGTTTCCTATCTTGCTTGCTGTCCTCAAGTCACCTCGTAGCTTACTTCAGCAGTCATAATTGAACTAGCATTTACTCCATCAAATATGCTAGAGAGAGAGAGAGAAGACACCAAAGTCTAGATCACTTGATGTGTGTATGTATGTTTTTTCATATGGCCTGATTCAGATTTAAGTGTGACATTTGGTTACAAATTCAAATACATGTGTATCATTGTTTTTGGACTTAATTATATAGTCTGAACCTTATATTTTCAGAAAAAATGTTCTATTTTATCAAGTAAAAGTAGTTGTATATGAACTAGTGTACTGAAGCTTTATTATTAGGGAAGTGGTGGCTTAGTGGTTAAGGTGACGGGTCACTGACCCGAAGGTCAGCGGTTCAATCCCCACTATCACCACTGTTGGGCCCTTGAGCAAGGCCCTTGACCCTCAATTGCTCAGTTGTATAAAAAAAATTATAATTGTAAGTCGCTCTGGATAAGAGCGTCTGCTAAATGCTGTAAATGTAAATTATAATGATTTAATGCTCTCGGATAAAAGCTGTTATGGTTGGGACATGGGTGAAATGTTCCTCTTGTTTGTTCATGGTGACTTCATTATTCCTTGCAACTGAAATAAGCAGACAGCTAAAACTCTTATATAAGTGAGTGCAAGTATCTACCACCATGTGGATCTATTAGAAGTCATTAAAGCAAGCATTATTATTGGGACATGCAAAACAAGCACAAAAGGATGCCTTAGGAAATTGGGACATGCAGCATGAGAGGAGGCACACTAACTTAATTCTATATGACCACAGAAGCGATACTCTATGTTGAAGCTGTTAATGTTATTAATGTACATACAGATAGTGTTACACGAGAAGTTAGCCATTCCTCAGCAAGAATCACGTTTTTGTTTACATTTGCATCTTTTGAGTATTTAAAAGTGAAAAACTATTTACTTTTTTTTTTTTCAGATTAAATACAAATAATTTTTAAATAAAACACTTGCACACAAGCATTTAAAATAGCATTTTTACAATTTACTGATAATGAATATTTTTGTACAGTTATTTGTTTTTAATTATATGCATGTCACTTCAAAATGCAGCAGAAAAATGGTTCCAGAAATACCGACTCTGTGTTGAAACTACTCAACCCATTTACCTGAAATTTTAAACACACGTTTGTTTGCATAGCTTTGTTGAAATAAAAGATAAAAAATATTATTATTTAAATAAATATTATTAAAATGAAAAATTTTCCTGGATAATTTAAATTTCCTTTTGCTGTTCTAAAGACTGCAGGCTTCACTCAAAATGCTAAAAAAACAAAAAAAAAACCTTGAAGTTGGCCATATATATATATATATATATATA
>JAOUQZ010000029.1:5285577-5302766 GCA_028564935.1 Neosilurus hyrtlii | reverse complement strand
TCGATACGTCGAAGTAGAGCTAAATATATTGTATGTGGGAAAAAATAAGTTTAAATTATTTATTAATTAATTAATTTTTTCCCCACATACTATATATATATATATATACATATTTTATTATTTTTATTATTATTTATTGTTATTATGATAATTTATATTTCATTGCATGCCCTGAAATGTTGGATACCTCTATCATGGATTACACAAGGCCAAATGAAAGGAGTGATTCACATAGGATTTGTAACTCAAGCCCAGACCTGCTGAACACTCAAAGTATTCACTGATTCAAACTTTGAATCGCTGAAAATAAGAGGAATCAATCTAAGATTATTCAAACTGATTACTCCAAAATGATTCACTGACTCAGACTCTGAATCACCGAACGTAAGAGAATCAATCTAACATGATTCAGTGACCAAATTGCTGATCATGCAAGGAGTGACTCTAAATTGACTCAAACACTGAATTGCTGAACATAAGAGGAGTCAATCGAAAACAATTCAATGATTCAAACACTGACTCACTGAACATGAAATCCATTGGCAAATATTTAAAACCATGCTCTAATCTCCCATTTTTTTCCTCTTTCTTATTATAACCAGGTGCAGATAACTCTTCGGACACAGAGAGCGCACCATCTCCGTCTCAGTCTGACACGTCCAAGCCCTCAGAGTCACAACTCCAAGCCCCGGATCAGGAAGCTGCTGCCCCCAAAGTCCCTAATACAGATACCAAAGCTCAGGAGCCCTTCAACGAGCTGCAGGTAAAGCTGGAGAAAAGTCCCGAAGGAGCAGCGGTGGATGAATCCGTGGTTAAGGACGAGGCCCAGCTGCACCCTAAGAGTGAACCTCAGGACACAGAAACAGCGGGAGGAGACCCGGGAGAGGTGCAGGTAAAGACCGAACCAGAACTGCGGGAGAAGGAGAAGCAGAGCGAGCCACCGCAATCGGACAACGACTCGAGTGCCACCTGCAGCGCTGATGAAGATGTCGAGGCCGAGCCAGACAGACAGAGGTGAGAGAACGGAACATGGGGATGTGTAATGGGTGTAATATTAATGAAGATATCAATCACAACCATCTGTTATGATAGGAACTCATCTTTGTTTGTTATTCCACCATTTATTTCTCTTTTGTGCTTTCTCCATCCAGGGTGTTTTCTCTGGAGAAGCCATCGATTCTCAGTGGCTCTGGGTCAGTGGTGGTGTCCTCGGTCAAGCAGGCTCAGCTCAGTATGCAGCAGCTCCAACAACGTGCTGCCACCATCCCCCCCATGGTCAGTCCCCCTAGTTCCCTTCATCACTTCCCTAGCAGCTCTGCCCCCCTGGTCGCGCCCAGGGACTGGGAGAGGCTCGGGCATAGAGCTTCGCCCCGACCGCCCAGCCACGTGAGTTCAGACCCAGCTGGGGAAAAAAAAAACTAAAATAAAATTCCAATCATTTTCGACCAAAAAAAGCATGTGATCTGGTGCAGTTTGAATCAAGAATGAACACAAATAAAATGATGCCGGGCTGATTTGCCACGCACGTCACTGTTTATTTTGTGATTTGATATGTGATTGGAAGATTATGAGCGTAATTATTACTGCTGTAAGTGAATCACCACTGCCTCCTAATCCCAGGCATCATGGAGTCGCTGGAGTTTAGTGCAATGGGAGCAGTAATAGGCTACAGATTACTATAGTTATTTAAAAAAAAAAAGTATTTTTTATGAAAATGTTAAAGATGGAGGACGAAGGATTACTTTTAACTATTATTTTCATTTCCTTCAGGTTGCGGGTCCGTTCGGGACACCCGGTGTTCCTGTCGGCGCTCCTCTGAGTGGCTTTACCATGCTGCAGCACCAGATCAAAGTTGTACACGAATCTGCACACATGGAGGACAACCAGAGACAAGAGGCTGGAGAGGTGGACCGTCGGCAGCGATTCATCACTCGCAGCCCCACTGTCCTCGATCGAGATGGTAAAAGTTTGCGTTGGTAAAATAAGTGGAAGTGTGAGATGTCTGTACAAGTTAATGTTATTCACATACAGCAGGGGTCACCAACACGGTGCCCGAGGGCACCAGGTCGTCCCCAAGGACCACATAAATTGCCCTCAGGCCTGTTCTAAAAATAGCACAACTCACTAGTGAGCTGCGTCTAAAATGAATCTTTAATTTTTATTGTTGATAATTATTGTGAGAAATCATTAACATGATCAGTGTCTTCACATGGATGAGTATCATTAATCATTATTGATAATGTATACCTAAAGGCAAACTGAGCAAATGTGTAATTTCTGGAGAGCCTATCAACCTGGTAGCTCTTCGTATGATTTAGTACCCATGAAGTAGCTCTCAGTTTCAAAAAGGCTGGTGACCCCTGACGTACAGTATACCGCAGTACTATCAAAATCTCTGTTCTGATTGGTGAGCAGTGTGATTCTTTTTTTTTTCTCCTTATTTCTCTATTACAACAACTAATAATAATAATAATAATAATAATACTGGTCATTTGTGTCCATCACTGCTCTGGTTAAATGTTGCTGTTGGGCTAGCACATCAGTTGCCTTAACATTGCTCAAGCACCGAACACCTTAAATCTTGAACTATTTGACCGCGGCACTTACCATAGAGAAATACCTACACAGACATCCCTAGGTCTCATAGAAATTACACATTGCACATGGGTGGTTCCCCATATAACACCACCCACTCACCTGAGGTCATGTCCACTTCCATATATGGTAAAGGACTCGTTTTGATTTGACCTTATAGGGAAACTCTCATTTACGTAATACTGTACTTGGGTAAAACCCCTGGCCTGCCACTTATTCAGTTTAAAACCATTTTCAGACCCTACTTTTTAACTTCGGTCCTTAGTAGAGCCAGAGTACAATTCCTAATCCAAAAAGCTCCCAGTTCTTCATTAAGCTGCTTCTCCGCCTCGCCCCAAATTGTTTACTTTGACTGAATTTGCTGTGAGGCCTGTTCGGCTTCCCATTTATGTTCTGTCCGCCCTCTGAGCCTTCTCAGCCTTGATTGGTCTCCTTTGAGCAACTGAAAGCATGACACTCAGAGTGTTGGAAGGCAGACAGGGATGGGCGGGGATAAGGCCGTCCATGGGATCGGCAGCACGTCGGGACGCATTAGTGTGTCCAGAAATCTGAGAAAATATGTTTACAGCCAGCTCAAACAGCCCAGAGGGAAAACATAAATATGCATTAACCATGTTATTTGTCACTTTGGGTTGTTTAACAGATATTCAACAATGTAACAGCATTCACTGGTCAAAAAAGGGTAACACCTCATCTTAAAACACACCTGGCTGGCGAGAGCCTTGAAAGATTAAACCTAATAAGATGATGATGAAATCACAGCATTAAGTGTGCATTAGTGTGGATCAGTATACAGAAGGTATATAAGGGTAAGACTTGAGAGTACAGTGGGTGGAAGTGATGAATTGCAGTGGTGTGAGTGGGCGTCTCTGATCCTCGGATTCATTGTCGATTGTATGTTTTCTCGTTTGTCTGACTCAGTCTCGGTCAGTCATGTTTTTCTGAAGAACTGACCAAACTGTGCTGAACCGAAGAGAAGGAATGTTTGTTGTTATATTCACATAAAAAAAAAGAAAAAGTAGAATTATGAAACCAGAGAGAGACACGCACCTTGTTTTATTATCCTCCAGGGGACCTTTTTAAGACAGCCAAATGCCCCCAGCAGGTCAGCGGTGAGATATTGGGGACATTTTGTCCCTTCCAAGTTATAAATAAATTCCCACACACATGCAGAAAGTCCAGTACATTGTGTATTAGTCCACAGCACTGCTCTTTCTTTTTTCACCCTTTTCTTGGACTGCTAAGGGTGGTGTGGTGTCTCTCTGCTTTCCCAGACTCATTTAGGGTGGAGGAACGCATGTCTTTCTGATTCTGGAATGATGTTCTGTTCTTGTTGCCCTGGAAAGCCCTGACCAAGAGCCAAAATAAGAGTTGGGGAGGGAAATGGTGAAAGGCTGGTGCCTTTTTTTTTTCCTCCCCCTTTTTTTTTTAAAGCCAGACAGAAGCAGTGAACCAGAGAAAACATCGGGGCAGGCGCTCTCATAGAAATACCCATTAGGCAAAGTGCTCCGGTTATTTAGGATTTTCTCGCCATGTGTTTGAGTCAGGTCTGTGCTTTCCTGGGTTTTGGTGCACTTGGTGTTCCTTCTATTACATCACGCATCACTGGACACGCTAGAGCTTCCCGTGAAGTTTACTTCACCTTGAGTGTTTGTAGTGGGATGGTCAGCATCTTCTTTTTTTTTATTTGTGATCAGTTCATGATGCATTTTAGAATGTGTTTTCATGTGTGACTGACATGACACTGTCCTGTCGTCACAGGTAAGCCGTTTCCCTACATGCCCTACGATATAAAGCTGATGGAACAAGAGTCTCACGCTGCAGGGAGACCCGGTTCACCCTACAGACTGTCTCCCCGAGAGCCTAGCAAAGCATCGCCCCAACCCGATCCCAACAACCCTGCCCGCTACAGCGTCCCGCCAGGTAAACACACCTGTTGTTTTTGTTCTATACCTTCACTACACACTCTCTGCTAGCATATTGGCTGTCTTTTCTTGCCTGAAACAAAAACAGTTCTGGTGCTGAATGGCTCTAAACCTCCAGTTCATGGTTGTTGAAACTCTTTCAGAGGATGGAACATGGAAGATAAGAGAAAATTGGGAAATGAAAGATCACGGATGTGTATTATTCTGTTATACCACAGTGTTTTTGACCAACCCCACGCATTTTATCCCCCTTAATGGAGTCGTAACGCGTTTCTCCCCGTCAAGTATCGCCTCTCAATCACGCGACCACCGCTGAGGGAGGGGCGTAAGCAAGCGCATAAGCTCCTATAAATGAGATGCTGACACCTGCACATTCATGGTTGAGGGCGGCACACCCTACAGACTCGGAGGGAAAGTGCAGTGTACCCCCTTGTATGCATGAGCTCATCGACGCCTACGGTTGGCTGTTGATTGCTTTGAGTGACGCTGGGTACATAGCTCTTATGGACTCCCAGCTGCGGGTGGCTTTGTGAGCCATCCTGGATTCGAACTCGTGATCTCCAGGCTTGTCGATGCGCCACTCGGGATTCCAGCACTTTTGAGGTTGAACAGGAAGTGACCTGTTGTGCATAGCGAATGTTCGATATAAGAAAAACTGTCAGGAGCTGATCTTGTGGTGTTAATTTTAATTGCTGTTGAATAAAAGGAGCCAACTTCAGGTCACACTCTGCACGTCAACGTTAATTCTTTTCCTTTAACTGCACTCCTCGTTGTGTTTTATTCCTTTGAGATTTTAAATATTTGAATCATTCCCGTCCCAAGTCGTTGGAAATTCTGTAACCATAATGTCTATTTTTTGCTCCTCCCAGTTCCACCTGAGCGATTCATCTTTTTATATTCTTGTCTCTGTTATGTATAATTTATTGTCAAGCCACAGACGTCAGAGGTAATGTTTCACTTGGATGTACAGTACAGGGTATATGAATTAATTGAAAGTTAATAATTTAGTGGGTCTTTGCAGCTTTTTGCGGTGGCTTGAGTCACCTGTCATTGAGTGAGGGATGTTTATTTTTATCATCTATCATTGTATCTGTGACTAACACGCGCACACACACACACAGGAAGACCCATGCTTTTAAAAAAAAAAAACGCTTTTGAACTCCCGTTTGCAAGTTATTCATTCTGCTTTTACCAGGTTACATTGAAGAAGTATGTTTGTGAAGGAAAGCTTAGGTTTGTTTACACCTGAGTAATATCCTCCTCTCGAACAGAGCCAAGATACCTCTCTGTTTGGACCCAGCACTCAGAATCTGACTGTACACCCATAACAAACGATTAGATAAAGCAGAAAACAGAACGTTCTGCTTATAATGCTTATTTTCTAGAAGTAAACACGACGTGCCAGCTCAGTGGAGGTGTACCACCTGCTGGTTTCAGAGTCTTCAGAAAGGAATCTTTACTAAGGAAATGGAAGAATTACACAGGACAGTGTTGCTACAGATAATGGTTTGTTTTCTGATGTTTTCTGGATGATAATGTTAAGTATATCTGCGTTTTATGCTGTGAGACCCTTATACAGTACATTAGGTCATATATTCTAATTATATCATAACCAGTGCTTTTGCAATGAAAAGTATCACTACTCAGTTAATACCATGTTAGGAACGAGGGTTGTCGTTTAATGCACGCGGCCATCCACCGCCAGCAGTTCATGAGAGCGAATTGGCTGAGCTCTAATTAAGGGAGGAATAACATACTTTTTACTCAAAGCGGTCACCAGCCAATCATGGGCATCTTGTGAGCTCATCCATACAAGAGGTGTAAAGGGTTTTCCTTCAAGTGTTTTGGCCCTGCCCCAAATAAGCATGTGTTAGCAGCTCATGAAGATGCGGGTGGCAGCATTACATCTCACGGAGAGGGAACGTGCTTCCTTACGCCCGTCCCCGGTTGGTGGTGGTGGGGTGTCGATAAGGAAACAGGGCTAGAAGTGCGAAAATTGGCTACACCTAAACTAGAGGAGAACGTTTGGGTGGGGCATCGAAGGGATACATTTAGTTATACTGCATGGATGTGGATTTTAATTAAAAGGGATTCAATTTCAGTACACTTTATTGATTGATTGATTGATTGATTGATTGATTGATCGCTTGGTCAAATTCAGCAAATCTTCTCACGGTGTGCTAGCCGACTGGTCTGTTTTTATGCTGGGGGAAAACTAACCAAAAGATCCGAAACATGCAGTTCAGTGTGAGCCACAAAACACTATTTCAGCCAATCAGGAACAGTGGAAGCAAACACAAAGGCATCCTGCTGCTGACTGGCTAGAGAGGAGATGGAGACATCACTGTTAGCATTGTTGCCATGATAATACATGTCCATCAGTTTAAGGGTGGAGATTATCAGGGTGCTAAATGTAGAGGTCCAGAATGTACATTGATGAAAATTAGTTTTAAATAACACACAGAATAATTTAAACACACTATGACTCCTCAGAGCTTGGTGTCCGAATGAGACTTACAGATGCTACTTCTTGCTCCTCTGCTGCAGTGGGTAAGTGGGTTGTATTTAGGTGATGTTATCAGAGTGCTCAGGTGTCCTTGGGTCAGCGTGTGTTCTTGATCTGATCACAGAGAGGGCTCCATGGATCAACTGGATTTCATTTAAGATTTCACATTCCCTGGAAAACGTGCACTGTTTTGTCGCTGTGCTCACTGATTAATCCCTCCTTCTCGTCCTGCTGTTGTTCCCGCAGTCCTGCAGCCCGCTCCCAACCAGATGCTCCAGACCCTTCCTGATGGAATGCGTATTCCATTCGCTCGCCACCGGCCCCCCAACATTCCGTCCCCGCCTCCGCTCATTCCTACGTCCAAACCCTCGGACAAGCCCACCTTCATCCAGGGAGGATCCATCTTACAGGTAAGTTCAATTTTAGCATGAAATGTTTGAATATATATGTAAAAATATTTATTAACATCACTGTATAGCTGGTTTCATTTGGTTTGCCAGTGCAGATAAATTAATGACAGTTATGTAGGGTTTTGCACGGCTTGTAAAGATGTGTCGAACACTCTGTGTGTGTGTGTGTGTGTGTTGTGTGCGCTTACATAGGGAACACCAGGCACATATCTACCATCACACAATCATGCCATGTTTGGGCCAGAGGGACCCAAGAGCACTGGAGGATCCATCTCTCTTGGCCTGCCAAGACAACAAGACCCTGCAAAACCTGGTGAGAGGGGTGGGGAGGGCATGGGTTGAATAAAGGCGCTGTGACCTGGACACCCTGAGGTTTTTTAGTTTTACACTTCAAGTTATTGTTTGTGAATGAATACTTGCTTTATTCCATGCTTTCCCTTATAACACAGCCCTGTCCTCAAAAGGGGAACGGGGATTCATGGTGGTTATATTTTATAGCAGACATTTTTAACCATAACTTTTACGGATGTTCTCATCTGTAATTAAGAATATAAATTTTCAACATTTTGAATCTTCATGTTATATTTAGAAAGAAATTAATGGTACAAGTCTATAGGAATTAATGTGGTGGTGGTGTTTTTCTCCTCAGTGTCCTATATAAAGCAGGAGGAATGTTCACCACGGAGTCAAAGTGCTCAGGCTGAAGGGCTGCTCTCCAGGGCACAGTATGAAGGAGTAGTCCGAGGTGAGGCGCACGCACACTTAGACACACTCACACAGACACACATCCCCTTTAAAACCATTACTTCATCTTCCGCTGATAGTGTTTTTAAAATGGTTCTACAGGAAGCCTTTATTGATCCTCATGATTTTGACTCGACACTCACAGGGATGAATTTGATATTACATATTGTCTTTATGTGACAAATCACACCATCCGCAAAACACACCATTTTTAACAGATTGTTTATTTAGAAAGAATCGGTGGATCCTTAGAGGCTAGCATTCAAATGAACCCAAAGCCGAGTATCTCACGGAGCGTCGAATGTAGCAAATTTTAGGTTTGTAAAAAGGTTGCTAAACAGTTCGCTCAAAGTTGTTTATGGTCGCAAAGAAAATTTTGAACCTGAATGTTTTTATAGTGATGGGTGGTTCAATTCCAAGATTCGCCTGGTAATTTTCCAGGATTTGGCTAAAGGTCCCAAACCTTCCCAAAGATTCCAAAGATTAGCAAATGGTTGCTAATCGTCGCAAACACTGTTGCTAATAGTGGGTAACTGCCTTTCGCCAACACTTCCGAAAACTTTTACACAAGTGTTGCAAATTGTGGCTAAATGTTCAAAATGACAGATGTGAACCCTGATTTTTGCCCCATCATTTCTCAGGTCATCATTATTCACCACTCTGTGAAATACATTCTTAAGCATTACTCTAGTACTCTTTTAAAAACTCTGACCTGTCTCCTTTCAATACATCATGCCTGTTTGTTTTTCTTGCAGGAGGGCCAATACCTACCATCCAGGACTTGGCAAGAGGTTCAACTGGAAAAGGTCCTGAGGGACTTCCGTTAAGAACAGGATCCATCACACATGTACGTACTCTTATTAATTTATTACAGCTGTCACCAGCTTCAGTTGGTCAGGTCGAGGCCCAACAACATTATGTGGCAATACAGTAAAGTGAAGTCAGCTGACGACCTGAATGACCAGGTTATCACATCAGTGGACTTTACCTTCCCTGATAGCAGTTAGGGCTCAAATAGTGAAAAAGTTCCAAAAGCCAGAGTCAGTAGCCGAGGATCGGACCGGTAGAACCCATTCCTTTGTCTGCCACCCGGCTCACACTTCAGGTGTTGAGGGGTTCTGGTTTGGTGGCCATAGGATCTCGTCTCTGCTCTATGCGGATGACGTTGTCCTTTATCAAGCCGCGACATTCAGCTCTCGCTGGAGCCATTCGCAGCTGAGTGTGAAGCGACTGGAATAAGAATCAGCACCTCCAAGTCCGAGACCATGGTTCTCAGCCAGAAAAGGGTGGAATGCACCCTCCAGGTCTGGAATGAGGTCCTGCCCCTAGTGGAGAGTTCAAGTATCTCGGGGTCTTGTTCCCGAGTGAGGGAAGGATGGAGCAGGAGATCAACAGGCGGATCGGTGCAGCCTCTGCTGTAAAGTGGAGCTGAGCCAGAAGCCAAAGATTTCAAGCTTTGGGTAGTGAATGAAAGAACGAGATTGCGAATACAAGCAGCTGAAATGAGCTTCCTTCACAGGTTCCCCCTTAGAGATAGGGTGAGTAATTCTGTCATCCAGGAGGAGCCCTTGGTAGAATCGCTGCTTCTTCGCGTTGAAAGGAGCCAGTTGAGGTTGAACCTGCTTGAGTTTGTCAGAACAAATGCCATGTCAATTCCACTGAAGGCTGTCCAATGCATGCATAAGTACATACATACATATACACACGTACACATAAATAAATAAATACATACATACATAGACAGTACTAACTGTGTGTATATATGTATGGAAGAATGTATATAGCATACTAATCAGTATAGTTTTATTAATAACTTGTTAGCTGAAGTTATGCTTGGCACCAGGCTGCTAAAATATCTGCAACCCCTGGCAAATAGTATAGAATCACCATTCTTAGAAGATTCAAAAATGAAAAAGAGAGATTATTGTAGTCAATTGCAACTGTTTTTACAGATCAGACAGAGGAAGGAAATATGGAATCACTCAATTCAGAGGAAAATATTATGAAATCACCGTGTGCTTTGCAGTTCTAAAACAAACACCTGTATCCGATTACATCCGCTAATTAGTCTGCAGTTAAAAAAGAAAGGAAGTGTACTGGGAGACCAAGGAAGACACCAAAGTGTCAACATAGAAAACTTAAAGCAATGTGCCTTGAAAACAGAAAATATACAACAAAGCAAATGAGGAACAAATGGGCAGAAAGTGGAGTCAGTGCCTGTGAGCGAACTGTAAGAAATCGCCTAAAAGACATGGGATTTACATCCAGAAAAAACAAGCAAACACCATTATTAACATCTAAACAGAAAAAAATAAGGTTTCAGTGGCTAAAAAAAAGCAGTCATGGACTGTGGATGACAGGATGAGAGTGAGATTCAGTGAGGAATCATGAATCTTTGTCGGGCAGGGAGGTGATGCTGGATTTTTTGTTTGGTGCAGTTCCAATGAAACTTATAAAAAACGCTGCCTGAAGACAGCATGCAAATTTCCACAATCATTAATGATGCGGGGTTGTGTGTCGGGTAAAGGTACGGAAGGGGTGACAGTCATAACATCTTCAATAAATGCACAAGTTTTTAATTGAGATTTTGGACACTTTTCTGATTCCATCAATTGAAAGGATATCTGGTGATGACATCATTTTTCAGGATGAAAACGCATTGTGCGATAAGGCAAAAGCTGTGAACACTTTCCTTCAAGAAAGACATATAACGTCAATGGCATGGCCTGCAAATAGTCCGGACCTCAATCCAGTTGAAAATCTGTGGTGGAAATTAAAGAAAATGGTCCACGACTGCGGTAAGAGAAAGTTGGAGCCGGATTGATGAAGAATACAGTTTGAATCCAGGCCTCAGAGAATTCAAGCTTTTATAAAAGCCAGAGGTGGTGGAGCAAAGTACTAGTTTTTGTTGGTGATTCCAAAATATTTTCTTCAGAATTCAGTGATTCCATATTTTTTTCCTCTGTTTGTCCTGTAACAACAGTTTACAATTAACTACAATTTTCTTTCTTTTTCATAAATCCAGAAGGTTGGAATGTTACATTAAAATAGTTTTGTGGCATTTCTGTAATTGTTCTGTTTTTTTTTTTTTTTTTTTTTTTACACATTTAAACAATTGAATGAACCTTTCTTCTTCAACGAGTGGTGATTGTGCCAGAGGCTGTAGGACCTAACATTCTCTCTGCTTCCTCTGATCTTTTTGTGTCATTTTCTCCGATCAGGGCACCCCCGCTCTTCCTCAGTCCGGTATACCAGTAGATCTGCTGAAGAGCAAGCTGACTGCTGAGGACCTGAGCAGCCCAGAGAAGAGCCGAGGGGAACCGTTGCCGAAAGGCCACGTCATCTATGAGGGCAAGAGTGGCCACATTCTCTCATATGACTGTAAGATATCATTCATCATTTTTCTCTTTTAATACTCAGGTGCAGAGGGAAAGCGGCTGCTGAGTTTACGTTCTGAACCTGGAGCAGTAATCTGGACATTATACTGGACATATATGTGTGTGTGTGTGTGTGTGTAATAATTATGTGTCTGTGTGTAAGTAATAATTTAAGGTAGCTGATTTAATTATAACAAGTGTTTTTGTGTCCACAGCTATTAAAAACCCCCGAGATGGTACTAGGAGCCCAAGAGCAGGACACGAGCTGAAACGCACATATGACATGATGGAGGGAACCAGAGGACATCCTGGAAGGGAGTCTGCACCTTTCGAAGGTAATGAAGTATCCACAGAGAGCAAACTCTTTCAGTAACAAAATCCCAGATGAACATCCGTTATATTTCCTTCCTTAGGTTTAATTAGCAGGGCACTGCCTAGAGATGGTCCACACCCTGATTCCAAGGAGAGGCCTGTACTCCCGGGATCCATCATGCAGGGTTGGTTCATGGGCTCTGTGTTTTAGTTAATCATCTGCAGTGAAATAGTTTCTAAATGTGTTGTACATGTTTCACTGTGTTTTCTGTGTGTGTTTTTTTATTTTAGGGACACCTCGAACCGCCAGTGATGCTTTTGATGAGGCCAAGTATGGTAAGCAGATCAAGAGGGAAAGTCCACCAATCCGGTCCTTTGAAGGGGGCATCACCAAAGGGAAGCCCTACGAGGGTGTGAACACCATTAAAGAAATGGGACGCTCCATTCACGAGATCCCTCGCAAGGAAATCCTGGACAGCCGCAAGACCCCTGTGATGGAAGGATCTATTTCACAAGTAAGCTTCCGTGTTTATAACAAAATAATTTGAGTATAAGCGTTAAAGGGACTGTGTTGTAAAAATGAGCTTTCCTTTATGTTCATTATAATGAGTTGTGCAGTCTTTTCTAGTAAGGGAGGGGGCTTTTGAAAAGCATAATATCAGGTTATACCCAGGATCCATTAACTAGTGATTAGGAAAACAAATTTCCGTGTTAGGATTCAATCCAGTGACCCTTTGGTCGCTTCTTTTGCCTTTTAGCCGTCCGACACACAGAAAGCAGTTTGTTGTCTAGGCCAGAAAGTGATATAATGGTGCCTTGTGTGAATATTTTCTTTCAGGGCATCCCACTGAAGTATGAGAACAGCGGCGCCAGCCAGTCGACCATCAAGCACAATGTTAAGTCACTTCTCACAAGCCCGGGTAAGCTGGAGGAATCGAAAATACAAGAGCGCGTACGGCACACGTCAGTTGTGAGCTCCACGTCAGTGCTGCGCTCCACACACCAGGAGGCCAACAAGTCCCAGCTCAGCCCAGGGATGTACGAGGACGCGAATGCACGCAGGACCCCCAACTATACCAGCGGTTCCATCTCCAGAGGGTCACCCCTGCTGCGGGCACAAGAGGGTAAACACCTCTTTCTTGAAGAAGGGTCGTTTGATGTCCCGACAAGTTACTGAGATACGTTTCTGAAGTAGCCTATCCTGTTATACAACATTCGCTTTCTAAACAACACACGTTATAAATGTTTTATTAGTGCAATCAATATCTAGGTGTTATTCATGTTGCATGTTTTGATAATGGGAGTGGTGCAGTGGCTGTTCAGGGTGTGCCACACCTTCGCCCAGGGGTGGCTGAGATATGCTCCAGCTTCCCCACGGCCCTAATAAGATAAAGCATTTCAGCAAATGAGTGACTGGATGTTGATAGTGTTTAAAGAAATGTTAAAGTACTTGCTGTTTATAATGACAGTGATTTATAAATAAATGTTAATGATTGTCTCTAGTATTATCAACAGTAAGCATTATTAGCTTTATTTATTTAATGTTTGTTTATTTGTTTAGGAGGCATAACTACAGGAAAGCCCATGTCCCATGAGAGAAAGAGCACGCTGACCCCAACTCAGAGAGATAGTGTTCCAGCCAAGTCTCCTGTATCTGGAGGCGAGCCGCTGGCTTCTCACAGCCCCTTCGACCCCCATCAGGTGTATCGAGCCCACATGCCCCCTCATTTGGACCCCAGCCTTTTCCACCACCCAGGTAAGTCACACACATGGCATCGCAATCACAAAAGTCCTGGCTAGTAGAACAAACATGCTCTATTTATTTTGAACAACCATCTACTTTTTTTTGTTCTATTACTTTTGAACAACCGTCTACAATGAAGTCAACGTGTTAGTTCTATACTTTTGACATGCGGGCACGGGACAGCCATTGCTTATATACAGCAACATATGGGCACGGAACAGCCATCCAAAATGAAGTCTGTTGAACTGTTAGTTCTATACAGTGACAGACGGACACGGGACAACCATCCAAAATGAAGTTGATGTGTTAGTTCTATACAGTGGCACGTGGACACGGGACAACTATCCAACTATCCGAAAAGAAGTCGATGTGTTAGTTCTATACGGTGCCACGTGGACACGGGACAACTATCCGAAAAGAAGTCGATGTGTTAGTTCTATACAGTGCCACGTGGACACGGGACAACCATCCAAAAGGAAGTCAACGTGTTAGTTCTATGTAGTGACACGTGGACACAGGACAACCATCCCAAAGGAAGTCAATACATATTGTACATATTGAGTGAGGTCTTCAAAAGATTATTTTGTTATATACTGTGTATAAGTACAGAACCGTGAAATTCTTTAGTTCATATGTGTTAACTTGGGTTCATGGTGTATAGTCAGCCATGATTGGTGTAAAGGATTGGGTTCGGTTTTGAAATCACAACTTATTCACCGGTAGTCTTAACCTCTAAACCACTACTGCCTACTTGTTCTTGTTTTTCTTAATATCTGTAAACTCACAAGTGTTG
Source organism: Neosilurus hyrtlii (assembly GCA_028564935.1). Classification (NCBI taxonomy): domain Eukaryota; kingdom Metazoa; phylum Chordata; class Actinopteri; order Siluriformes; family Plotosidae; genus Neosilurus; species Neosilurus hyrtlii. The sequence goes on along the minus strand of JAOUQZ010000029.1, from coordinate 5,288,360 downwards.
TGTTTCTTGGCAGCTTACATGTTCCAACGGCAGCCGTCACCTACCGGTTACCCCAACACCTACCAACTGTACACCATGGAGAACACGCGTCAGACGATCCTGAATGACTACATCACCTCGCAGCAAATGCAGGTCATCCCACGACCCGAAGTCACCAGGGGCCTGTCGCCCAGGGAACAGCAGATCGCCATCCCGTACCCTGCTGGAGCCAGAGGTGAGAAGGGTACATGTTTGCAGAAGGGGGTTTGTAGTCTGTAGACCTTGTGCTCGTGTGAACTAGTGGCAACCTTTTCCAGACCAGAATCAGAAGCAAATGACCTTAAGGACAAAAGTGAGGGAAATTCAATCCAAATGAACAAAATTAGGGCTGAGGCTGCTCCTCGTAGCAGGGCAAATTTGCCAACTGTCTCATTATGCATAAAGTAAACATCATTGATTTTTATATATTTTATCGAAATGTTTTTTTATTATATTATGTGGTGCACTATTGACGGCTATAAACCAAATGGTACACACATGTAATATATAAAATATGGGTGCAGTTGCTCAAGTGGAGACTTTTTTGAATCACATGTTGCCCAAACCACTATTCCACACTGCACCATAACTAACCACAAACTAACCAGCACTTTTGTTTGATTAATGATATAATGACTAGTGATCAGCTTCCAGCCCTAACCTTATACCTAATCTGTAAAACATCATCTAGTATGAGTTTGTAGTCCAGTTCATTGTTCATTCCAAATTGAAAGTCTGATCCTAGTGCATCAGCTGCTGTACCGTAGAAGCTCGTGGAAGCTTCTGGCTCTCGAGTGCAAAATAAAGTGTGAGTCAGTCCTGGTTGTGGTTTGCTTACCTTTTGGTCCCTTTGCTTCTGTCTGCAAAAGGTATAATTGATCTAGCCCAGATGCCTCCCACCATCCTGTTGCCTCACCCTGGGGGAACAGGTTCCCCTAACTTGGACCGCATCACGTACCTCCCTGGACCTCAGCCCCCTTTTCCTCCTAGGGTTTTCAACCCAGCCTCCATATCTCCAGGTGAGGACCCCCATCCCAACTCTCCCAAACCCCGCCCTTTCCTCAGATCTCCTGCTCTGTATGTAGCGCCTGTCCTAGGTCACCTCCATCTGCTGTTCTCTGCTCTTCTTCCCCCGACTGCTCCTGCTCCCCTGCACCTGCTCCTGAAGCAAGCGTTACACTCCGCTTGGTCTAGAATAAGCTTAATTTACTCATCACATAATAACTAAGTGTTATAAGGTGATATGACTCTCTGTTTAAGGGGGCTGTATCATCTCTGGAACAGTTTTCCTGTGCTCATGTTAGTGGTGATAAGTATACAGGTTAAAATTGTAAACTTCTAAATATTTAAATAAAACCGCACATATGGCTTTCATCAGAACAAACCGAAACTCTATATGGGTGAAAATGGCGCATAGCCGTAGACGTTGTACCACATTACATCACGTGTGCACCTGAAGAGTCAACTCCACAGAAAAACAAGGTCAAAAATCTGTGCGGTAGTTTTAATTATATTTGAATGCTTGTGTGTAGTGAGAAGCAACAAATTTATTATCATCAGATGTATATTTTCCACCAAGTATAAAATTCCAGCTACAAAACAGATGTTTTACAGTGTGTGAAACGAATGACTGGGCCAAATGAGCTGTGGCTGCACCATGTCAACCGTGCACAGCTGGAGGGGGGGAAAAGGATTCCAATGCCTGCAAACATCTGTGATGCATGTGTGGGTTTCCTCTGGGTACTATAGTTTTCTTCCACAGTCCAAAGACATGTACGTTAGGCTAATTGGCTGTTCCAGATTGTGTATTTGTTGCTCTGCGATGGTGTGGCGAGCTGTTCAGGGTGTACCCTGCCTTCACCCAGTGTCGGCGGAGATAGGCTCTAGCCTCTTCACGACCCTAATAGGATCAAGCAGTTCAGCAAGTCAGTTAGTGGAGAAAAATATACGCGCTACTTATTAACTGAGCCAAGAAAGTTAAAGTTTTTAAAAAATGACAGCCTTTTTTAATACATTCAGGCGCTTTTACTTTTTCATTTCGGCAGGGGTGCTATCTCCAAACTCCCACTTCTAAATGATACGTCTTCATTAGTGGCTGTGAGGGCTTTAGTAGCTTTCAGCTTGTTTCCCTTCCTGTGGTGAACAAGAGCTGTCTGATGAGCAGCGAGTACTTTGCGGGCCTTTATATACGCTTTATATGTTCCTGTATACTCCTTCCCTTTAAGAGAACACTGAATGCTTCTCTAGAATCTTCTAAAGACTATAGATCAATAGTGCTGCCAGCTTGCCCTTTGTATACGCCCCGGTCAAGGTATGCAGTTTATTGCTCACATGTCTAACAATCAGATTAAATGTACCGTCATTGCCATATAATAAAATTTTCTAATATTATTATTATTATTATTATAAAAAGATCCCCAAAAGAAGTCATTTCTATCAAGATTTTAGTGAATAGGGTGTATGCACTACAATTTTCTCTGTATCTTCACCACTAACTTCAAAACTAGATTCCAATCATGGTTATTTGAAATGATTTAAATGGGTGTAAGTTGGTAATCAGGGTGCTTGCAGTTTCAGAGTGTCTGTGAGCTCTCACTACTTTCTCTATGGGAAAATTGTGGTGTTGGTGGTCTGAGGGTTTCATGTGGGTTTCTGAGCTGGTTTTCTGTCAGTAGAAAATTGCTCACTTAATAAGATTTATCGTCACCAGTGTGCTCTCTCTCTCTCTCTCTCTCTCTCTCTCTCTCTCTCTCTCTCTCTCTCTC
>JAOUQZ010000029.1:5226123-5249409 GCA_028564935.1 Neosilurus hyrtlii | reverse complement strand
TGTGTGTGTCTCTCTGTGTGTGTGTCTCTCTGTGTGTGTGTCTCTCTGTGTGTGTGTCTCTCTGTGTGTGTGTCTCTGTCTGTGTGTGTCTCTGTGTGTGTGTGTCTGTGTAAATGCGTCTCTGTGTGTTTGCCTGTGCCTCCCTCTGTGTATGTGTGTGTGTGTGTGTGTGTTTTGTCAAAACAGTTGGATTGTGAGGGTGAGTCCAGACCTTTGACTGGTATTATATGTTATAGTAGCTATTATAGTTTTTCCCCTTCTGAAGTTATTCTGTGAACTGAACTTATGGAACTTTCTGCAGTCAGAGTTGTGATGAGAGAGCAATGGGACGGTCATTCAACTCGGAATTTGGGAAATCAGGAACTTGCGCAACGTCCAACTTGTTATTCCGCTGATTTAAACCAAGTTAATATAAATGAGATACTACATGTATGGATATAAAATAATGTACATTTATAAATAATGCTTTTTAAGGATATGTGTTCAGAAAATGAAAAATAACCTAAATAATTAGGAATTTTTGGTGTTCAGTGATTTCAGCATGTGTAATATATGTATGTGTGTGTAACTGCATCCATTGTCCTCCTAATATTAAACTTTAACCTGATCACATTCATCACACCCTCATGTAGAACCTCATCCTTGGCTGCACATTGCAAAAAGCAATCCCGCAGGATCACCGTGACTCCACCAAGCTCCCTCCGCCCATCACGATTCTCTCAAAGCTTGTACATCGTGTCCCCAGTGTAAACTCGGCATAAAAAAAGAGAAGTGTTAACATTGATGATGCCAAGGAAAAATATCCCAATGTGGAAACCAATTTTTTACTCCAGCATTATTTATTTATTTATTTATTTTTAAGAAGTTGACTAATTTAGTGTTCTGTTGGTTAGGAATGGTTTGGATTAGGACTGTGAGATTTGATTTATATCAGTTCTTAGAAAGCAAAAACAAAGGTCCAGTGCAGTTCTTGTAATAATACAGTGATGGTGTGTGTATCCACAGATTAAAGATATCCTTAATCCTGACATTAGTACTGAAGTGTGGTGTTTTGATTTGGATTATTGTTACGACACTGCCGTGTGTTTCCTCCTGATCTCGATGCTGCATTATGAGCCTATGTGTTTATTGTTATGTCCCATATCTACCTCTGCCACGGGTCTTATGTTTTACCTCCAATTTGTGTGTTTGGTTGTCTGTGTCTTTATCAGGATTACACAAAAAGTTATGTGCAGATTCATGAAATTCCTACCAGAGGCAGAACTTTGGATACGATCGTGGTCAAATTCTGGATGCAGGAATTTTTTTTAAAAGGATTCTTTATCATTGTGAGAGAGGATGATGGTTTGGTAGTGTGGTATTGGAGCAGGCCCACCAGGTTGTTCTGTGTCCTTTTTTAAAAAAAACATTTGCAGAGGTTTGCGTCTTTAAGTGCTCGTTTTATTTGTTGTGTGTATTTTTGTGTGTGAAGTATTCTGTGCATTGCATTTGTTTGTATAATGTATCTTCTTTGGTATTTCACTCACATTTGTTAACATATTTTTGTTTTTTTTCTCCTGTACATTTTGGTCAGTAACAGGGCAGAAGGGAAGGTACTAGAGACAGTTGGAGTGTTTGAAGCACCCAAGCAACACGGCAAATATGAAACAGGACAGGTAAACTTTTCCACAAGAAAGCACATTATTGAATGATACAGGGTAATTTTCCTAATGTACACAATGTGTGTCTATACATATTTAACTTTAGTTAAAAGGTTTAAATGATTAAAAGGTTGTGTGTGCATTTTTTGTTCCAGTTGTTCCTGCACAGTGTGTTTGGATACAGAGGTATCGTCCTGTTCCCCTGGCATGCGCGGCTTTACGACCGTGACATCACCCCTCCAGCATCCGACAGGTGAACATCATTCCTAATTGGGTTTTGAGCAAAAAATCTCCCATGACTCCCTGTACTTTTAGTATTCATTCTTTGAGGGAAATGTTTACCGTATATATGGCGTAAAAACCGCATCCAATTTCGTACTTAAACAGAAATAAACTTAAACAAGCTCCATTTCTCTTAAAAAAGCTCGCTGCTGTCAGTGTGATTGTTGACGTGATCTGTGTTTTCAGTCATAACTCCTTACTGTGTGTATTAAGAATTATTATATTCATACCCACTGGGTATGAGCCATCGTTTGTTCTGATTGGCTACTTATAGGATATCTGCTCATATACCATGTCACTATGGAAGGGAGATGCTGTGCTAGGCTAAAAGAAAACCAGTAAGCTGGCTCTTCCATTCATTCTGCAGATATTTAGCAAAAATAATAAAAATTTGGAACTTTTTTTTTGTTTTTATTAATTGGATGTTTTTCCCCATATAACATAACTTTATGGACATACTGTGACTAACAGGCCTTCAATCTTCACCATTGCTTAAAGCCACAGCAAGCAGAAGTATGACATCTGTTTGTTTATATTGGCCTAGTGTTTGATGGTGCCGTGTATATATTTAAAAAAAAAATGTAATTTAGCTAGAAATGTGTTCTTGTCCCCGCATAGTCAACTGCAGACTCTAGACTGTTAACGAGCATTTTGGATGACTTGACCTCTGTGACCTTAAAAAAAAGGTCTGTGTGACCCAGGTAGGGCATGCCGTAGGGACCATTCAATATAAATATCAAACAAGCACTGCCAGAGTGTTACCAAAAAGAGCCTGTGGATGCAGCGACAGCAGATGCAGCCAGTCTTTGAAAACAAAGTGTTAAATTTCTTCCACTTCAGTGGATTTGGATATAATGAAACAGTTATTCCACTCCCTCTCGCTGGATATGCCTGACAGCAAGCTTGGTGTTCTGTGCCTCGACACACTTTAGTTTCTGGACACTTATTTGCTGCGTGCTGAAGCTGGGGCTTTCAAACTTGCTATGCTTGTGCTATATTGGCATATTATGAAATGGTCCTTTTGGCGGGAGCTTCTGGACCCCTGCGGCCTTTGTTATTTATTTATTTAGCAAGGGGATGCAGTGTCATTTGGTGCTTCCATATTCACGGAGCTCAAATCATCATCAAATATATATATATATTTTTAACCAATGTTCTGTGTGTATATTCCTATTAAGAGATGTTTTATTACAGTAAGCCAGAGACTCCAGGAGCACATGGGTCAAAGGAGGTGAAGGGAAAAACACACACATATTATCAAGTCCTTATTGACACCAGGGACTGTCCTCATGTCGTAAGTACATACATCATTATCAGTACACTTGTCCATTACATGCATACATGGAATCGTTTAGGGGTTCAGTCATATGTGATGTCATCTGTGATGTGATTGGTTCCACTGTGTAAAGGGGATGTGCTAATAGGGATGCGTTTTTGTTGACAGTCACAGAGATCCCAGACAGAAGCCGTCACATTTCTAGCCAATCACGATGACAGCAGGGCTTTGTACGCTATTCCAGGTGAGCATGTCAGCATTCCTTGTACAGTTTCATAAAGCACCGGTTGTGTCTGATAACAGGGGCACCTGGTTTAAGTGTGAGGGAGGAACAAGGAGTAAACAGAAGCAAGGTTTGGGTTTGTTCACGCACAGTAGGATTTTTCTGAATGGTTATCTCTTACACAAACACTTTCATTTTAGGTGAGAGGTAGACAAACGTATGCTTCCCACCTATCCCCTTAGAGGCCCGCCAATCAGCTACTATCGGCTCCCGGTCGTGGATGGCAGCCCGAATTTGAACTCGTTATCTTCAGGATAATAGCAGCGCACTGTGTCGATATGCCACTCAGCAGCCTAAAATTAGATTTTTTTTATTGTTTATATTTACATATTTACAACAATGAGGAAGGTTAGGTGCTCCAAGCTAGGTTAGCGATGTGTAGCTAACGGCATCTTTTTAGCTGACTCAGAGTTTAGTACATACTGCACAGAAACGAGAGTAAACTGCGCTCTGTAAAGGTGTGTTTTAGTATATACTACATGAAAACACAGGACAAAACAAACTAAAACGTAAAATTTAATAATTTTTGTACTTAAATTGTCATTAAACACCTGCTGGCCAATCAGAGTTGAGAACAGCAGTTGTGTAACCAAAAAACAACAGTGCTATATAAACCTTTGTGTGTCTCTGTGATCAGCCTGTGATATATTCCTTCATCTCATCTCAGTCTGTTGTGATTCTATTTTCAGGTCTAGACTATGTTGGCCATGAGGATATTCTGCCATATAATTCTACTGATCAGGTGCCCATTCAGCATGAGCTGTTCGAAAGGTTCCTGTTGTTCAACCCGTCTAAAGGTATTTAACACGTCGTTCCAGGTTAAAACAGGTTTTCAGTGTCTATATCCAGAATCATTTTCACCCTGACCTCTTATTTATTGTCTCTTATTTATCACTTGTACTGTCAGTGCCTCCTTTTATAGCGAGAGACACGCTACGTGCATGGCAGGAGAAGAACCATCCATGGCTGGAGTTGTCTGATGTCCACAGAGAGACTACAGAGAATATCCGAGTGACCGTCATCCCTTTTTACATGGGCATGAGGGTAAGGTTACCTGCACTTCAGGTGTGTTTTAGAAATGTGGTTAAAGTTGTGTGACATGACCTGATATTATGATTGTGAATGATTCATATCAGTGTAGCGTTTCTCCAGTAAACTTAAAATAAATAAATAAATGGCTGGTGGAGCAAACAGGCGGGTTCACTGACCTGTCATGTGTTATGGGTACTCAGACACACACGCGTGCCCTGTCTTACTTGTAACTTTCCGTATCCCAAATTGTTAATTCTGTTTTTCTGGAATCCAACAGGAGGCACAGAACTCACACGTTTACTGGGTAAGTCAAAAGCTGGGGTTATCTAAAGCTATTTTGCCCCAAGTTCATGCATGATTATTAAGGACTCAGCATTTCTATGTTTGGTTTTATATTCAATTGTGTGTGTGTGCTAGTGGCGCTACTGCATCCGTCTAGAGAACATGGGCAGCGAGGTGGTGCAGCTGCGAGAACGACACTGGAGGATCTTCAGCCTGTCAGGAACACTGGAGACGGTCAGAGGCCGAGGAGTGGTGGGCCGGGTGAGCATCCTAAATAAAAGAAACACTTTTCTCCAAATGCTACAAAGCTGTCTGTGCCTGGAAGCCAAGAGTGCTAAAGGGAGAGTATAAGGCATCGCATCAGTCCGTCACTCTGACGTCATCTGCAGTGTAGTTAGAAAAATGCTTTAAAAGGCTCACTGGTTACAGTGAGGATAATGTGTGTTTGGAGACCATCAGGTCCCCAAATGAAGTAAATTGTCGTAATGATGCGTTACAATGGCAATGGGGCTCTCCCTCAGAGATAGGGTGAAAAGCGCGGCCATCCAGGAGGAGCTCGGAGTAGAACCGCTGCTCCTCCGTGTTGAAAGGAGCCGGTTGAGGTGGCTCGGGCATCTGTTTAGAGTGCCTCTCGAACGCCCCCTGGTATGGGGTTTCGGGCATGTGCAACCAGGAAGAGACCCCGGGGTGGACCCAGAACATGCTGGAGGGACCATGTCTCTCGGCTGGTCTGGGAACGCCACGGTGTCCCCTTGGAAAAGCTGGAGGAAGTAGCTGGGAAGAGCGATGTCTGGAACACACTACTTAGGCTGCTGCTCTCACGACCCGACCCCGGAACAAGCGGATGAAGATGCAATGCAAATAAAGTCTGAAGTATCAGAGGGGGGAGTTGGTATTATTTGGAATAAATATTAACCTATGAGGTGTCAAGGCAAAGCTTAGAGATTAATATTATAATGAGCAAATAACACTGCAGTGATTCTTCTGCAGAAGTCCCTGACGGATCCCACTGTTTCTTCACCTTTCACCCAGTAACTTGTTCCCGAACAGGATCACACAGGAATGTGTAACACCGCTACGCTCTCACTGAGTTGCCTTGGTTAGCAGCCCTGCTATTACATAACATGTACTCAGAGAACTGTACACTGCTTCCAAATCAGTTGTGCAAGTCTGCTATTCCATTACAGCTACGGTGGTTTTATTGTTGAGAAAAATATTTGACAATTTATAAAAAAATTAAACATTACTTTATTAGACAATGCTGTTTTTTCTGCTGCAAGTAATAATACTTAAATAAATTAGGGATATACAGTAATGTGTGTGTGTGTGTGTGATAGGAACCTGTATTGTCCAAAGAGCAGCCAGCGTTCCAGTACAGCAGTCATGTCTCACTACAGGCTCCCAGCGGACACATGTGGTGAGTGTCATGCGTGATATTTTATATCATCCCCATGTGTTTTAGCATTAATGATGACCACAACAGTAATGATAAATATCACTTTGCATTTGCAAAAGTCACTTCTAGGGTTTATCTGCCATCCCCTGTCATTATTCTGAGTGGATAATGCTTATAGCCTGGTGACAGATACTCCTCGTTTGCATGGACTCTTGCGCAGGCATCGTCTTCATTATCATGGTTTAAAATTGGAATATAGATTTTTCGTGTAGTATAACATTTTGACTTATGTGCAAACACCCTCATGTGTCTGTGTAGTACAAGGCCACATCACCTTCTAGGTCACCAAGGGTTGAATAATCGCTTGACATCTGTTTATAAAAGGGCATGAAATGAATGGTTGCTGCCACCTAGTGGAAGGATGATGAATTATGTTTCATTGTAATGGTTGATGCAAAGAATGTACGATAATCATATTCTTTTAAAGCTCTCACAGGTCACATAACATTAGTTGGCGGGCCGGATCTGGCCCGCGGGCCTTGAGTTTGACACCTGTGGTGTAGTGTGTACTAAATGAGTATGGAAAAAACACTCCGTATCGCTTATTATTCCAGCACAAAGCGTTTCTTGTAGTTTCTTAAAGTATGTACTAAAAATTTTAAATTAGTGTGTGAACACATCTCTACGGAGTCGGTTTTCTTCTGTCGGTGCAGTATATACTACACGAATGAGTATGAATGAAAACACTTCATAGTGCTTATTAACTCTGCTCAGAGCGCACGGTTTACCTGCCCAGTCTCTGTCATGGTTAAAATATAGAGCTATACAAATGATAGTCTCGTTTCAACTTGATTTTTGTCATGTTTTCGAATTGAGAGTCTGTTACACAGATCAGCTCTGACTAAATAGATTTAAAATTAATAAATAAATAAAAACGGCAACTGATTTTAGTGTGCTTTTTTGCTCATGTTCCCATGTAGTATATAGTAAAGCGATTATGCACCTCAGGCTTAGTGGATGAAGTGAATCGTCCCCTTGACGTTCCGTCTCAGGGGCTATTCAGCAACATCCGACTCGCCTTTGTTAGTAATTATTAATTAATTATATGCATCATCCTGATCAGCAATTGTGATAATTGGAGGATTATGATTGTAATGTACTGTTGTAGCACATTAGAGGTATTTTCTTTTTTTCTTAGTGTGTCCTCTCTGTATTTTTTATACTCAGCAATTTAATTGGCTCATTTTATTGGCTGGACCTCTCCATAAATATTACTTCCACTTTACTTTGGAAAGCCTCTGTAGTGTCTTTGTGCTATTTTAATAGAGTGCTGAAGTGCTGGTAATGTAACAGCACAGCTTTTAATTGTACTGGGTGTTCTTAAGCGCACAGTGGGACTTTATTTAATGACTGATAATTCTACATTGGAAAATACCGATCCCTTCCAGCTAGATCACAAACAGCTTGTTTTACTGTATGCTAAAAGAAATCTCGTCTCATATATAGGTTTATATTTGCCAGCAGAAAATAAATAAATAAATAAAAGAGCCCTCCTCCTGGACCTGCCGTAATACCACACTTTGAGAGAGAAAAAATTTCTTATCTCACAGTGTTGAAGAATCCTTTAAACATTTTCTGGATCCAGAACTTGTTCCATGTCATCTCCAAAGTGTTTGATTTTACATAGTAGAAGTGTCAAAATGTACAAGAGAAAGCGTAGACTTGTTTGTTACCCCCTCCCCACCCCCTAAATATGAATTTGTTGTGCGTGTGCGCATAGTGCTTTTTTGATGCCAACCAAAGATGCTAAAGCTGGAATAAGATTTGGTTAAAGAGACCCAAGGGCTGGCCCTTCATGAATCATATATGACCCGTCTCAGCGACGTGGGTATTGAGTCAGAAATTTTTGAATAATTTGTTGAACTTTAAACATGATTTTCTCCAAGGCTGCATTCTTAAAGGGCTGTAAATTCCTGGCAGATTTTGGTTATTTACTCCAAAACTAGCAACATATGTTAGAAAACTTTGGTATCAGCCATCCATGAGTCCATGGGAGCTAACTTGCCGAGCTCTCACGGGAGAGAGGGATGGTATACGCTCGCTTCCCTGTCACTCACGGCGATCACCAGCCAATCATGGGTGTCTGAGGGGCGGATAGCGCTACCCCTTTAAGTGTGTTAGAACACCGCAAATGTGCACGCGCAACAGTTCAAAAAAAAGGTGGGTGGCGGGCGATGCATGTCACGGAGGGTGCATGTGCATGTTTACGCCCCTCCCTGGTTGGTGGCGGCCGTGTGATAGGAAAGGCAATACTTGATGGGTGGGAATTGGATACGACTACATTAGGGAGAAAAATGGATGGTATTATTTCTAAAGCTCAGGATATCAGCTCCAAAATGGTACCAGTAACTCAAAATTAACCATTTTCCACTTAATACCCACTTTGATGTAATTTGTCATGTTTTATTTACAATTAGATGATAACATCATCCTTCAGCTGGTCTTTTAAATATGCTACGTTATCATGCCAGCCTTCCAAAAGCATCGTTTGCAAGAAAACAGTTTAATTTTTAGCTCCTGCCATCACCAAAGACCAGCAGAGTGGGAGTTCCGTCTGCCCGTCTGAATTGTTAGTGCGATAACTTCGAAGGGAAATGACATAGTGTCACCAGATTTGGTGTATGGGTCCCCAGCAGGGCCAAAGTGGATGGGATTGGATATTGGTCACCTTGACCTTGTTTCAAGGTCACTTTTTATACCTTATGAAACGATTCTGTTGGTGGGAGCGTCTGGACTCGTGTGGACTATTTTTGCCTTGTGTTTTGGGTCGAATATAAAAGCTCTACTATGCCGGTGAGTTGATGCTTAGTGAAAAAATTAAGCATCAGTGCAGGTTTGGTTGGATTTGATTTGGCTGATGCATAAATTTCTGTAGAGGATTATAAGAGGATGGAGAAAAGTCGGTCCTTGAGCTGGATGTTGTTGTTGCTGCTGGTCATTTTCACACATCATATATTTTGACAGTATGGACGGCTGTGTGTGAGGGCGTGGATTAGGCAATCTGCAGATTTTTATGGTGTGTGAGTGTGTGTTTAGACTGAACATTCAGTGATCGGATGAGTCTGAGCATGTATTGGATGTGTTAACATATTTAAAATGTGACCAAGTGTAGAAAAGTAGTCAGGATATTCCTGACTGCTGTGAATCTTTTATCAGAACATGTGTGTCTGCTGATCATGTTTAGAATTGAGCCGAGCCACTGGGGGCCGAGGCGCTGGGTCTCTGACGGTGCGTCCTCTTGTGTCTCTGCCCCCTCTAGGGGCTCCTACAGGTTCGAGAGGCCCAACGGCACATTCTTCGATGTGCGCATCCCTCCCTTCTCTCTCGAAAGCAAGAAGGATGATATGCCCAACAGCTTCCTGCCCGGCCCCTTCTCCTCACTGGCTTAAGAGCTCAGAGCCTTGTCCTGGTGTTGCTCGTCACAAACCCTGCCAAGCTCAGCCTGCCTTCCTGTCCTGCATCTTCAGCATCTTGACCCGCAATTTTTACTGTGCTGCATCTTCAGTGCTAGTTTGTCCCCATGTGTTCTAATCCATGCGTTAATATTAGTAATAGTAATAATAATAATAATAATAGCACCAATCAAATTATATTATGTTTTTTTCCCTCAATCTGTATAGTAGAAATAGCATGTTTTAATTTAAGACAAAGTGCAGTATTACTAAACTTTAAAAAAAGGTTTGCACATCACCCCATAGTATAAAAATGAGCAATATAAAAGTCTGTGAATCTTACAGCATCGGTCAATACAGACATAGGTTTAAAAATGACAAAGATCAAATTAAGTTTTGATTTGGAAGATACAAATTCCACCCCAAGGGACCATTCAAAAGTTTGGAAGCCCCTTCGAATTGAAAATTAATGGGAAGGGGTGTGTCCAAAGATTTGACTGGTACCGTAGCTTAATACTATGCTCGAATACTCTTATTATTATTATTATTATTATTATTATTGATTTTTGATTTTGGTATGCTGTATTAATCCCGCAAGGGAAATGAAATTACTATCTCTGCATTTAACCCATCCAGAGTGAACACACACACTCAGAGCAGTGGGCTGCCGTGCACAGAGAGCAGTTGGGGGTTAGGTACCTTGCTCAAAGGCACTTTAATCATGAAGGTGGACGAAGGGAAGGTGCAGCTTTCTTCCCCCTCCGCCACCCATTGAATTGAACCAGCGACCTTTCGCTCCCAAACTTCTCTAGCCATTAGGGCACGGCTGCCCCCATATTATTATCTTTAACAGCTTTTTAGCAGTTTAAGTTGAACAGTGCTGAAGATTATGTGCGTTCCAGCACTCTCCGTTCTACACATCCGTCCTTGCTGTAGCCTTGACACACGTGTAAAGCAAAATAGGAAGGATAGATTTTTGAAAATAACCTAAACATCGTTCATACCATTAGCCATTTAGCCAGTCATTAAATAACGCACACACACACACACACACACACACACACACACACACACACACACACACACACACACATATATATATATATAAATAAAGTTTGCACTAGCACTGATCTCCATTAAGGTTTATCGCTACTTTTTCTAAAGTATTTTTTTTTACGAGTCTTCCAAAACTCCAGATTGCTTTTAATTTCTAGCAGTCTCTCTCTCTCCTCCCTCTCCTCTTTCCTCCCTCTCTCTTTCTCCTCCCCCTCTCTCCTCTGTCCCCTCCCTCTCCCCCTCCCTCTCTTCTCTCCCTCTCTCTCTCCTCCCTCTCTTCTGTTTCCCTTTTCTCTTTTCTCACCTCTCTCTCCTTTCTCTTCCTCTCCTTAATCCTTCCAATTGCATCTTATGCTTTAAACCTTAACCAGAACATAGAGACAACACATTAAATGCTTTGAAACACTTTAAATTGGAATTTAAGGTCCTTTTTGTTAACTGGTGTAACACAATAGTCCAAAATGCACATCTTTACATTCTTGACCCCCTCTGCTTATTTATTTCTGTCTGTATTTAATGTCGTGCTGTGAAACCCAAAAGATATAGGCTCATGCACCACCCCTCAGTCTTGCACAGAATACAGTATAACAGACAAACTTGCAGACAAATAAGGGTTCATGGAGCAAACACTGAAATCAGAATCTTGACTGGTAGTGAAAGAAAAGGCAGCAAAAAGCAAACCCAGGCTCAGACCCAGGAATAGTTTCTAAATCTGTCAGAACCAGGCTGTGTCTGAATCTATGTATTGGCCAGTTGATCAGTCTATGCAATAGTAGATAAAGCTTCTGTAGGATCGGACCAGACATACGAGCCTTCGATTTCCCAGTCCGCCATTTTGAAAACATAGAGTGTATATAACACTGTATATATGTATTAATGTGAACAAAGCAGTATTTAACTATACAGAACCCTTTTCCCGCCCATGTTAGATGATGTAATCAATTCACATATAATCAACTTTTCAACAATCAGTTTTTAATGAATAATGTTTTCTTTTTAAGTTAGTTCAGTATATGCTGCTTTTTCACTACTACAGCTATTTACACTGTGATATGATGACTGAAGTCTACACATCAGTTAAGGTGGATATTTCCATCATTTTGATGAACTGAATCATCACATTGCTTTTATAGAGTACTAGAGAACGGGTGCTGTTTTCTACACCGATCCTTCTGCTTATTATGTTGTGTATGTTTGTGTTTGATTTTGTCGTAACAGTTGGGTAGTATTGAAATTGGCAGTTTCGCAGTGATGGCATTGTAGCTGTAAAAACATGTCTACGTTTTTCCATGGCATTATTTACAGAAATGCAGCATTCAGGTTGATTATAAATCACAGCTGCTGCCCATTTGTAAGCTGTAAAATTTTGAGGATTGTAATCCAAGCAGATGTATAACACAGAGATTAGAGTTGTGGCCATATGGATGGCTGGGGTGGGGCTAAAGCAAGATGTTAGTGCAAATTGTCAAATTAAAAGCAAGTAGAACTATGAAATGTATGAATGATGACTTGGCATATTTACAATCATGCAGCAGTGTATGAACTCAACCAGACACAGTGTAGTGGGGTGTTGTTGCAAAAATAGTTAAAATGGTGATACAAGTATGAAATGTGGTAATGCGATGCTACCACCCAACTTTTTTCGAACTGCTGCACATGCGTATTTGGGGGCGGCCTAACACATTCGGAGGGAACGCGCTATCCGCCACGGTAAGAATGAGATCACAGACGCCCATGATTGGCTGGTGATCGCTGTGAGTGACAGGGAAGTGAGCGTATGCCATCCCTCCCTCCCATGAGAGCTCGGCCAATTAGCTCCCATGGACTCCTGATCACGGATGGCTGTGGCATCAATCCAGATTTGAACTCGCGATCTCCGGGTTGTTAGTCACGCACCTTGTTGATGCGCCACTTGGGAGCCCGCGAGATTTATTTATTTATTTGTTTGTTTTAATCGCCACCTTTCAGCCAATCAAAAACGGTTTCACTACACGGAGCTTCACTGAAAACACCTCATAACAAATATATGTACAACAAGGGAAGCATATTTTCCTATAATTGCATTAACATCAAACTCTTTGAGTTTTCTCACTTCAGTTCATGAAAATTGCAGTTTTGAGATATTAGTTGCTTGATTAACTTTTATTGTTTCTTCTTTTATTTATAACACGTCTCTGGCCTCAGGAAACTTTCATATGGTGGGTAATAAGAGTTTTGTGAAATTTAATGTTTTGAAGAAATGGTAATAAATTTCTGTTTTTCCATAAATTATAAAATATAAATATTTAGACACTGCTTAAAAGCGGAGCCCTGTATATTTTTGCATTTCTTTTCAGTAAAGAAACCGACATAATATAAATTAGCGCTAAACTTAGCGTTGACAGTGGTGTGTGTGCACGTGTTGGGTTGCCTGTGTGGGCATGTGATCTTGGGTGTAACAGTAAAATTGAGCTTATGGCTTTAAGGCATTTGCATTTAGTATGGAGTTCTGTTTAAATGTATTAATTAAAGGTATGTATGTAATTAAAACATATATTCTGTTGTTGAACTTGCTAGTCTTCTAGCAAGAAATACGTATATTAAATACAAACCCAAACTGAAATAAAACACTTTGAAAAATGATATGATTGGAGCTAGCCTGGGTAATTTCCTGAAATAAATTGTTCAAATAACACTCACACCAAATTTCATGCACTTAGCAGCTCCTCTAACATTGCTCTGGAACATTTCCGCATTGATTTGGCATACAATTACTTTCACAAGCGTTCAGTTTCACGATGAAATTGTTCCGTGGAAGTTGGAGTCACTGGAGCGTTGAACTGGAAATGCTGTATAACGACTGCTGAATGTAATCTTGTTGTTTTGAAAAGAATAAAATTAAATACCAAATATACTGTACATACTCTACTGTATTCCCAAGCACACATGCATACAGATTCACACATCTACAGCAACAGAGAAAATCCCCCACATGTGAACGGAAAGTAAACAGCCTGCACAGGTCACATGATGATCCGACTTGGTCCCGTTTGTTCCTGCTTGCCTAGCAGCTTCTGACTGGTTGTTTCCTCCTTATGTAGGGAGACGTACACCTTCCAGAGGCCCCTTAAAAAGCATGCACCCTTTTACATACACAAGTCAAAAGTTTTAGAGCGCCCCCAATTTAATGAGCAGTTCAAGTCCAGCAAATGACCTGAAAAGGAACAAAGGTATATTAAAACGGTCTTTGAAGAAAGGAAGGTGGTAATGTATGTAAATAATGGAATGTCCAGCACATCTCTCCAGACTTAAACCCCATAGAGTTGGTTTGGGATGAAATGACCTGAAAGATGACAGTGTTGGGAAGTTTTCTTCCAGAACAAAATTTTATTTCCAAATTTGTGTTCAGCTGTAATATTTGCAAGAGGTCTCTACATTTGTGTCAAAAATTTTGATTCACTTTTTTAAAACAAATTAGTGTCCTGAATTTTTTAATAAAATAATTTTTTTAGTAAAAACAGTTAAAGGGTGTTCTTAAACTTTTGACCTGTAGTGTACATTGTACTACGTTTACATTTACAGCATTTTGCAGATGCTCCTATCCAGAGCGACTTACAGAAGTGCTTTGAAGCCCTTATCAGTGAATTTAATCTTATACCCGTTTGTCACGACACAGACTAAGTATACTGTCAGTCAAAAACTCAGTGGATTGGTGGGCAGGATTTATTTATTTATTTGTTGGTGGGTGTGTGTGTGCGCAAAACAGTGCATCTAAGTACTGCCACAAAAGGGTGTTCAGCTGTTGTTTGAAGATACCCAGTGACTCAGCTGTCCGGACATCCAGAGGAAGTTCATTCCACCATGTTGGAGCCAGAACAGAGAAGAGTTTAGATGCATTTTCCTCTTATCCCTTGGTAGAAGGAGGGACCAGTCTAGCAGTGCTAGAGGATCTGAGAGAAAGTGGTGCAGTTTGGGTGTGATGAGTGCTTTTGAGGTAGGAGGGTGCAGGTCCATTTTTGGCTTTGGAGGCAAGCATTAATGTTTTAAATCTAATGCAAGCAGCTACAGGAAGCCAATGGAGAGATCGTAGCAGGGGAATGGTGTGGGAAAATTTTGGAAGGTTGAAAACAAGCCGTGCAGCTGCATTCTGGTTCAGTTACAGAGGTCAAATTGCGCTCAAAGGTAGACCCGCCAGGAGTGAGTTGCAGTAGTCTAGTATTGAGATGCCAAGGGACTGAACGAGTATCTGAGTGGCCTCAGTGGAAAGAAATGGGCAGATTCTTTGGATGTTAAAGTGGACAAATCGACATGATCGGGAGAGATTAGTGATATGAGGAGAAGGACAAGCAATTGTCTATGGTTACTCCAAGGCGTCGTGCAGTGACTGAAGGAGAGATCACAGAGCTGTCCAAGGAAATTGCAAGATCTTGATGTGGGGATGAGTCAGCTGGGATGAACAGCAATTCAGTCTTGCTGGGATTAGTCTTCAGCTGTTGAAATGAATACTACTAGCATCATTCTGTCGGGCCCCCCCCCCAAATTTTTTTTTTGCTTTACATACCACATTCCCCCCTCAACACAGAATATATTTCTTTGAATAGACTTTCATGATTTTCAAGTAATAAGGGGCTGGCTCACCCTTCCCACAATACAGTTCATTTATTTTTGTTGTTAAAGCACCTGACTGCTACCTGCTAACTCTTTTTGTGCAGGAAAATCCTATTTATAATTTACTACTAGTGGTTCCTTGAAAACTAATCTCAGAATTATTCTTTGTCCTGTATGCTTTGAACAAAATGTGCCTTTCTTTTTTCCTGATTTTGTCTTCGTAGCCTGTTGTGAGATGGCACAGATCCATTCCGATCCATTACAACAGAATAACCAGACATGGATCGAAAGAATTCAAACTATAACTACTTGTAAATATCTTATGTTTCTTCTTACAAATAGCTTACAATGTTGTCAAATTGTTGTGGATTGTTTGGGGCATGAAAAATGGAGATTTGCGACCTGGCACAGAGGATTCCGGGAAGGTGAATCGGCACCTTTAAGGTACTGGGTCTACTGTCTACGATTTTACTGTAGTGTTCTGTTACATTGCATCATTTATGGTGTATTTATTTTTAATAGTTTAATTTAATTATCGTAGGGGTTGATGGATCAGTAGCCCAGGTGTCTGGAGTGGTCATCTACATGTTAGTTTTTCATTAATTTCCTCGCAGTCATAGATTTAGCAACCAGAAGAGGAATATTATTGACTTTGGTATGTTGGCGTGTTTAAAGTTAATTCAATCTTTGCCTTTAACTGTAACACAAGCAACTAATCTGTATTGATGCTGTTAATTAGTCGGCTGTGTAACTGTAAACTGCCTTATTATTTTAGCTACCACTTTCAGCAGTGATGTAATTTTCCAGGATTGGGTGGCTTGTGTACTTTGGGATGGCCGGTGAGGTAGCTGATGAATTTATAGTTTGTCCACCCTTAGTGTTGGAGACATAGCAGCTATGTTCGAGATACAGCAGTGTTTTCTGATGTAAACTTGGTGAACAGAATCTTTGTAATAAGACATGGGGGTTATTTATATTTGGTATTGCAGTTGTGTATTTATTGGATAAGGGTTGTATATGGTACAGAATTTTGATGTAAGGTTAGTTCTTGAAGTTTTACATGTATTGATTTCACTATATTGTATGACTTTTTTGGTTACTTAAGGGTTGTATCTTGTGGGTATATACTTACTGTTGCTATAGTTGTTCTAAACTTGAGCAGAATAAGCAAAAATAGGAGTGGTAGCCAAAGGGCATACACTCGATTGTTACGGTGTTTTTAAGGTATACATTATATAGTATAATAAAATGCAAAAAAAGGGCGTTTTGAAGACTGCGTTGCTTTGCACCCCAGTGCAACAAGAAATAGAATATTAAATAAGTGACATTTCAGACAATATGACCAACTGTTTTGTTTAAATTTTGCTCTACTGGTGGAAACATCCTGAAGAAGTGGCAATTACTTCATATCTTATTGACTAACTGGCTTACTGACTTATAGAGATGTGTACTGTACATTCCTGTTAAAGGTGTTTCTGGTTAAAACTTGTGTCCCATTTTATTTTCGTCGAAACAACCTTTCGTAGTCAAGTAATTAATTACGTTAGTACTCATATATAAATAATATTCCATGAGCTTGAGTCATATATGACCAGGTATATCTCATTCTTGGGAAGTATGATTCTGTGTGGAGTCTGCATGCTCTTCCCACGCGTGCATCGCTTTCCTCCGGGTGTTCCAGGTTCCTCCCACAGTCTAATGACATGCACATTAGGGTAATTCTAATTTGCTCCTAGATTTGAGTGGTTGTGTGTGTGTGTTTGTTGGTCCTGCCATGGTCTGGCAAGCTATTCAGGGTGTACCCCACCTTCACCTGGAGTCGGATGGAAGGGGCTCCAGCCACCTCTTAACTATATAAAAGAAAAGGAAAATGGATAAAAATGCCTTTCTCAACGTTTCTTGCCTTTTTCAACGTTTTAATCTCAGACAATAAAAGCCAGAAGTCTTCGTTTACACATGTGTAATATGTCAGGTTACATTACTTTTACAGGTAAGAATAATCAAACAAGTACCTTGTTAAGATATAACCGATTACTTATCTGATCTTTATTATTTTTAATTTAATTTCTGTACTTCTATATCACTGAAGCTACAGGTTTCTTTCAAACTTGCTTATTTGTTCATATTGAATAAATTTTATTGGTGTGTCTAAAAAATGTAAGCAGATTTGTTTGTTTTTCACACAGGGGGACATTCCGGATCGAGCGAACCGACGGCTCGCACTTTGATGTTCGTATCCCTCCGTTTTCCCTGGAGAGCAACAAAGACGACAAATCTCCCCCTGCTGGATACAACTGGTAGAGCGGCTAAAAACCGCTGTCTGTTTTGCATTTAAATCCTACTTCCAAGGATAAAAACTAAACGAAGGACTGTCTCGCCGTCTGAATCCTTCAAGTACACCTGGACTTCTCTTGTTGCTGATTGGTTTATACCGTCACCTGTTTAATACTGTATCCATCACTTTATTACATAGATGTTATAACAAATCACATCATTGTGAGAAGTGGACATTACGGACAGTTTATTTAAAAAAAAAAAAAAAAAAAAACGTGTGCAGTAATATAACATTTTTAGTCCCAGCCTTTTGATGGATGTTAAATTTAAAGGTGCATTTCATTTCACATTAAAAAAAAAAAGTACACCCCCCTTTTTTCATTTTGTCATACTGCATCGTTTGTTTAAACAAACCTCCTTGCCAACGTTTCGGAACGGATGGGACTAGAGCGGTTTTTTCTTTCTCGCCGCCTTGGTGTAGTTTATCGTAGCATTTTCTCATCCTCTTGTAGGCCTTTTCATTCATGAAGACTTGCACACTTTTATAGTAACTTGTGTATATATGGGACACAAGTCTGTCTCCAGTCCTTAGGATGAAAGCTAAGCTGGAAATCAGGTGAAAAGCTCCTCGAACCTGGCTTCAGGTGTTCCCTGAGGGATCAGCCATGCTTCGTGCTGTTACTTTGTAGAACTATTTCCGTGATATAGGCAATGAATGAAATCCTACAACCTTAGTTTATGCTTATCAAATACATCCATACTTTAGGGAACGACCTGTTCTGTACATTTCAGTATTTTCTCCACTTCATTCAACAAGACAGCTAATTCACGATGACTATTGGTCCATGTTTGGTAGAAATGGTGAGCACTATGTGAACTGCCTAGAACCCCAGAGCCCAACACTGACAGTGCCAGGATCCTGGCCAAGACACCATTACAAGACTTCTTCAAGACACAAGAGCACTCTAAAAAGTATCACTAGTGACTCCAGACCCTGTGCTGTTTCCCCCAAGCTCCAGCTTGGACCAGAACTTCACCTTTAATTGCTTGATGAATGCCAAATTGAAGAACTAGTGGAGAAAGTGTTTGTGGAAGGTTCAGGTACTGACCAAATGAAGCAGTTATAAAGAACTCACTTAACAGCTGACTGTCCAAATCTTTAATAAGTGGAGACACTGATTTGGAGAATCATTGTTGATATCTGGACTTAGGAGCTAAACTAGTACAAGCCTCTACCTTCAGAAGCTCCGCCCAACTAAATTAAGAAATGTGCATTGCCAATCTCTCCATCCAGTCAACAACAGGCACATTTGCACCATGTTGCTGATTGGCTGGAATAGCGTTGTGTGGCTCACTCTGTGTACCATTTAAAGAGCCAGAGTTGTGTACAAACACCAGAGTTATTTATTTTTTTTTTAAATAAAATCGATGGTTGCATCTATAACTATGGTTAATGGAGTTGCGTGTTAGAGCGAGGGAAACCCTAAAATATCCAGGACATGGTGTTTTAACTGACTGCTTGAGTGATTTAACTCCCATTGGTTTATCTGGCATGGCTGGATGATTATCAGTTCTTTTCTTTTTCTTTTTTGGTGTTTTTTAAGATGTATAAAAGCAGTATGCTTGAGTAAAGTCTGTTGCCACAAGCAAACATGTTTCCAACACAACCTAGACCTACAGGAGATACTACTTTGCAGGATTAGCTTAGGTAGCAGTTTTTCTTGCTCAGATTGATACATTTCTGAATGATTAATAGTAAGGAGCTGATTTGCCAAACAGATGTGAGAGAGGGAGAGAAATAAAGGCCTTTTAAAGGAAAAAATTCCCCTGAAGCATTTGCGCATTAGTATATACTACATAAGAAAGGAGTGATCTGATTGGTCTGCTATTTAGGGATTCAGAAATATATGGGCTAAATGTAAATGTTTACAGTCTGTCTCTTGTCCAGTGCCAGTAATTGTTGTCCTGGTACGTTCCAGACACTCTTTATGGAATCGTCACTGCTCCCCTCACTGGGATATCAGTGAAATTTTCATGTTGTGTTTGCGGTGTTCGTTTCTGAATGTCTGATTTCTGTCTTCCCTGAGAATGTGATTGGATTTTATGGGTCAAGGTCTCAGCTGTGCATGTGCTCTGGCAGTTTTTTTTTTTCCTCCTGTGAGTGGGCGTGTACGAGCTTTTGCTATAATACACTAACGACACAGTTGTTTGTGTGTATAAGGAAAGACTCACCTATGCATTCTTCTGAGTACTTGATTGCACTGATGAAAACTAAATTTCAGCTCAAGTTTGACTTCCTGTTTATTTCTTTTTTTTGTTCTTTTACGAAGGATGGACCTTTTTAAAAAGAAAAAAATAAAGATCCGGTAAATAACAGTGTTACAGCTTCACTCATTTACCTTAGTGTTACTGATTGTGTGTATCAGCTGTACACACATCTCGTATACAGCACAATATTTCATTTCAAAGTTTGCTTGAACTTTACCAGTGATTTCAATTTATTTTCAAATTATGAAACAATACTAGAGGAATTGCACCAACTGCTACTGAGCCATTATAAACAACTGGGGGCCGTTTTGCTGACCTTGACTTTGACCTATAATGAACTTTTCATAAACATTTTTCAACCTTTGGTCACAAGTTGCTACCCTGAAAATGTCGACGGCGATATGTCAAGTAGTTCTTGAGATGTAGGTGTAAGTAACAAACGAGGAAAAAAAGTGAAAACAGTACCTGCTACGCTATCACGGCTTTTAACATGGACCAAAAAAATGTTCGTTTTCATTTTAGAGCATGTAAGTCAAACTCCAAAATTTACTGCCTTCATGAAAATAAGAGCATTAAAATGATTTAAACAAGTGCACTTGGAAGGCGTAAACCTCCACCAAGCCCAGCCAAAAAAAAAAAAAAGTGTGGCAAAAATCATTCTATCTTATGATGTTAAAGAATTTTTATTTTAATTTCTGGAATCTGGAGTCAGCCTCTTGCATAAATTTTGTGAAAATCTGAACATTGTAAATTAATTATCTTGGCGAAGTAATGTGTAAATATTTGTGCCAAACTGAAAGCAAGCTGAAATTTTCCACTGGCTACTTTAAATTGCCCGTAGGTGAGAATGACATTTTGAGTCGTTCTTTGTGACTCTGTAATAGTCTGTTCAGGGTGTAATCCTGCCTCTCACCCAAAGTCACCCTGAGACCCTGATGAACAGGTGGTTTAGTAAATGTACGGTGGAATATTGATGGACATGCGCATTAGGCTGACTGTTCCAAATTGGCCCTGGGTGTTTGGAATTGGTCTGGTGAGCGGATCAGGGTGCATCTCGCTTTTCCCCCATGTCTGCTGAGATAGGCTCCCCGCAACCCTATTAGGATTAAGTGTTTCAGCGAATGAGTGAACTTGATGTTGGTCAGCAGATGGCGACAAATGACAAAAATCTTCCAAGTAACTGCTGTGAAAACCTTTCATATGCCTTCTACAAACTAGAAAAAGTGTTAAACATTAAGCTTATTGTCCTTTGTGTTGATGCAGAATTAGGTTGCTGGGCTCCTTTTCTCCGCAGTAAAATAGAATCAGAAAGAACTGCCTCGGCACTTGACCTCAAAATTTAGAGTAGATCGCCAATCCTGTGGATTTTTCTTACAAATAAATAGGTCCATGTTTATACAAGCTGGGTTTTGAAATTTTTTTTTAAATAAAAACACTGTATAGCTGTCATAAATATAAGAACAGAGGTCCAGGTTTAAGGGAGAGGTGCAAAGTTCGTGAGGTTTACACCACCAGGAAGTGAATACACACCGTTTAGAACAAACATCCATCAAACACACACACGCGCACACACACCTAATCCAATTCAGTTTACTTCATGGCAGATTTATTGGAACGCCACCGCCCAGGACTGACAAGCAAGAATTTAATGTTAGAATATATTGGATGTCGTAAAAATGAATTACTGTACACGTCTCTCTGTTTCCAGAGAAGCAGCCTCTTTGGGAGAAAACTTCATCATCTGCTGTGCTGGAAGAGATGAAACCAGTTGAGATTTAATATGGTAGATGACAAAACAATTGACATAACTTGACATGGTTTATATATTCAGGATCTACTCTGAAATTCACATGAGTAACGTGCACTCACGTGTACAGGTAACTGACGAAAAATGATTGTGTGAATATAAATGATTCTGGGAGGTGTAGTCATTAGCACATCTGCCTCGCAGCAAGAAGGTCGTGGGTTTGCGTCCTTGGCTGGGCAGAGACATTTCCGTATGTCCTTTGTCTTCAGTTTGCATGTTGTCCTCGTGATTGTGTGGGTTTCCTCTAGGAACTCTGGTTTCCTTACACAATCCCAGGACATGCACATTAGGGTAATTAGCTGTTCCAGATTATGCGTTGGTTATGAGTGTGATTGTGAAAAAAGAGCGCAGACCTCCACGAAGGTAGTGCAGTCTCCTCTTTATATGGGTTATAGTGGCAGATGATGTAGAATTATGGAGCTCCCTTTTGGCCTGTTTCACTGGTTTCCATCTCCTTCTCCTAACGCAAATTCCTGAAAAATTCTTCAAAACAGTCCTGGACCCAGTCATGGTCTGGATCATCGCCAAAAGGCAATCACTTCCTCGTTGGCCCAAGACTCATATTTAGTTAAAAATTTGTGGAAATCTGTACTTTTTTAAAAAAAAATAAATTATTGTGGTCACAGAGAGACACACAGACACACACAGCCCCAAAAGGTGATAGAATCTTGTGAAAAGGAGTCAGGTGTAAGAATCACATGAAAATGAATCAAGCGTAATTATCACTTGTGGGAAATGAATTATGTGTAAAAAGGGAATCAGATGTAAAGATAACGTGCAAAATAAAGAATCATGTGAAAGAATTACATGTGAAAAAGAAATCAGGTGTAAAGATAATGTGGGAAATGAATGAGGTGTAAGAATCATGTGAAACGGGAATAAAATGAAAGAATAACATGGAAGATTAATTAGGTATAAGAATAACATTAATCAGTCACAGGAATCACATGTGAAAAGGGAATCAGGTGTAAGAATCACATGTGGAAGATGAATCAGGTATAAGAATCACATGTGAAAAGAGAATCAGGTGTAAGAGTCACACATGTAAATGAATCAGGTGTGAGAATCACATGTGAAAAGAGAATTGCGTGTAAGAATCACATGTAGAAATTAATCTATTGTAAGAATCACACGTGAAAAGGGAATGAGGTGTAAGACTCGTGAAATGGGAATAAAATTAAAGAATCACATGGAAAATTTATTAGGTATAAGAATCACAATCAATTATAGGAATCACATATAATGAGTCAATTGTAGGAATCCCATGTGAAAAGAGAATCAGGTGAAAAAATCACAAGGGGAAAATTAATCATGTGGAAAATGATTCGGGTGTAAGAATCACACGTGGAGAGGGATCGGGTGTAAAAATGACCTGTGGAAAGGGGATCGGGTGTAAGAGTCACGTGTGGAAAGGGGATCGGGTGTAAGAGTCACGTGTGGAAAGGGGATCGGGTGTAAGAGTCACGTGTGGAAAGGGGATCGGGTGTAAGAGTCACGTGTGGAAAGGGGATCGGGTGTAAGAGTCACGGGTGGAAAGGGGATCGGGTGTAAGAGTCACGGGTGGAAAGGGGATCGGGTGTAAGAGTCACGGGTGGAAAGGGGATCGGGTGTAAGAGTCACGGGTGGAAAGGGGATCGGGTGTAAGAGTCAC
>JAOUQZ010000029.1:5161277-5205230 GCA_028564935.1 Neosilurus hyrtlii | reverse complement strand
CCACACCCATCCACTCTGCAATCCTAACCACACCCATCCACTCTGAAACACCTAACCACACCCATCCACTCTGAAACCCTTAACCTCACCCATCCACTCTGAAACACCTAACCACACCCATCCACTCTGAAAGAAACTCTTAACCACACCCGTCCACTCTGAAAGAAACCTTTAACCACACCCATCCACCCTGAAACACCTAACCACACCCATCCACCCTGAAACACCTAACCACACCCATCCACTCTGAATGAAACATCTAACCACACCCACAGATACACTTAACCACACCCATCCATTCTGAAACACCTAACCACACCAATCCACTCTTAAAGAAACCCTTAACCACACCCATCCACTCCATCAGAAACTCCGCCCAATCCCTTAGAGATTCTGATGATACCTGTCTAATCTGCCTGGAAAGTGACCACACCCATGTACTCCCTCTAAAACTCTGACAACACCCGTTCACTGACACAAATCCCTCTTGCACCAAGTATCTTTAGCACTAACAGGAAAACTGTCTACCTTCTTCTTTAGAAACTGACCACACCCACCTAACCTAACCACTTACCCACTCTGACAGGGTCTATTCACTTCCACAAAAACTGACCACGCGCACTTACTTCCACAGAAACTACAACTCTTTCTTACCGCTTACATGTGCGCTATATTTTGTTTTTCTAATAAAACTAGCTACAGTAATGCTTCCATGAGATGAGTCCCCATGCTTGTATAGCAACTACAGTATATAACGATTCACGTTTACAGTTTCACCCATCGCCAGTTTCATCTTTTTAAGTAGATGTTTGCATCCCCGTAGTGAGCCATAACGTTTATCCTGCCTCATTAGAGATCCTTCTAAAGAAGGGCCGTACAGATCGACACAGACAGGTGGCACACATGGGGTCACTGCTGTCTCGCTCTTTCTACTGAATAAGCGACACAGGAAGACCAGCAGGCGTCACGAACAGATGAGAACGCACATGCCATTCTTCCACGTTTGTTTGAACAGGTCCTTTGGTCGGGAGGGTTGATCAGTAGTGGTACAAAGTGCTCAGGAGGAAAACGTGGAAGCTATAAGCTAGACTTATGGGCCTTCCATTAGGTTAAGATGTTTTTATGTATTATTTTACAAAACATATTTTGAGGAGTCGGAATCGTTCCATTAAGGATTTCAATACTGAATTGAATGTTGTAAAATTTGAAACGTAATACATGTGTCCCCTCTATTCACCCTGTGGATGCTCGGGTCGGGTCTGGTTGATACTTGAGTGGAAGACCTGGAAGTACCTGGTGCTGTAGAGTTAAGGAAAAGACCTGGCAACCCACCCTGTTTTAAAAATAAATAAATAAATAATCGAAAGAGGGTGTTATAAGAATAGAGTCGAAATTCGACTGGAGGCTCCTCAAAAAAACTACACATGTATTCTACACCTACAAAGCATATGTGAGAAACCAGCTAGAGACACAAACCGGGAATCTGTTTAGTTTTTTTGTGATCTCCCCTGAAAACGAAACACTCGGTGCAGCCATCTTTGTCCACATCTGGTGTCCATTCTTTGATTGTTTGTGGATTAGTAAGAATGCAGATAGATACATTTTATCACGGGTTGTTTGTAAAGGATAAAACTTCTGACTAGGATTACCACACTGAACCAGAAGCAGCTCCGAGGGGTTAAGTCCCCTTGTATACTGCTGAACAGAGGCACACCTGTGGTTGAGACCTTGTCTAGGGGTCTTAAACCCCTACCGTGCTAACAGGGATTCGAACCCATGACCTCTTGATCATCAGCCCAGTACCGTAACCACTACACCACCGGTCCCATCTTCAGTATCTTTACCTGGCGTTTCACATGCTGCGTTACCTGTAATGTCTCTGCTAATTCACGTAATGAGATATCACGTCATTTCTAACTTAGCATGAAACACAGTATCGCAGCATTCAGTTTGATTACTAATCTCTGATGGCTGTTTATTCGCCTGCAGCAGTGTTTCTGACTTTATTATCTCTGTACGGTATTGCGTGCTGTTGACATTATCGTGAGTTTAAGGTTTAAGGCATGCCTTGTCTGACTGCTTCTCGTGACAGCTTTGCAGCTGCAAGCTTGCGTATGTCCAATACGGATGTGACTCGTGTTTAGAGACGTCTCCATGCTGCTTTTAACACTGACTCATGGACTTTCCACTCAGTACGTCCTAATAGGTCTGCACAGGCGTCGCTCCAAAGAGCCATTAGCGTGGCTGTAAGTCGTCCCAGAAGGCATTGTATTTTCTCTGGGGAACAATACCGTATTAATTACTTCCAGTTGTGCTGCAAGTGGCCACGCGAATACCGTATGATACAGTTACTAGAATCCTATCACAAGGGGAAATGGGTGACGGAGCGTTTTGATGACCCAAATGTTAAAATATTGGTATCAGATTCACAGTATTTACATCATGCTGTACTACTCTGGGCGTTATGAGCATCATCAGACATCAGCGCTCCTGTAACGCTGTACGTCCTCTCCGGAACACGTTAGCGATTCAACTTTTTTCTTTTTTCTTTTTTTTTTGGTGGTTTCATTTCCCTGTCTTACACACTTCCATTTTTTTTCTTTTGTAAATTTTGTGATTCTTTTTTTTTTTTTTTTGTAAATATTTAAGAAGTTACAATCTTTATACCATGTTTGCAGATTAGCGTGTTCATGGTTTGTATGCAGACTTCAGCAGAATTTATATGTGATGCGTTATAGACTGTTTATTGGGGGGAGGGGATCACGGTACGTCATTTCACCCGGTCCTTAAATCCTTAAACCACTGATTGAAATTACAATAACCACATGCTTTTTTTTTCCTTGTTTTTTTTTTTTTTTTGTGTACTTTCTACTGACTGTAAAATAAAACATGTTCGGCATTCCGTTCTAATGAAATGAAGCCAACATTCTTCTGCCATGCAGTCAACACCTACTCATTCTGCAGACCCGCCCCCTTTCCCAGTACCAAGGTGCAGCACGTCACTGAGGCTGTCAATCACTTGATTCCCATGTACATCCGAGGCATTTTACGATCTCTTCGAGTAACGATTTTTAACAAATGTATGGCTGTCAGCACATGGACGACGAACTGTTTGAATTGGACACTGTAGATGGGAAAGCAATTTAATAGGCTGTTTTGTTATTGTAAGACAATAAAGATGGGCGGGGCTAACACTTATACTGCAACCAGCCAGGATCAATGGTGGCTTCACTTTTTATTGATGCTTTATCCATGTTTTATTTTATATATAGAGTCATTGGTTTAAGTGTGATGATGCTTTCCTCTGCCTGCTCACTCTTTATACCACTGTTTCTGTTATTTTATGGCTGTTAGATTCACTATTGGTAACTCGAACTCTTTTGCTATGTTCACGTTGCAGCCCACGTCTGATTCTTTTGCAAATCTGATCAGAATCCGATCATTCTGCCTGCCTGTACATTTTATATATAGTGAGCGATCACGTCTGATCTGTTTCGCCATATTGGCTGCTATAGTGATGCATCACACCTTGAGCTGATGTAAATTACCCAAAATGGACGGCTGTGAATGGAGGGTTGTTTTCCAAATTTTTCTCTAGCCACGGCGTAAGGTTTATACGAGGTAGAAGAACGTATCAGAGACCGGGAAGCCTACTGTGTCCTGATTCTTTTCTCGCCACTGTCACTGCCGGTATGACAGTGCGGCGTGAAGCGTGGTCCAGGCAGGGTAGCTGTTAGTGGACAGGTGGAATTGGGTGGTTGGCACCTCTGACAATGCAATACGGCTCTGAAATGTCAGAATGCATGACGCAACATTTCGGGTGATTTACCTTGCAGGCGT
The DNA here is from genome assembly GCA_028564935.1 of Neosilurus hyrtlii. Taxonomy (NCBI): domain Eukaryota; kingdom Metazoa; phylum Chordata; class Actinopteri; order Siluriformes; family Plotosidae; genus Neosilurus; species Neosilurus hyrtlii. The sequence continues at coordinate 5,201,390 of JAOUQZ010000029.1, read as the reverse complement.
TTTTGTGCTCTGAATTGTACGCTGTCGCTGTAACTCAAGGCACTTTGTGGCACAGATCAGACTGCAGTCGGAATTGAAACGGATCAGATGTGACTAGGGGCAGATTTATTCGGATAGTCTGAATGCTGCATTTGTGTCATAAGGGGTTGATACTTTGCTGAAAAATTAATGCTGAGAGAGAGAGACTGGTAAAAACGCTTCACTGACTCGTCCCATTTGTTTATGTTTAAGATGACTCTGAGATGCTCGTCTAGACGTGTACATGTATGCTTAGGACTGAGGGTTGTTTTCATGTTCGTGCAGTAAAAGTTGTTTAATTTCTAGAAAAATCCTTCAGATGCCTTCACACTTTCACCTTTTCCCAGATATGTCCAGATTTTCTAAACTTTTTGAATAAATACTTAACTACACTGCAGTATATACTGTATATACATCCACTGTGTTTCTCTCTCTTTCTCTCTCTTTTTTTAAATAGCATAGGGAAAAAGTTCTCCAGCTTCCAGGATGTCTTGGTTCTACTCGTTCATGTGCTTGGTGTGTTATCTTGCACCTTTTATGAAAGATTTGGAAATAATTTAGTTTGTTATGAGATGAAATGCCACTTTCCTCTGGGATCCACCAAAAGCAAGAAAAGCAGTATTTTAGAATACGTTACGTACGTTTCTTCCCAAAGTGTTTGGTCCTTCTGTATACGCACAGAGCGCTTCGTTCAGGAAGAATTTGGTTCATCACATTGGCTTGGGGTAATTGTGCACTTTACCTCCTCAATCAGCCTCGTATTTGGAATTTATTTTTTTCCAAAATGTTTTTATGCATAAAAATGCTTTGCTTCCATTTTCCTTGCATGGAAAAGGAGAAGAGGAAATTGTTTATATTGACCTAAAGTGCCAGCTGTGTTAAAGCTATCCTTCGAAGATTTTTATATTATGGGCCATGTATTGTGTTACTATATTTAGTAAATAAAAACTTTATACCAAAACTGATGTGCTTTTCTTGAGGTGTTAAATGTTGAAAACGGAGTAATGGAGATCGTAATTGTTATTGTTATTATCTAGTTATACTGTAGCATAGCTGAATTATCAATTCTGATTGGTCAGATGGTGCTGATGACTTCTCTGACAGCATCTCTAATAGTAATATATCCCTTTAATATGTGTGTGTGTGTGTATATACATGTACACATGATAACTTCAATGGAATTAGTATGACACACACTGAGGCTACTAATTACCAAAAAGGTATCGCTTTAAAAAACGAACTAAAAAAGAACAGGAGAGTGCAAACCTCTGCCAAGTAGAGAAAACCGTACTCAGCTCAAACTCTCCACAATGTTAATTGTTTTTAAAAAATATTCCTGGATCCAAAATTGCGTATGGACCATCTAATTGTGTATTACTTGGGCCTGGACTCCACCCCTCAAAAAAATCCAATAAAATGCTTCCATAGATCTTTGCATAAAGTTGCTTACTAACAAACAGAAAACATAGCAGAGGAATAAGAGTTTATATGGAAGGAGTCTCCAGTGTCAGTGTTTTTTTTTTTAGTAAGGTTTCCACCATGGAAAAGTCTTCATGATGACACACTTTGTGCTTTCTGATTCCCCATTAACAGGGCAAGTCATTTTTTCCTTATTAATTTAAAGGAAGGAGACAAGTGATGCTAGAGAGGGAACCACTGTTTATGGAAGCTACAACCTCGGGCGAAAACGGGACCTATGTTTTCTTGTGAATGTTCCAGAGAATTGCACATGGATAAAAAAACACATTTGAAATTGTGAAGGTAGTGTAAGTGGTGCAGTGGTTAGCATGTTCGCCTTAAAGCAAGAAAGCCTGGGTTCGATTTCCCGGCTTGGGGCGTTTGCATGGAGCTTGCATGTTCTCCCTGTGCTTGTGTGGGTTTCCTCCAGGTACTCCGGTTTCCTCCCACAGTTCAAAGACATGCACATTAGGCTAAGTGACGGTACATCTAGATGTAAGTGTGAAGTGTTGCCCTGTGATGGTCTGGCAAGTTGTTAAGGGTACACCACGCCTTCGCCCACTGTCGGCTGGGATCGCCTCCCCGTAACCCCAGTGAGATTAAGTGGTTCTTTTAGATGAGTGAGTGAGTGAATCTGGATGTGCTGTTGTTGATTCTTTTCCAGTTCCAGCACGACTCCACATGGTTTATTCTTTACTCCATATCTGAATTACCATTAAAAAAATCTTACATTTTACAAGTTCAGTGACTTAGAAACAGGTATAAAGCATGTAAATGTGAGTGCACTTTATATTTATATTTATTATTTCTAGGAAAAATGCTGTGTAACTGTCAGAGGATGTCTTTATATATTAAAATTGTGTAACTAACCTTGAGTGAATAAATGACAGGCTTGCCTGGGAGGTGTTGCCGGGTGCAAAATGTTTTGGCACCTCTAGGTTTCATAAGGGTTTTATACTTTTATATATATATATATATATATATATATATATACACACCACTTTTGTATAAAAGGGATCCTAATAAAAAGGAGTTAAAAAGATTACTTCTCTATAATTTTTTGGTAAAAAAGTTCAATTTTTCAGAAAAATGTAAAGATTTTATCTTTTTGACTTTTGCATAGCATGAATGAACTTCCATCCATATGGAACGGTTTAGCGAGTAAAGAAATTAAAAAATCTGTGAACACTATGCCTGAAAGGTTAAATGGTGTGATTTCGGAATGATTTTTTTGGTTCTTGTTGCCTACAAGAGCATCATTTAATATATTCTCACCAAAAAATTATACAAAAATAATTTTTTACATCTTTTTATTAGGAGCCCTTTTAGACAAAAGTGGTGGTGTTTAATCTTTACTGCACACAACTGTATATGATAGATTAATGGATGGATGGATGAATGAATGGATGGATAGACAGATAGATAAATGGATGGACGGATAGATAGATAAATGGACGGACGGATGGAGGGATAGATAGATAGATAGATAGATATATGGATGGATGGATAGACAGATGGATAGATAAATTGATTGATAGGTAGATAGATAGACGGACGGATGGACGGACAGATTGATGGATGGATGGATGAATAGATAGATGGGTGGATGTGTGGATAGATGTGTGGATAGATGGATGGGTGGATGGGTGGATGGATGGATGGATGGATGGATGAATAGATAGATGGGCGGATGGATGGATGTGTGGATAGATGGATGGATGGGTGGATGGATGGATGGATGGATGGATGGATAGATGAATGGTTAGATGGATGGATGGATAGATAGAAATAAGATCTATATCCTTACATACACACACACACACACATATATATATATATATATATATATATATATGTGTTTTGGGTGTTATTGCTACAGTATCAGGTTATGACTTAGTGATCAAACTGGTTTTTTGCCCCGCAGCCGTGTGTGCGTGTTTGTGTGCGTGTGTGTGCGCGCGCGTGGCAAAGCACTGCGCTCACCGCCTGCTTCCTGTGTGGAGTTCCGACGCCATCTTTGGAATCATCTACTTAACTAATTTTCCCCACCCGTTTTCTATTCAGGCCCCTCCTCCTCCGTCGAAGCCTTTTCATTAAATACCCCCCAATACTACGATTCGATTCGCTGTTACTCACGAGTAGCAGCTCCCTCGAGCCCTTGTAGCCAATTGTAGAGCAGGAGGCGTGGCTTTAATGGAATACGGGTGCGGGATATGATGCGTTAGCTACCGGCAGAGCGGGAAGCCCGGTTGCTGTGGTGTTTCTCCGCTAGGAACCACTGAGTTGACTTGACTGACTGATTTGAGTGACTCAGACAGACTCGCCCACTTCCGAGCCTTTCTTTTTTCCCCCTTTCTTCGCTCTGTCCCGAACGCCGAGCACCATGGACCGAGACCATTTCGTATACCAGGCGAAACTCGCCGAACAAGCGGAGAGATATGACGGTAAGCGTGACGGTGCAGTATTTTGCAGCGCGAGGTTTGTGCTGCGCGTGCTGCTTGTTCCACTCTTTCTCCTGTTAGCCTGTTAGCTTATAGCTTCTCTCACAGGCCGTTTCCAAGTCGGGTGGTTTTTTTGTGTTTAGAACGTCTTTATCAGTCGAAATTGTGGTGTGAATAATGCGGGGTAGTTTATTTCATATTGTCTGCAGGGAAAATGTTGATTTGAGCCTTGAATTGAAAAGTAGAGACTCTTTTATTTAGGGTTGATGATTAATGGGATGGGAGGGGAGGGGGAGTAACGCCAGCCACACAAGTCAAGGCCTCTCTCTCTCTTTCCCTCTCTCAGTTAAAACCTATCTACATTCTTCATACTATTAACACATTACATTTGTATTCTCTCAAAACAACAAACATTTTAAATAGTCCTTGGTTTTCATTCACTGACACGCAGAGATTATTAGTCTCGATGCTAACACGCTAGCTAGCACCATATCACCGAGTCACCTTATTAACAACTAGCTTTAACATTCATTTAAACGCTCGTGTGTGCTTTAGAGGGCTTTTGTATTTACTAAAACATGCAAACACACCCTGATATGTTGAAATTAACTTACCCGACTGCCTGGTTGTTGTTAAAATTGACTTTATTATAGCATAACAATGGCGTGTAAATGTGTATTAGCATTAGCTTGTGTAGGTGTAGATTTAAGTCAGTGGACACGAGTAATGCCTAACCAAGTTATATGGTTCGTTTTAATTTCAGTTTGTCCTTCTAATTCGATCTAAATACATGTATAAACTGGTGTGATTTGGTGAAACTTTAGCCATACTGTTAGCTCTGTGTGTGTGTGTGTGTATTTTATTCACCAGCTAATGTAGATTCGTAAGACTTTGGTGTTCATTTAATAAAAGTATTGGGTAAGTAATGCAGGTGATTTGCTGGATGATGTGCTATTTATGTTTAATAGACTGCAGAGGAAAGGTTTTCCATGCATCAGTGCAGTACAGGTTGGTTTATATACACACAAACCTGTATGTGTGCTTAAGGACTGAACATCAGGGTAGATACTGGCATGAAACACTGGACTTAAAGCTAAAGGACACCCTTAAATAGGCACTTGGGTGTTTCAAATGTGTAATATTTTTTATTTTTTTGTGAAGGTATCATTTTTCAAACCTTGTAATTCAAATCAGTGCTGAGAAACTAGCAGAAAACCCGTGACAGGTTCAGGAAAAAATGTTTGCGGAATGATGAATCGCCATGTAGCTTCGAATAAAGTTAAACGTCGTGATCATGTGAATCATCTGTTATAAAAAGGATGTAGCGGTTAGCACGTCCGCTTCACAGCAAGAAGGTCCTGGGTCCGAGAGCGTTTTTGTGTGGGGTTTGCATGTCCTCCCTGTGGTGGCGTGGGATTCCTTTAGGTGATCCGGGTTCCTTCTCGAGTCATGCGCTTTAGGCTGTTCCATATTTGCCCCATAAGTGCGATTGTGATTGACCTTGCAATGGACTGGCGAGCTGTTCAGTGTGTACCCGGTTTTTGCCCAGAGTCGGCTGGGATAGGCTTCAGCCTCCTCCGTGACCCTAATAGGATTAAGCGGTTTAGCAAATGAATAAATTCATTTTATACAAGGGTTTTGTTAATCTCTGGCAACGCAGAAGTCTAGAGGGTCCTGAACTTGTCTTCAAATTACAATTCCTGTAATTTTACCAGAAAATAACAAAAGGTTTTCTGGAATAAATATTAGAAATGGTGCCATTTTTGGTGTAATCGCAGAAGTTTCGACAAGCAGTCGCTTGGTGAAGTGCTGCATAAAATGAAGACGCTGCAAAACGTGTAACGTGTGCAATGCTCAGAGGCGTGGATGTCCAGGTACCTACCACAAACACACTCACCACGTTTACGTTGAAAGGATTTCGTTGCACTGAGTAGTTTTGGTTTTAAAACAGCACAGACCAACAAATTATCGTTATTCCTGGGAGACGTTGGCGGTTGTGGCCGTGCTGATTTCCCGGGGGGCCGTTCATTTTGTGTGTGCGCAGTTAATGTTGTGTTTGACAGGCAAACACATTTGGGCAATTTCAAATAGAAAGAATAACGGTCACGTAACAGTCACTGGATACACTCACTTGCCACTTTTTCAAAAGTGTTTAATATTAATAGTCATGGAAGTGGTGGAGATGTTGGTGCGAAAGTTCAAAACAAAGTTCCAGAATGCATTGCGTCTGAACAGGAGTTACAGCAGAGGCTCGGTTTGTTGGCGGTTTACAGGATGACGGGTCAAGCAGACTGTACGTATTACTTATTAGATGAGAGGACTGGGTTGAACGAATCACTAAAGCTCCTTTGCATCAATCGTTTGAAGCGGACGTAAACCGAGGGCAGAACCCCACGAGTTCTACAACAGGCATGGACTTGGTGTTGTACGGAAACTGTTAAAATGACATGGCGATAAAAAAAAAATCATCCCGTGCTAGAAATCATGGATGCTTCTAAGGAGCACGGGTTAATAATTAATGCTAATGTGCAGGTTGTTCCGGTTGGAATTTTCCTTTTGCCTCTTTTGGTTAAAGCTTTCGCTGACATCAACTCTGACACACTCCAGCACCAGGAGGTTGTAGAGGGTCGATTGGGTTTTAACAGGCGTGACTGACGTGCTTACATGGTACACCTGGGTGAAACGTGATACAGTAAACATTCCTCGATCCTGGACGGCGATTTTATTTCCATTGACGGCCTGAATCATACCACATGAAGCACCTTGGCTAAGTTCCTTTACTCTCCTTGTCCAGGTTGTGTGCGAGTTTAACTGGGACGTGCACATGGACCTAAAAATAGTGCAGAAGTGTTTGTGAGTCGGATCATACTCTAGCTCCAATCACTTTTCTCCTGGACAGGGTGACATTTTCAGTGTTTCAGTCTGATTGATGTTTCCAAGGGGTCCGTTACTCCCGTCCCAGCTTTAGGGAGCATCGTCATGTGTCTGACTTGCTGAAATGTTGGTTAAAAGTCTGAAGCATTTGGTTTCATATCATGAGAACTGAATTAGTTGATTCGCTACTAGTCTTCATCTTTCTCAAGCTCCGAAGGATCTGGATTGTTCTGGATTCTGATGCGTACCCCGTTAAGCGGTATTCTGCAGATCCGGTGCACAGGACGGTCACTTTCGGTGATCTAGGGCACTTAAGAGAAGGTGGTGTGATATATAGGTTGTACAGAGGAGATGTTAAGAGTAGATTACGCTCCTGGGTACGTTTGGCAGTGCTTAGTAATTAAAAAATAAAAAATGTTTGTTGATCAAGGATGGATAAGAAGTGGCCTGTTTATGAAGTACTGTTTGAAATTGGGTGGGGTTATAATGGGCGGGGTCTGGGCGGACCTGTTCAGCACGTATCTGTTTATTCGTGTGTTTAACGATTCCTGCTGGTTTTTGTTCAGCCACAAAGTGTTAGTTTCATGACATTATCGTTCCCTTTTACCGTTCCTCCTCAGTTTCTGTAATTGTGATATTTTACAGCAGGGTTACTTTGGATGGGATTCCTTTCATACCATTAAATGAAAATCAGATCCTCGCCGTGGTTTTGTAACAGCTTCCATTTTTTCCCCCTGATAATTTATGCAGTGTTTTTACTTTAACACGACGACCCTCAGACAAAGTCGCCAGTAGTCTTAAGAGTCGTCTGGCCATTTTTACATTTTAATTTATTCAAGCATTTCCTGAGATTGCGAGATGGATAACATCTGGATGAACAATTATTGACAACTAGTGGGGGAAAAAATTGTGACCGAAGCGTCATCCACCCAGCCCGAGGTAAATAAATGTTTTAGTATGTACTACAAGAGAACAGGATATAAGAGCAGACTAGAACGAGATATTTATAGTTTGGAGTCACATATTTGTACCATGAGAGAGGCAGGTTAGGTGTAGGCAAAATAAACACTGTAGCTTAACTGAAGGGAATTTAAGTCAATCACACTCCGTGAAGGTGTTTTAGTATACGCTTTACAGAAACACACACACAAAATAAAAAGTAAAATGAGATTATGAATAAAAATAATAAAATTAATAAAAACTCTATTTTGAAATATGATATTGACTGACATACTGGCAGTGTCCATTTTGGTTCAAGCGTTGTTCACTCAGGGTGCCGATGGTGTAGTGATCAGGGTGCTGGGCTCATGATCGAAAGGTTGTGGGTTCGAATCCCTGTTCCACTTTTTAAAAAAATACTGGGTAAGAGATCTGTGATGGATTAGTGTCCCACCCAGGAGGACTTGCTTTACGCTACAGAAACTGGGGGTAAACTCTGGTGTAGAACCCCAACAGAATTACCTTACCTATTATCCACGCGATATAAAGATTTGCAATCCTGAGATAGTGGACCAACCAGAGCACGCCATTCCCATGTAGTATTTTCTACATAAATTATCAGCGTTTATAAATAGCTGAGAGTAGATTTTAAACATTTTTAAGTTTCTAAATAATTTATTGTGCGTTGATGATTGTTGTAATTAATTGGAGACCGCATAAATGACAGACTTATAATGATACGGTTTGGGTAAGTTTAACAGGGTTTATTTATTGGCCGTTGACTCGGAACATAGCCACCGAGTTATACTAACATTACGGCGCTCTTCGTGAGGGTGAAGGACTGTAAATTATCCTAGTCCTCCCAGAACCTTTTACTCAGTCGACAGGAGGGTACAGTTGGGGTCGAGCCAGCCTGAGCTCACAGGGGGAGGAATGCCACCGCATTTGTGAGGGAGTTTGGGGATAGGGGTGGGGGTTGTTGAGGGGTGGTTCTTCTTCCCTTACTCAAGCTCAGTTCAGCTCAGTCTCATCCTGTCAGGTTCCCTCTACCGGTCTCTCCAGAGGGGTTAAGACTTGTCATCTATCTCCTTTTCATTTATTAATTCTTCCTGCTACAAGGATGCACCGTGCCGGCAACATTCCAGGGCAGTGGTGTGACGCCCCCCCTCCCCTCCCAGAATTTCTGCTATGTAGTTCCACTTCATGCAGGCTGTAGTCAGGAACAGGTCTTGCATCAGCCTTGCTCGTCAGACTTCCTTCCTCACTAGCTCGCTGTAGGAATTCCACACTGCTGCTGGATTTGATTTCTGGTAGTTTGGTTATGGTGGTAGTACGGATATCACTCTGAATTTTTAATCCTGCTCGTAGAAAACCACATTTAACAGTTCAGTGGTTTCTGTCCTGGCAGGACGTCTGGGTGTAGCGATGGCGCTACAAAGATTTCTGCTGTACGTTTTTTTTTTTTTTTTTTTTTTTTTAAATTAATCGTAAACAGAATTGCTGTAATTTTGTGTTTTGCATCGGCGTGGGAGGCATTTAGTGGAGCGGTACGAATTTGCGTTGTAGTACCACACAGAGTCTGGGATCAGAACGTGCATGATTGGCAGCTACCTGAAAGCAAAAAATATCTAGCTACAATCTGCTGTACTGTTTCTTTGCAGCAACGTTGCTGGTTACAGCAGAAATAAGTGACGAACAAATTACAGGCTGCACTTGGATGGACATTTTTCTTTGCCGAGTTCCGAATTTGGTAGCTTTTTAAAATGTATCTATTTTTCTTTCAAGAAAGGCCCCTGTCTTTGTACTCAGGCCATGAAACTATGCATCAGTCTTGGCTCAGAGTGCTACTACGTTATGCTACTTCATGTTCCCGTAATGATATCATCGGCCTGCTACAACTGCTTATCTTCGGAGTGCGTCCGTCTGTCTGAGCTCAGCAGCTCCTCCGGTATTGGGTTATGAATCAGCTCCTCAGTGCGTGTATGGGCTCGCATCATACATGCCTACCTACTTAGAAATGGCCAGGAGCTCATGCATACAGAGCTCCACAACATGTCCTAGCATTAGCAGAGGGTGTTTCTGTACTTTTTTTTTGTTGTCCCTTTTGTATTACTGCGCATTTTAACCCATAAATCGTAGATGAGCGTTATAGAATAATGATGGGGGTGAGGGCTACTTTTCTGCATTCTGCGCAAAACATGCTGGCAGTTTACCAGCCTCTCCATTAGACAGAGGGAGATATGACACTGGTCTCTAATAAAGATTTAAGAGCGGACAAGAATCCGGCCACAGAAAGTACTGTACCTTTACACGGGCTTCAGTAATGTTTATTGGCTGTATATCTTGACCACTAGGGACCTGCTACATGGACCTGAGGTCTCAACATTTTAGGCAGTGTGTCAGCAACACGAGTGAGAAGAGACACTTCATGGACTGCCGCAGACTGCTTGAAAGTTTGGTGTCGCTCCCCAAATAAATAATAAAAAAATTTACAAAAAATGGCTAAAACAAACACCCTTTAGTAAGGATGTTTCGTGCAAGAGAGGAATGCGGTGCAAATACGAGGGAATGCACCGCGTTTGGTGATGCCATATCCCAGCAACAAGGACACCCGAGATGCAGCTAATGGTAAAAGTAGCAGTCTCGAGCTTAGGTACCAAACCCAGATGAGCTGACCATCGCCTCTTATTTTAAAGGTTATCAGACAGCCTATACTGTTTTAGTTTATACTTTTTAGTTTTGCTGGCGGTGTTGTAATCTCTGGCTTTTATGAGTCCGCACAACATCCATGCAGTGAAAATTTTATTTATTTATTTTCCCCCCTTACCACATTTGTTGGGGACACTATCCTGCCTGAGTTCTAGAGAGGGATTGATTTTTTTCTAATATCTAGGTCAAAGGTCAACTTCAATTCAAGGTCTAAAAATTTCGGAGATTGAGCGCTTATAATTTCGAAACAAGTGCCTGTAGACATGCCACATATGGATTTGTATATTGTAATTAACAATGACCTTTGACTTTGGGTGACCTCGAAAGGTCAAACCCTAGTCATTTGGTAAACCATTCAAATGAGACGCTGCTTTCTTCACATCCAAGTACATTGTTCAAACACTAATTGTGCTTTCCCGCCTGGATGATAAAATGAATATTTGGTTGGGCTCGGTAGCCCTCCCAGAATTCCATGGGCGACTCGATGTATGTGGTAGCGCATGATCTAAATGGAGTCATTCGTGTTCCGTACCCATGTGGAATCACATAGCTGGAGAAAGCGACCCTGATAGTGAATCAGTCATGCTTTTCCACAGAGTACATGCAGTTCCCTCTCTCTACCGGCTTTGTGTTTAAACTAATAGCTTTCGTTGTTCAGTGCTGACACTTGCTGAATGTCCCGGGGGCCTGAACAGTCTTTAACCTGTCGGCCCTGTTCTTAAGCAGAAAAGACGGTCAACACACACACGCATGCACACACAATCTTTTTCAAAGGTTGCTTGGCAACAAGCTCAGTGGGAAAGGTTGGAGGTCACAGGGTTTCGAAATAGCTACAGCTTGTAACCCTTCCAATGTCGGAGTAACCAGATCTTTGGTTTAGATTTATTGTGAACACTAAATTTATAGGTTTATTAAAGGCAAAACTTCTCTTGAAGTATTGTGTAGTCAATAACACACACACATCCTCCCACCCACACTCACACACACATCGACTCCTTTTTTGTTTTGTCCCAATTCCTAACACACACATCAGTGATTCGGTGCTGGCTAGCTGTGATGGTGGTGTACTCGAGTCTATTTTTCCACTGTAATTAAATTTTCCTGGTGTCACTCGTGACAGATGGGCGTTTGTCGGGTCTAATATGGTGAAATAACGACTGACGAGTCTCACAGACTGTCCACATGTGTACGGATATCTTTTATTCATGTTTTGTCCGTCTGTTTACATAAAAACACTGTTTTAGGTCACTGACAAAGAAGGTTTAGCCGTAAAACACTCAAATATTAGGAAACTTGGAGCGAAAACTAAAGATTAGGTCATCGTGATGAACCAGACCACGATGGTTCGCTGTCTTAAATCGAGCAAAGCACGGACCAAACGGCTTTCTGCTCTTCCTTTTCTGGTTTTCGTCCTTAAAGTTTCCTGTGTAACCTCCGGCGATGTGGCTTGTGTGTGTTTGTGAAACAGAAATGGTGGAGTCTATGAAGAACGTGGCAGGGAAGGATGTGGAACTGACGGTGGAGGAAAGGAACCTGCTGTCGGTGGCTTATAAGAATGTAATTGGTGCGCGGAGAGCTTCGTGGAGGATAATCAGCAGCATCGAGCAGAAGGAGGAGAGTAAAGGCGGAGAAGACAAACTCAAAATGATCCGCGAGTACAGGCAACTGGTGAGGCCGTAAAACTGCAGGGAATTATTATTTTATGAATATTACGCTGCCACTTTAAGTAATCGATTGGTCTTTTGGACCATTATGAGGTGTGACGTCCAGCTTTAACGTCTGCGGGAAGTATACTCGAGCGATATATAGCATGCTAGGCTAGTTAGTTATCCAGCATATTTATAACTGGTAATGTTGCTATGGTTACAGTCAGTGTGTTATGTAAGCTGAGTACTCTTCCATTACTCGTCTTCACCTTTCTTCTCTGTGGAAAAAGCTCGCCTTAGGTTATTGGCTCTGTTCTTTTTAATGTCATAGAAACCAGATGTTCCACATGTTTGTCGCACAGGGTGAATATTCTACTTCTCTCTCTCTTTTTTCCCCAACCCTTTCTTTGATAGTTATCTTGTTAATAAGAGAATAGGTTGGAGTATATCCTCTCTATTTCTAACCAGCTGTTTTTTTTTTTTTTAAATGGTCGTGTAATACTGTGATTGATTTATCATAACCCCAGTGTTGGCTTCTCACAACCTTGATTATTTAACAACCGTCATTTTTCCTGTATAGGTGGAGAAGGAGCTGAAATCTATCTGTAATGACATTCTGGATGTACTGGACAAACACCTCATTCCGGCAGCCAACACGGGCGAGTCAAAGGTTTTCTATTACAAAATGTACGTACATGTGACACACAGTTCATTTGATTTCAGCTCGAGGTGTCCTGGTGCCACTTTTTCACTGACGTTACAGTGTTAATATCAACAGTACATGTTACTGAGATCACAAATATTCTGATCTTTTGATTCTTAAAGAAATTGAAACCAAACGTAATAATGTGCATGCATAGTCTGTCTGTTTCTGATTACTCGTGTGGCTTCATGAACCCTTTTCCGTGTAGAAAATATAAAAATGAGTAATAACTCTGCACACAGGGGGACGACAATGTAATGAGAAGTCATGTGATCATCTTATGTCTCTGCCGGCAACACGTAACTAATTTGTGTATTCACGAGTGCACGCTTGTTTTAATGTACGTGAACGGAAGCATGTATGACTTGCTGATGTTCCTAGTTTTATTTTGCTTAGAAGTTCATTAGTTTATATCTGATTTGTCAGTTTAATATCTGTATACTCTTATTTTTGCCATCATCCTGCCTTGTATAAACCCAGGGGATTCATGTCCTGTTCTTGCGATAATGAAACGACTGGTTAATGCAAACCTTCAAATGGAATTCATCAAATTGAAACTTTAAAAATGTAATTGAAAACCACTTGATTATGAAAATATACATATGTTCATGTGTAACAGTAGAGTAGGCTTGGTAATTGGAAAATCTTTTTGTCCCCCCCAACCCCCGCCCCCTCTATAGTTATACATACCTGTTGAAAGCTCATGATTTCAATACGCAAATTTTCTACTTAAGATCATTACGTGTTTGATTTTATACATTTATTTTTCATGCTTGTAAATTTTGATAAAAGCATCGTGGATCTTTTCTAGTATTGGGAATCGGAAATGAGCAGTTCGCTCAAGTTATCAGTGGGCGGGTCGAGCGAGTACTCGAATAATTTATTTGTAATCTGGGTAGGCTGAATACGTAGCTCCTCCCCTTGCTTTCTTCTTTGTCGCCAAATCTCTGCTTTTACTGGGTTTTTTTTGTTTTTTTTCGAACTTGCCGATGTATGTTTTGTCCTGTTGGTTCCCAGGGACAGAATTTCTTTGCCTTCTTTCTTTCCAAATTTTTGTTTGTGTAGTGGTGTCGTGTCTAACTTCCGTAATGGATCAAAATTCAGCACAAACTACAGACTTTTTTGTTATGACAGGTTGAACAATCTCTGTTACTGCCACCTCCCTTCTGTGTTGGAGAAATACGAACGCTCCCTTGAATGTCGCGCATGCAAAAAGCACAAAATGGCAGCAAGTGAACATTCAAAGCTGCAACGTAGACGCATTCTGACGAAAATATGCAAAAAAAGGAAATGTTTTGAAAAATCTCGACTAGACCTACAATATTTACGTTCGATAAATTACTCATGTTAATCATTCCAACACTAATCTTTTCTGTTTTTGATTATTAAGAGTCTTTTATCATGATACATATCCTCCATTATGTGCACTGCATATTCCCCCTACTGTATTTTATTGTATCTTCTTTTTATTACCTTTTTATTACAGTGCTTTTGTGTTTTTATTGCCTTTTATTGCGGTATGGGTATATTAGAGTGCTGGACATGTTTAGGTGTCTATGTGTGTAAGGAGGAAACAAACATTTTTGAATACGATAAACCTTTGATGCATTTGCAGATTAATTTCTGGTTTGATCATTGAACTCTTCTGCTGTTTTCTACTGATTATTTGTTGTAATTTACAACTTGCTCAAAGCGAGAATAAATTTAACTTGCAGAGCATCCAGTGCAGTAATGCCTTTGGTGTTGCAGCTCATCATTTACTGAATAAAATGAGAAGCTGCGACCCCACGTTCTGCTCTACACTTCTTATGATATCATTGTCCTGGTTTGGCCATTTCCAGAATCTTTTACACATTTAAAATATTAATCTTTGTGTACAGCGGCTGCTGAAAAGAGTACTTCGGCAAAATTAGGTGTATAAGATGATAAACACAAATTATCTCCAATCTGATGTATTTTTTAAGCTCTCCTTTTTCTTATAGTTGGAAACAAGGTTAAGCTTGAAGATTGTGTGTGTGTGTGTGCGCACAGGAAGGGCGACTACCACAGGTACTTGGCAGAGTTTGCTACAGGCAACGACAGGAAGGAAGCAGCCGAGAACAGCTTGGTAGCGTACAAAGCAGCCAGCGACATCGCCATGATCGAACTGCCGCCGACACACCCCATCCGCCTGGGGCTGGCACTCAACTTCTCCGTCTTCTACTACGAGATTCTCAATTCTCCAGACCGCGCCTGCAGGTCAGCTCTAGAACCAGCTTTCTGGGTTTGAACTGGAATCTCAACGTATTTCCAGTAAATGTAATATGTATCGATTTCTATGACATCGTCTGTGTACGTCATTGTAGTTTAGGACAATATGCTCAATTTGCACCATTCATGAGCACCAAACGGTGTAGAAGCGGGCCGTGTCATCAGAATTCCTCCTGTAATGAAGGGAGCGTGGTACGTGTTCAGAGAGTCAGTATGCTGTTTTACCTCACGCTGTCTACATCAGGACATTTCTTACAGAGACCCTTGAAATGCTTTAGTGAGCCTGTGATGATGAAACAGACAAAGTGTTTTGAGTGACATTTTAGCCTGAAGAGACGCAGAAATCAGGGCAATCTGCACATTTTTTAAAAGCATTTCAGGGTGTTCCTGTTGGTCATCCCCTGAGTAGGACATTGCTTTCTATTCAAGATTAAGATTCTGAGCAAGAGTGCAAATGTGCACGGGGGTGTTACAGAAGCAAGAGGAACACAGGTACTGATGTCACATGATGGAAAGTTGCTGTTCGCTTCTGCTGCATGCCTACGACCATGCTGCATTCACTCAGTAGAGTTCAGCAAGTAACAGTGTTCTTTTTCTTTATTTCTTTCTTTCTTTCTTTCCTTCTTTCTTTGTTTCTTTCCTTCCTTTGTTTCTTTCTTTGTTTCTCTTTCTACTTCCTTTCCCTCCATCCACCCTTCCTCCACCAAATAGTTTTTTAATACTTTCGGTTTGTTAGCAGGATTACGCACAATATTGTGTTCAGATTTGTATAAGAAGGTCCACCAGAGTTGGGGCCTTGTTTAAGGAAGATGCCACTTAGGTTTTGGAGACGATCCGGATTGAATTCTGTAATTTTTTTTTAAGGATTCTTTAACATTGTGAGATGGGGATATTACAGCATACCCCGCATGTGGTGCTCTCTGTGTCCGCATTTGTTTCTCACTCATTTGCCCAACTGTTTAATCCTACTAGGGTCGTGGGTAGGCTGGAGCCTATCTCAGCCGACACTGGGCGAAAGCAGGGTACACCCTGAACAGCTTGCCAGACCATTGCAGGGCCTACACACGTAATCATTCACACTCACAGCCACATCTAGTGTGGAGCAGCCAGTTCACCTAACGTGCATGTCTTTGGACTGTGGGAGGAAATTGGAGTACCTGAAGGAAACCTAAACAAGCACAGGGAGAACACGTCAACTCCACACAGAAACGTCCTCGCCGAGCCCCGGACTTGAACCCAGATATAACAGTTATACAAACAACTAGCATTGTGTATCACACCCCTTTTTTGTATACATTTTTTTCATCTTCCTGTATAATCAGAACCCCCTGTATTCGTGCAGTGCTACACCTCTGCCCTTTGCCTCTGTTTGCATCTCAAAGCTCAGTGTAGCTGTTTTGCATCTGCTGCAGCCCAAAAATACTCAGGGTTGTTTGGTTGACTTCCTGCAGGCAGGTTGATTCAGAGTCGCCTCGTTGCATCTGCTTCCTGACTGCAGCCAGAGGTGTGAAAACAACGTCACAGGATCGGGTCAGAATGATCATATATTCAGATGTGATCAGTTCATGTTGTACGTTATGTTATCTATGGCTATTTATTCCCAAAGTGCACATTTAGTCATTTTACCTGAATGTACAACCAGTAAGTGTTTCCTGTACCTCTTAAACTCTGTTGCTTTGAAGCGAAAGCTGGAGTTAGAAGGACTACTGGGTTATTTATTGTTCAAAGTCAAACACGAATGTGAGTCATAGTCGAGTGAGTCAAGCACAACACCCCAGGAGGCATTTCAGGTCAGCGCCACCACGATTTCAGCGGAACGTTTGAACGTAATCACATGAAGCAGCTGTCGCTCTACGTGTGTAAGAGTAGCTTGTCATGTGAAAGTTACCCTCCAAAACAATGTAATAGGGCAACATGAATGTAAGCAGGAAAGAACTCCCTAACTCAGTCCATCTGAGGCAACTTGATCTGCACGTTCATGTCGGGGCATATTTCTTAATTATGCAGTAACACTCGTCTGTCATGTGTTCAGGCATATCTCTCACTGAATCGCTGGAAAAGAATGTGGCAGAAATAACTTTCACTCCATGATGATTATGACGATGATAATAACTGATGGTGATGATCTGACCGTCCTGATTCAGTCCAATCTAGTTTAACTGAGTAAATCCTGTGTGGTGTGTTTGCCGTTTTCCTCATATGCACATATTCATGATAAACGGGCATAAAAGCTCAGGCGACTGTATGTCCTCTTTCTGATCACGCCGCGCTTCATTTATCAGCCCCCTCCAGATGAGTGCGATTGAAAGCTCTGTTAGAAGAGCTGCTGCTTACCGTGTGAGGTGTGAAGCACCATCAAACAAGCCCTTCATGTCTTTGTGAATCGTCAGCTGTGCGTCTGATGGGATGGGTGTACACTGCATTGCTAATTCATCAATGAATGAAGGTCAGGCGTGTTCCGAGGAGCGGTTTACAATATGCGACACTGAAACTCAGTTTTATTTATTCCTAATTTAACCTGGACACTTTTCAGTTGCCCTCCTCCTTTACCCTGAAGCTGTTTAATGCACTGAACCACACACACGGCTGCTCTTAGCTCCTGCTGTCTGTTTACAAGCCCGTCTCTCTCTAAACATTCAAAAGAACATGCATAAGTAGGTGCCGGTAATTACACACAGGTGAAATGCAACGTTTCCTGCCTGTTTTACCCGACTTTTCTCCGTCTGCAGAGGACGCTCAATCATTCCCTCGCTGACACATGGAGGTATAAAATTTAAAAGCATCTGGAACACTCATCCTTGTAATGTTTTAAATAAGAAACGACAGCCAGGCATCACGACAGTTTGAGTTATTACAATACCAAGTGCAATCTTTCCATGATCCATGATGATTCCAACGCTAGTGCCATATGCAGTGATTATCTAGTTGTAGAGTAGCCAATCAGAATGCAGGATTGGTTATGTTCAGTGTTTAAAGATACAGTAATGTTTTTCCCTAACAGTCTGTCTGTCTGTCTATCTATATATCTGTCTGTCTGCCTATCTATCTATCTATCTATCTATCTATCTATCTTGATGTAACCCATAAATGAATAATTAAATTTAGCTCAAACTAGACTTTGGGGTCTTTTGTGACATTAATACATAATAACTCTATTAATTTATTATTTCATATATTTCTATAATTATTGAACAGTTTTATGAAGGAAACATGAAAGGAAGACACAACTCCCTCAGGTCTGCCCTTTGACCCACTTGTTCTCCTTGAACAGGTTGGCGAAGGCAGCATTCGACGACGCGATAGCAGAACTGGACACGCTCAGTGAGGAGAGCTATAAAGACTCGACGCTTATCATGCAGCTGCTACGTGACAACCTGACACTATGGACTTCAGACATGCAGGGAGACGGTAAGGGAGCGAGCAGGACTGCTGAGCTCGAGATCAGCCCAGGGCTCCTACACTGTTTACACAGCTCGACCGCCGGGGTCTGATTGGTCCTGAGGGGAGCTCTGGACACTTCCCGCAGTGTCCCTGAATTCTCATTCATTGCATTCTCTTATTTATTCCAGCTCTCCTTGTTCTTTCTTTTCTCTGATTTGTCCATGTCTCTGATTTCTAAACCATATTTTTGTGCTTTTAATTCCCCCTTTTCCTTTCCTTAAGTGATTTCTGTCTTTCCTTTTGTTTATCTTTCTAATTTAAACTTTTCTGCCTTTTGTCTTTTCATTTTTCTTGGCTTGTTCTCCCCCCCCCCAGTTCTCTAACCTCTCTTCTCCATGTCACTGCCATAGATTCTTAAGGACCTCCACCCCCTCATTTCCCTCTAGAGCTCCTATTTGTAAGTTATCTTTCTTCTAAACACCCCCCTCTATCTCAGCCCCACTTCCTCTCACTAACCACATTGCATCCTGCTACGTGTGTCCAAGTGAAGATCTGTTTATTGTCCTCAGAGCTTCGTCACACGGGCAGTGTGAGCGTCCCGTTCACGTTCCATTAGTCTGCAGTTAAACCTCATCTAAAATCACGCTCCAGCTAGCCTAGCCCGTGTGACACCAATGATCACTAGTCTTGTTTTTTTTGTTTCTGGGCCTTTGTGTCTCTCTTTGCTAATTCCTCACCACACATCGGCGCGAGGCAGTTAGCCGAGAAATCCCAGCAGGGTCCCGGTGCCTGGAATAAAGTTCCAGTTCTGTGAACAGCTCTGTCAAGTTTATGAATTTTTATCTTCTGGGTTTTTTTTTTTTTTTGTACACATTCAACATGGCACCTCGTGTCTAAGTGAGCTTTAAATTCACACTCTGCCTGTTGCTTTGGAACACTCACTGTTGTATGAAGTGTGTGCATGCTGTAGGATAATGGGTGCACGTTAGTGCATCAACTAAATTATTTGTTTATTTATTCATAAATAAAATGAAGCACTTTTCAACAGGACAGTTCAATGCAGCAGCAAATTATTGATCTCACATTTTATTATATGCATCGCCAGTTGACTCTGAGTACCGGTGCTCTTGGCAGAGTACCAAGAGTACCAGCCAGGGGTGTATGGATGGAGCTAGAAATAGAGCCAGCATGAAAAAATGCATTCATAAGCTGCTTCAGGAGACATCAGCCCTCCAGCTCTTGAAGCTATATAAAACACACACACTCACCGATTTGTACACTTTTATGAATGCTATTCGACCTGTAATAATCTACGCATTGTTTCGAGGACCATTCTGAATTTGGGTTAGAACCCGTTCCATGCTGTGCTTCACTGTCCAGTGGAAAAGCACTTTTAGATACTGTTTAGTGTTTAGATATGTATCATGTGTATACATCATGTACACTTGCATACAGTACACCACCCACTTTATTACGAACCCCATACGTTCATGCAGTTAAACCATGCAGAATGTCAGCCGATCGGAATGGGGGGAGAGTGTAATCTCAGTGGCTAGCTGTAGCATGGATCTTGGTAATGGAGGGGCTGCTGAGGGTATTAGAAAATTCACACTATCTGCCGGATGAAACATCTCACTGAGAAGCGAGATCAGTATAACGTTATTACTGTTAGTGCTGCCAGAGATTTTGCTGAAAGGAGTAAAAGCTGATGTGGTGATCTCTTGTAGCCCACCTGCTTTAAGGTCCTGTTGTGTTGTGAATGTGGGTATGCTTTTCTGCTCACCATGGTTATAAAGAGTGATAGAGTTCACTATTACGACAACTTTACGTTGTGCTCCTTGGCCCTTTTTTACTTCTGCATGGTGTTTCAAATCACGGAATTCTTCTTTCACTCATTCTGTTTTTCTTCTCCATTCTGAGTGAATCTCACAGACCAGACCCCCCCCCCTCCCCCCGATATTTCAGGCAAATAGTAAGTAAAGCATTTAAAATTGTGCTGAAGCCGTCAGAGTCGAACTGATTGTTTACATGAGTGTAAACTCACTAATTTGCTGAACCACTTAACCCTATTAGGGTCGCGGGAGGCTTCAGCCTACCTCAGCTGATGCTGGGTGAAGGTGGGGTACACACTGAACAGCTCACCAGACCATCGCAGGGCCAACACGCACAACCTTTCACACTCACCCTCACACGTAACGGTGATTTGGAACAGCCAGTAAGCCTACTATGCATGTCTTTGGATGGTGGGAGGAAACTGCAGAACCCAGGGGAAATCCACACAAGTATGGAGAGAACATGCAAACGCCACACAAACACATGAACCCAGGACCTTCTAGCTGTGAGGTAGACGTCCTAATTACTATGCCACTGTGCTGCCCATGACTGTACTGGTGTTCCTAATAAAGTGGACACTGTTTTCACACAAATTTATGAATGTATTGTGATGCTTGACCTAAAATCAGCAAACTTGTTTTCTTTTGGAAAATCTTGTCTAAGTCCTTGTTTTAAATTATTTATTTAATTATTTATTTATTTATTTTTAAACCTCCCATCTCATTTCAGGTGAAGAACAGAGTAAAGAAGCACTGCAGGATGTGGCTGATGAGAACCAGTGAGATGTCATCACATGGGACCCCCCCCGCCCCCCCCCCCCCCCCCCCCCCCAATCCCAAGTTTCTGGTCCTGCCCCTTTCAGGGTCTCCATGGTGTCACCAAAAGAGCTCCGAAGTCACCCTGTCTCCTCCAGCACTCACTCTTTTTCTTCTGTATGTCGGTTTAGCGCTCCGCTCTTTTGGGTTACACCCTGGGCATTTTTCAAAGCCCTACCCCAACCGCACCCCACCCACTCCTTCCCAGTCTTGAACTTGGCACTACACATGAATTGACCTCTTCAGTGAATAGGCATTGTGGAGAACTTCCCCTGCTGATTTATTTGTATTAAACTCGCCAAGTGTCGTCTGCATATGGGTTTATTTTACGTCTCGCTTTTAATTCAGCGCGTGGTAGCGGTACGGCATCGGTCGCCTCTGTTTCGTGTTCGGCAGAGTCATTGCTCCTGTAATCACACATTGCTGACTGTACCATGGTAGCTGGGATGCTAAATCTCAGCTGTCTCTTTTTGGGAGATGGAACACCCTGCAAAAGACACACTCACACAGCTTGCCGTTTAAAGCAGGTTCTCTGAGCTGTCATTTTTGCCGCCAGTCGATTCTTGTTGCTTCACACATACCAGCCTCTATGCAGAACCTCGCTCCAGCATTGTATGTGAACACGCGCTCATGTCTAACCATTCAGGAGGAAAACCACCCCAGGGAAAATCCTCAGTTTTTATTATTATTATTATTATTATTATTTGTCTAACCAGGTTTCTTTGGCTCAGCTCTCCATCGTCTGTCTTGCTTTCTCAAACTTTCTTGTTTTCTCCTCCCTGTACGTGTTAACTTGAATCTGATTTGTACTACTGGATATTCTGATCGGAGCCAACATGCACCATCTGTATTCTTACTGAAACACAGCATGGGATTAACTTTAACCTTCAAATAAAACCAGACGTAAGTTAAAGAAGGAGCACATTTCTGACGTGTCTTGAGTTTACAGTGTGTTTGTGTAAAATGGTGCTCAAACTGGAATTGTCTGACTTTTTTTTTTTTTTAATTTGTTGAAAAGACAGAAGCGGAGAGAAATGAATACGGCTGCTGTTCATATCATGAGAGAAGTGTATAAATCATGAGTGCAGGTAATGTGGGATGCTTTATGCATAGAGCAGGGATGCCCAGTCCTGCTCCTGGAGATCTACCTTCCTGAAGACTTGATCTCCATCCCTAATGTGGCCCATTTGACAGATCTAATCAGGTCTTAAGTCTTCATTTCAAAGTCTTAAGTTTGGATTAGATGGTTAGATGGTCAGGTGGGTATGATTAGGGTTGAAGCGAAGGTCTTCAGGAAGGTAGATCTCCAGGAGCTGGATTGGGCATCCTGGCATAGATGCTGCTAGAGTCTTATAATAACATTTATTTTTATTATTATTATTATTATTATTATCATTATCAAACCACTTTCAAGTTAAAGATATGTGACGCTTGTCTCTCGAGGCTTTGTCTATAATGTGGGACAATTTGTTACTATATAAATGATTCTATACTCCAGGAGTAAATGATCAGGAATAACATTTTACGCAAATGAAGTAAGCCACCTAAAAATGCTAACGTCCAAATCAATATTTCTCGGTACGTACACTTACTGGAACCTAAGCTTGTTTGTTTATTTATTTATTTATTTTTTTCGGTTTTAGATCTCAGGAAGAAATGATTTGCTTGAATTTTGAATAACGGTTTAGCATCCCCGGACCATAGTTTATTTAAACTTTTTTAATCTGTAATAAATATTATTCCATGTTTGCGTGGTGGATAATGAGCAATTATTGAATGGGGCGCAGTATGATGTCAAGAATTATTTGTTTGAGGGATGGTCAAGGTGGATAACACCCTCCACGATGGAAAAATTTTATTTCTTACAAAAGCCAAATTCCACAATTGTTTTATTATTTATTCAAAATATTTTTAAAGCAGATAGTCAGGTGATCAACCATGCAATAATCATTCAACTTATACAATGGCAGTGATGCAATAATTCAGCTTGTAAAAGAATAGCAATAATTATTTGGTGACTCTCACCCAATCAAGAACAACAAAACCTTTTGAATGAATAATTCTATTATCCCGAGATAGCGAACTACTTAGATCGCACCGTTCCTGTGTGGTATATAGAAATACATATTAAAGCATTAGCCTTTAATTAGTTTGCAGGGTGTAGAATCAGTTAAAAAAAAAAAAAAAAAAAAAAAAAAAAACCTAAAGAGATTTCCATTATGTTTCCATGTAGTTTATACTAAAACATTTATTCACCTCCGACTTGGTGGATATCACTGAATAGTCCCTGAGACGGAACATCCACCCCACATTCGTCGAACAACGAACTATTAGAAGATTGGGAGCCAATCAGATTGTCATTCCCATGTAGAATGTACAAAGATTATTTCATAATGTCTTTTAGCAGCTTTGATTCTTTATATTAGGTGTTAGGGGCCTTGTGTTTTATTCATCACTGAACATTTTTGCTTTCATATAGAAGCCACGCATCCTCTGATGCGTCAACACCAATACAATAAAATGAGGTTTTGTAGCAATTCAAGTACAGCTTTAGTAATCGATTGCTTTCACGCCTCCCTGACAGCCAGCCATCAACTTTACACAGATTAGAAATGTCAGCTGTGACCAGAATGTTTTATTTGCTAATGAATGATACGAGACAGAGTTAGATTGCACTGTCATGTTGGATCTGAAACCGTTTTGGTATTCTGATATGAAAGGACCACATATCGGAAGAGAAAATTGATTACTGCTGTTCAGATTGTGATGATTGAAACAATCACTGGATCTGAAGTGTGAGCTGAGCCTCGTGTCTGGTGTTACCTGCGAGGCGAACAGCAGAGGGCGCCTGTGAGCTGCATATGGTGAGCACTGCTTTCAATCAGAAAACAATGGTGTATTCAAATGACCATAAAACAATTTTATCTAATGACACTTAGAGAAATATACAAGCGCTACTAATCGTATTGCACATTTGTTTGTTTATTGCACTCAACAACATACAAAGGTTTCTAGTAGTTACTTTATTTGAGTCTACATGATACATTTCCCTTTTTTCTGAATGAAACTTGGAGAGAATCTTTAAGTCCTTTCTTGTAATTGGTGATGGTGAGGAATTTCTAACAAATGAGCATAAAAATAAAAACAAACGATGGGCGTGAGCTACTAACTAAGAAAAAAAAATTCAATAGTGTGCATGGAATAAAACGAACGTCAGTCCTCATGGGGTAAACATGACACTATGGTGGAGAAAGTTCAGTAACATGGGTGATGTGTAGATCTATATATTAGGATTTTTTTTTAAGGTACAACCCATAATCAAGAAACAGGACAAATAAATTTGAAATAAATATATACATCAACTAAGACACCTAACTGTTGCGGGAAACATCCTGACAAATAAAGGGGATAATCAATAACCTGACTATAGCTGACATCTCAGCCTACTGTAAGATATTTGGAAGGACGCAGTCCGAACACAGGTTTAAAAACATGCCCTAAAACATCAGTCACACTATATCGATATACTTTATACTGGTTTTTTTTCTTCAGTCTTTATAAATATTAAAAACATCACAAATCTAGGTTCTGACATTTCTTCTTTATAAAACTATTTTTTTTAGTAAACATTCAGCCACAATAAAGACTTTTTATACTTTTAATACTAATAATGCTGTACACACTTATATATTTAAAGATCTCAGTAATATAAACATTGATCGTACCTAAACATACAGAACCAGGATAACAAAACCCGTACAAACTTTTATCAAACATCGTGACACTCACTGCAAAAACTTAAATAGGAACAGTGCTATTCTAGAAATGCTAAAAAAAACAAAAATTCCAAAGAGTTCATGTCATGTTTCCTAAAAATCAGTTTTCAAAGCTGTGAAGAGAGAAAAATACAACAACGAGCCTCTTTGTGTGCAGGAAATGCTACAAGTCGACTTTGTGTAGCTCTAATAAATCTAATAAATCCGAAACACACAGGGACGTCCTCGTCCACGCTTCTGAAGTATTGCTACAGTCAGTGCAAAACAGTTACTTTTACAAACACAAGATTACATACAGTATACGAACACAACTCCAACTAATTTTAACTGTAGAGGTGAGAAATGGGAGCTGATCGAGTCAAACTGTTCCTACCTGACCGGTGCATGCATGATTCAACACGCAGAGATATTACTGGGAGAGAAAAAAAATCCCAGCACACAAAAGGTGAAGACCTGAGCCCACTTCTCTTTGTTTAAATAAACACCTGCGTGTGGTTGCAGAAGCTGAAGTAAGAGCTGTCACAGCCAGGATTGAATATTAACAATGTCCACGTTGACTTTGATAAGGCTACTATATTGAAATTAAGTTTTAACAGGAAGAGAAGCATTGTAGCATCATCTAGCTATTTTCTTAGCAAGTGCTCGCTGCTAGCAATAATCTCCCCGCAATTTATGTTGAAGACCTTTAACTGAGTTACTTGTACTGTAGCAAACTCCTGTAAGTCCCCGTCTTCGAATATTTGCAGATCATAGTATGCAGTTTGGCTTTTTTAATTGAATTATGTGTCTTATATTAACAGTACTTTATGACATTTTGATCTAAGAATTCTGAATTCATGCTACTTTTTTTTTTTTTTTTTAAACACACTAACTTATGATCAGCTTTGCATTCAGCTGGTGCAACTGGCCATGTTTTCAGGTCTCATACTACTAGTTTCTGATCCGTGCTCTTTGTCCTAGCATATTGTGAGTTCAAATCTCCGATCCCTCTGTGTGTGGATTGGATTCTGTGCTCAGTTTTTATCTCGTGTACCACTTTGGATAAAAGCATCTTCTAAACGAATAAGGGTGAAGATGAACGTGAGGAGATTGTTCATCCTGGCTGATGTGTGTTATACTGTTTTATAATATTCCTATAGACACACGCAGCCGCAATGTAGAAGATGGACGTTTTTGGAGTAATGCTATACAGTATGATCACCATTACTGCTGTGTTGTTGACTCAGGAATAGGCAGCGGTGCTGATATGGATGAAATGGAACTCTCTTTGAAATGATTCAGTGTGTGAACTGAAGAGAAAAAACAACAACAAAGCTGTACATGTACAGTGTTACTGCATTAGTCATCTGGACAGAGGCAGCACCAGAATCTTTCATTCTGAGCATTTGGTCCTTCTGTCCCTCTTTACGTTTCCTCCTTGGTCTCTGCTTGGCCTGAGGTTCAGCTCAGGTTAACCCCGTGTCCAGTGTGAATGAATCAAACTCAGAACGAGAACTAAACTGCTTTGTCTGTTGGACTTGTATGGAAGTAAGGATGTACGGGAGTTATTTATATATATGTATATTTTAAAGCTGCCCAAAGAGGATGGAGCAGAGGAGGAAGATTGAGTAAAGCAGCATGAGGGCCAAACCCAAACGCCGGTCCAGCTTCCAGCCATTCAGGTGAACACTCAGCACCTGGATGTAAGAGAAAGCACAGCAAAAATCTTTTGGATTATACATGCTTTTTAAAATAAGTATTGCTGTATTTGGAGCTTCTTTTGAAATTTAGCTCATACACGTACGTGAAAAATACAATCAATTGAATATAACACAAAGTTAATGTTAAAGTGTAAGATTATGTCTAGCATTATTTATGACCCACCAAATATAACAGAACTCAATAAAAATTCAATAAATACAGAACAACAAAGGGGAATGTGTGTCTTAGTGGAAGTGGAAGACCAAGTGCTACTCACAGTGAGGAAGACGGATGCTAGTAGCAGGATAACTGAGTACACCAGACCTTTATTGTTGATGAACACCTGGCAACAAGAATTAAAAAATATATATAAACCGAACACCTGCACTGGCTCCTTTATCCTGAGAACTAGCATATAATCAATGCTATGAATAGCCTTTAATTAAAATATTATTTAAAAAATGCAGCAGTGATGAAATAGCGACAGCATCTCACTGTATGAATCCAGCTGACAGGTTTGCCCAGACCTGTTAAACTGCTAACAGATCAGAAAGAAATTTGCTAATCATAAAAATCCAGCGGCACGGTGGCTTAGGGGTTGGAACGTCCACCTTGCAGCAAGAAGGTCCTAGGTTTGAATCCCGGGCTCGGCAAGGGCTTATTTGTTATTGTGTTAGGATTTCATGGTCTCCCTGTCATCACGTGGGTTTCCTCTGGGTACTCCAGTTTCCTCCCACAGTCCAAGGACATGCACATTAGGCATATCTAGATAAAGCTGAGAACTTTTCAAAGTACCCTCATAATTTAGAAGGACAGAGACTAACAATGCTCGCTCGCTCACTCACTTGCCGAACTGCTCAATTCCACTGAAAGGTTCGTGGGAAAGCTGGAGCCCATCTCAGCCAAAACTGGCAATTTTACCTGTTCTCAACATGTCCATGCAAGCACAAAGAATATCATTCATTTTTCGAACCGTATATCCTACTAGGGTCGTGGGGAGGTTTGAGCCTCTCTCGGGTGACTCTGGGCGAAGTCCACCTCAGGGCCACCTCACACACAACCATTCACACTCCCAGTCACAGCTAGGGGCAGTTTGGAAACAGCAATTTAGCCTAGTGTGCATGTCTTTGAACTGGAAACCGGACTACCTGAAGAAATCCACATAAGACATGTAATCTCGCCAATCCCAGGACATGAACCCAGGCCCTCCTTGCTGAGAGGGGAGTGCGATCATGACTATGCCACTGTGCCACCAAATTTAAGTATATGAATAAATAAAAAAACGGATCATAAGCTACTAGTGGTAAGTACTGCATGTCCTAACTTTTAAAACAGTGAAAGAGTTCTCACCGATGATCCATGTTCGACCACCAGCGTTCTGAGCATCCATGGGAAGCCCAAACCCAGCAAGATGTCAAATATATTACTGCCTATTGAGTTCGACACCGCCATGTCTCCCATACCTGATACACACAAAGGAAAGAACACTTACTTTCTGTTCATACATGAGCCATTCATGCTTCCTTTATGCTGTAGTATAGTCTTTATGTCATATATACACTGAGCGGCCATAACATTAACACTACCTGACTGGTCTGCAGCTAGGATTCAGTGCTATAGAGGCTCTTCTGTGGGATCAGATCAGATGTGTTAGCCTTCACTCCCCAATGAGCGATTAATAAGCCTTGGGCAGCCATGACATGCTTGCCAGGTACCTGGTTGTTCTTCCTTTGACCACCTTTGCTAGGTACTTAGCACTGCATACCAGAAATACCCTGCAAGACCTGTCGTTTTGGAGCTGAATAGACCCCTTCGTTTAGCCATCACAATATGGCCCTTGTTGAAGTCACTCCTTATGCTTGCTCATTTTTTTCTGCTTTTAGCACGTCAACTTCAAGAACAGACTGTTCACTTTGTGCTTAGTACATACCACTCCCTGGCAGAAACCACTATAATGAGATGTTATTCATTTCACCTGTGAGTGTTCACAATGTTCCTAATGTTATGGCTGATCAGTGTATATACAGAATAACGCTGTTGTTTTTGGTTGTACCTGGAAGTTATTGATTCGTTTGGGATTAGGAAGTAAAAATAAAATAAATCAAGTACTTATGGTTCAAATTATTACTTAACCTTACTAATGGCTTGGCCTCCTTGTGTAATATAAAAGATCTGATTGTGGAGTGCTGCAGGCTACCTTTGACTGGTCATACTTATCATATTAAAGTCACAATCTCTGCGCTGTACCTGATTACAGCGTGTCAGAAAGACCATCGGTGTGCAGGATACCCTGGCACAAATAGCACTTCTGCCTCCCAATCTCATAAATAAATTATCAGTAATAAATAATTGCTTTTGTATATCTTGTTCCATCGCTTAGTCAAATCAATACTCTTTAAGATGTTTGTTTATTCCAGTAATTAAAGAATAACGAAACTAATGATGAAAATGATCATGTACCTTGACGAGCTACAATCAGGCTTGCCATGCAATCCGGCACACTGGTGCCCGCGGCTAAAAACGTGATGCCCATGATATAATCCGGGATGTCCAGGGTGTAGCTGATAATGGTGACCTGAAGACACAAATATTAACAAAGCAATATTTAATATCATTAGGGTTGAAAGTAATTTTATCTTCTTTTCGTCGGGAGCTAGTCAGCATTGCCATGACAAAACAATAATTTTCATTCGCCAGTTTTTCTGTTTCTGGGTGCCTTGCAGCTACATGCTGGAGTGTAGGAAACATAGCTAACCAAACCTTAAAATATGTAGCTAGCTAATAAATGTTTTCAAAAATGAGCTAGGGTTCAGCTTGGGCAGTTGTTTAGAACACAACTTTACTATAAGACTGTCTATGCCCTACATGTTGCAGATGAAGGAGGAAAAATAACTAGCATGGTTTGCACCCTTAAGATTAAAACACCCACCAAAGAGGGTGTATCTTCGCTCTTTTTAATTAGTTTATAAGAAACCCACCGAAGTGACCCTCAATCCAGAGCTTTATCAGTGTTATGACTGGCTTTCACCAAAAACCATGCTAGCCTCATGCCTGTAGCATGGAAATGTCTAGTTTCTTGAAAATTATTTGGGAAAAAATATTATTCTTATGATTTTTTTTTGTTTAATTAAAGTCAAAAGCAATTCAATTCAATTCAATCGCACACTGTGTTAAAAAATCGCTTAAAGAATTACTCCGGATCCGGATCATGTCCAAAATCTAATGGAGTCTTCCTTGTTCAAAGGTTGAAATTCATAAAAAATTCTGGTTGAAATTTCATAAAAATCTGCACATAACTTTTGGTGTATTTCTGCTAACAAACACACAAATCTAACCAAAAACATAACATCCTTGGCAGAGGTAATAAATGGAAGAGCTCCAGGGTTGGCACCTTTGATACTTCGATGATACCGGAGCAATATGTCTTCCTTACCATCCACACCATCAGGTAGGAGAAGATGGCTATCCAAAGCGTGGAGCTGATGAAGGTGACCATGAACCAGCGATGCCAGCGAGGCAGAATACAGTTGGGCACAGTGTAGTAGAGCAGCACACCCAGCGGCCACGAGACTACCCATTTAACACGGGCCGCACAACCACCTGGTGAATACACAGCCATGATTATTGATTTACTACTTTAGATATTAAAGATACAAAATAAGATCTGTATGTTGAAGGTCCATGATAATTAACAGGAGGTTTCAGATAACCTGGCACTTGGAGAGGTCTGAAGATGTCGTCCCCGTCCTCCTCTTCTTCAGGCTGAGGGTTATCTGCTTTCACAGCACCATCGATATCAATTCTCTCTCCATCCTGAAGGGGTCTCTCCACACTCCCTCCGTTCTCAATCCCTCCTGAGCCAAATGTTTTTGCTGAACTTCCCCTCTGCCCTGATTCCCTTATCAGCCTCTGTCTCTGAAAAACAGGTTTTTACCATCAATAACAGCGTCACAGGTTAACTCAGTGATACGGAACTATTTTCCTGATTATCTACACTAGTCACTACAGATATACCTAACGTAAATCACATATATTTACAAATATATACTTTTTCAATGTTAAAGATTATCTCCAGCCCTTTTATGGACCAGAAATTTAAATTAAACAACTGTATGAAGGTTATTGCTCCTTATACCACACTGCTGTTGTATTCTTAAGTTCTGATTGGTTAGAAGTTTGTTTTATTTATTTTTCTGTAACAACAGCTCTTACAGTGTCTGCCATAATTCAAATCATTGTGCACTTAATTTAAACCTAATAATGTATTAGATGAGCTCTAGAAATGCAAGCTATGATCAAATGGATTTTTATAACTCAGCATAGTTATAATGAAATGTCTCCCCCTAGTGGGCGTCTACTGAACATTTTGTCCCATGTTGAAATTCAAGGTTTATTACTTGTTCCACATCCTAGTCTAGAAAAAAAAAATCATCCATATCTGGGCATAACTTGTTTAACCTGGCGGACGTAAGAAATTTAATAACAAGCATACAATCTTTGATAATATTAAGATTTCTGTAAGGAGATATTCATTTAACGCTTTTTAGAGAAGTATCCTACTTCTCAAATATATTTAAATAGACGCATGAAGATGACTGCTATTAACTCTAGTACATTACAAGAACAATGCATATCATCCAATGCAATATAATTTATAAGATTTTCCTCTGCAACCTACCACTACAAAAACTTCTCTGTTTTCCACCAGTATCACGTTTATTTATTTTAAACAGCCTCTGAAAGTGTTTCTTATTGTTTCTTCCAAGTAGAAACTACTAGAAACATCCCTGTCTGCTCTCCTGCTGGCTGTGCCATGCTATGTAAACTACAATCCGTCCATCTGTAAATGACCTGTAGCCATCTTCAGTGATATCTGAATACTGAGTACGTTATGGTGTGTAAGTGTATCTCACTTCGCTGATGAGTACACGGCCGGCCATGCTGAGACGAGTGCGGGGTGAGAAATGGGGCGTGATCATGATGCGCAGCCCCGCCTCTGGAAATGAGAGCTGGTGAGGCCTGAGGATTAGCAGCTCATCCACCATCATTACTGGAGATTCCTGCTGCGCATTGCCAGATTGACCTGAGAACAGTATTGAGATACTGGATATTACTCTACACATACTTAAGAAAACCGATCAGATACAGTATATTACTTTAGGATGACACAGAGGTGTAGGTCCGCCTCACAGCAAGAAGGTCCTGGGTCGAGTTCCCTCTGGAGTTTACACTTACATTTATGGCACAGCAACTTACATTTTTACACAACTGAGCAAATGAGGGTTAAGGGCCTTGATAAAGGGTGGCAGCTTGGTGGTACTGGGGCTTGAACCCCTGTTGAGCCTTGAACCTTTGTATCAGTAAGCCATAGCCTGAAACACTACCGCCACCGCCGACAGTTTGCATCTTCTCCCTGTGCTTGCTCGGGTTTCCTCCCACCATCAAAAGACATACACATTAGGCTATGTGGCTGTTCCACATTGCCCCTAGACATGAGCTTGAATAGCTGTGTGTGTTGGCCCTGCAATGGAATGCTTTCACCCAAAGTCAGGCGAGATAGGCTCTGGCCTCCCTGTGACCCTAGTACCCTTGACCCCAGGGCAGTGGTGGCTTAGTGTTTAAGGTTCTGTGTTACTGAGCAGAAGGTCAGGGGTTCAAGCCCTAGTACCACCAATCTTCTCCTGTTGGGCCCTTGAGAAAGTGTGATAGAATGGAAGTCGCTCTGGATAAGGGCATCTACAAAATGCCATAATGTGAATGTAAAGTGGCTCAGCAAATGAAAGAAGGAACGAATATATTACTCTACACTGACCTGAAAACAATATTGAAATACCGTATATTATTCCACACTAGAGGTGAGTGCCAGGTCATTTTATTTGGCCTGCAACAGCTTTTAAAGAATATGATTATTGTAAATGAAATGTAATTTATCACCCATCCACTAAGTGAAACAGCGAGTCTTTATTACTCAAGAAAGGCTGTAAGATAGCTAGCTTTTCGATGCACACCTGAAGCGCACAAAACAGAAGACTTAAAATGAACTTAAAGGTGAGCCTTCTAAACTCTCCTGTTACACATGAACATGTGCATATTTTCATTATCTGGTGGTTTTTATTTACAGTTTTGAAGATCCAACCTGCTAAAATCCGTTTGCACTAGTTTAAAAAGACTGCTGTTCCACACTTGTGAGAGATCGGAATTGTGAGAATAGAACATGAATCCCCAAATGATATATAGAAAGTTAATGGTAAAAATAACATGATACAGATGTTAAACTAACAAGTCAAACACAAGTCGACTCTAGACATGAAAGAAAAGAATACTATGCCATGTATTCATATGCAAGTTGGTTCCGTATTACAGGGGAAACACGGGGTGATCATGTGACTTCGCTACTGTGTGCGGAAGTATTGCTGTTTTTTTATTTCATAGAAACAGACGATGTATACATGCAAGTTTTTGTAAGTTTGGGTTTAATTTCCCTTTAAGTTTATAAAGTCCTGTGTATATTGCTCATTATAGCAGTTTTTATTGTGTTATTTACTAGGATTCGCTGACTCTCATTCTGACCATCGCTGTCTCTTCTCCATTAGTCAGTTCTGAGGTCAAGCGTCAAGATGTTTTCAAAGGAAAGGAAAGTCAATAAAGATGTTGAAGACTCAGGTAAAGTTGACAAACCCCTTAACATTAATATGCGGTATGTTAAAAACACTAAACAAAATACCCTGGAATACACAGTTTAGTACCATCCTAGTACTTCATTCTAAACTCGGAGCATGAATGACCTTTTTCACCTGAAGCCAAGACATTTTTGTACTTTTAAATTTCTAGTTTGTATGAGTTGTATTTTAAAATCCACTGATATATGACAGACTACCAGGACTCCACACACACTCACTCCTCCCCAAACACACAGAGATCATCACAGATAATGATGTGACTGTTACCAAAAACACTGACCAAGTGCTGACAGCACCAAACACACACAGACACAAAACATATGAACAGACTGATGCAACAGCATAAACACACACTGACTCGTACTAAATTAGGAAAAGAAGAGATGTAGCGACGGCGGTGGTGGCGGCGTGCCGTCCCTGTTCAGAACACCACAAACTCCTCAGTGCTTTAGTGACCTAATTGAAAAACTATTTCAAAATATTTTCATAAACTCTTCGGAAGAAGAGAAAAACTAAATATTTCAGAGACTGACTGAAGTACAAAGAGATTTTATAAATTTCTAACAGTCTTGAAAAGGCAGGAGGTCACGTTCAGCTCCTCATCATCGATAAGATTGAACGGAGATACAAGAGGATTAGACCTTTTCTCAGAAGCACCATGGAGGTATTGCAGTTGGCTCCATCCTCCACAGTGTCGTCGTTTCGAGGGGGTTCTACTCGCAGGCAGCACCGACCTGGACCACCGCAACGGCGCTCCACGAAGCTCGCGATCTGACTGTTAAATCTGCACACAGATGCAGGAAACAAACGTGAGCAAGCACACAGCGACAAAGATGTAGCTTTTCTTTGCAACATGCTTAACAATCCTGTAAGTAATAAATGGAAGCAATTATATATCAAGAACAGAACTGTGGTGCAGATGAGTGCAAAAGTGTGTGTCCCCCAGAGTTTCTGGCTATTAAAAACCTCAATTGTCTTTAAAAATATATACAATTCCAGGAACCTCATTCTAAAACCATGCTGCATACCGCAACAAGACAACAGAGCCCATGTAAAATGGTTCAACATGAAAAGTCACGTCACAGGGATCTCAACCAACACTGGGAGAAAGGCAGGGTACACCCTGGACAACTCACCAGACCATCACAGGGCCAACACACACAACCATTTACCCTCACATCAAGGGGTAATTCAGAACAGCCAATTAGCCTAATGTGCAAGTTTCTGGACTGCGGGAGGAAACCAGGGTACCCTGAGAAAACCCGCGCAAGCACAGGGAGCACAATGCAAACTCCACACAGATACTCCAGAGCCTGGGACTGAAACCCAGGACCTTCTTGCTGTGCGGCTGACGTGCTAACCACTACGCCATGTCTGCATGTTTTGGCATGAGTGTGTTTTTTTTTTATTGTGTCTTAGGGGTGCACAGACTTTTGCACTCGACTCCACACCACTGCATCCACTCACTTCATGATGAGAATGTAAACGCCGTACATGGAGATCAGGAGTATGGACTCCCACCTGGAAGAGTGTACACAAGACAGATAAATAGAGCTCAGTTGCCAGATACGTGCTGCATTTGGAATTCGAGTGTGGCGTGATAAATGCTGTATGAAATGTTGGTGGCGGTGCTCGGTGACTGCACTTTGCTGTTTAAAAGGAGGAAATAATGCTCGCTGATTGGTCGTTCTCTCCTTTTATTAAGCTTTTGATTGTGACTGATTTTATTGCCGAGGCTGCTCTGTGGAAGCAAAGCGCAGAGGTAATAAGCCTGTTTGATGCAGTCATTCATATGTAAAAGTAATGAAGGGCTGTAATTAGACTCACCACACAACCCTCTCATCATAGATGACCTGGAGGAGCAGTTCAGGAAAAGCAGTGAATTAATGACATCGCAGCACCTTATTATTATAAAATATCTCAAATCAGAAAGTCATCTGCTTATTCAGTAGTTTATTCTGGGTATAATCTAACTTTAAACTGGTTTTACTGGGGTTCAGGTTAATCTCAGGGATTTTATCTGTATCTCTCTCTCTTACACACACACACACACACACACACACACACACATTCACACACACACACATTCACACACACGTACATACACACTTACCAAGATCAAAGCCAGGACTGAGAGGATGTAGTAGAATGAGTCTCGGAACAGAGACCACCAGGTAAGAGCCACCGTCTGGGAGAGAGATCCACATTACTGATCACACACACAATAACGCTGACTCACACTCACTCATGTGCCACACTGAGGACAGCTGATACATACTAACGCAGACATGCTAACGTTGCTATCTCTAAAAATCCTAGCATAAAGAAAGAAAAAAATGACTACACTACCCTATCGCACTGTACGTTGCTGGCTTTCTGCTAACAACAATCGAATCGAACCCTTCAGCACCAAACCAGCCAGAAGTTCCAGGGCTGTATTTTTAGATATAGCAGATTGGTCAGAATTATAGATTTTCAGATTTTAGTATAATATGCTAGAAAAATGTCTAGATTTTACAACTGGTCAAGGTTGTTTTTTTGGGGAGGTTGTTGGGGGGTTGGTGTTTTCTCATTTTATCCTTATTTTAGTCGTATCCAATTCCCACCCCTTTCTGACATGTGATGCTGCCACCTGCGTCTTTATGAACTGCTGCGCATGTGTATTCGGGGGCGTCCTATCACGCTGAGGGAAAGTGCTACTCGCCCCCTTGTACGAATGAGCTCACAGACCCCCATGATTGGCTGGTGATCGCTAAGCCAAAACTCCCTCCTGATTGAGGTCGGCCAATTAGCTCCCTATGGATTTCCAGCTGCGGATGGCTGCAGAATTAGCCTGGATTTGACCCGGCAATCTTCCGGTTGATATCAGTCATTTGATGCCACTCATGAAAATGCCACAAAACTATTAGTCAACATTGCGCGATGGTCTTGGATTCAGGAACACATCCACCTACTTCTTCCGATTCCGACATCCATGTGTGTGGTAATTAAACAGATGGAACAGGAAGTTACCTGACCGGCGAAGATGCCACACACTCCAATGATGACAAGGATGTTGAAGACGGCTGAGCCGACAATCGTTCCCACTCCCACATCCCCCTTAGTGATGAATACACCTGTCAATCAAACAGAGGCTTTGATTTGCTTTATTGCTTCAAGCAGTTATGATGATGTGAAAAGGTTCCACGCAGTACCCATTCCTGTCAGGAATTTTTCCATATTCGTAATAAAAACTGGCACTAACGCCACACACAGGGGGTGTCATTGCAATCCAAAAAGTAGCAAAATAAATAATTCATACAATCATCCCGTGTTCCCCCGTGTTATGAAACTATGTATATGAATAAATGGTGTGGTATAATACTTGTGCCTAATTTTATCTTATTCAGAAGTTCATTACGTAATATCTGATTTGTTCTTTTTTTTATCTGAAACCTGTTATTATTGCCTTTAACTTGCCTTATATGAACTATAGTAAGGTAAGTCTGTTGGGCTTTTACACCCGGGCCTAGTGGCGCTCATCCCCCAGTTTCTGTAGCGTGAAGCGACTAGGAGTTCAACTCCTCATGGATGGGACGCAGGTTACCTTCCCAGTATTTTTTTACTGGTACCCATTTATACTGCTGGGTGGACAGAGGCACACTTGTGGTTAAGACCTTGCCCAGGGGTCTTAGCACGGTGTGGAACTAACAGGGATTCGAACCCACGCCCTCCTGATCATGAGCCCAGCACCCTAACCACTAGGCCATCGGCCTCACATGAACTAGAGTCTTATTCTTGCGATTTTGTGGAACAGCAAACTTTTTAAATTGGCAAATACAAACTATCAAACAGATATAAAACAACCTGATAATGAAAATATGTATATATTCATGTTCCTTTTATTTCACTTTAACACTAAAATGTGGATACAAATTTGACAGGTCTTATGGCTTCAACAATCAATACTGTGCGCTGGAGTAAAAAACACATTTTCTATTCTAATTCCTCTGAGTGGCCTAGTTCCCAGACCGGATAAAACCCTTCTAAGTAAAGTTTTTTTTTGCTAATTCTCACTCAATAATCTGTGTAATACAAAACTGAACATAACTGAAATGACTCAGAAGTGACCTCTAAACTGACCAATCAGAGATGTGAAGAGCTCGGGGGCGGAGCTTCCAGCAGCCATGAACGTAGCCCCGGCTACATCCTCGCTGAGGTTCAGGTTCTAAAGCAGATGAAAAAAACGGATGATTACGCAGTTCAACAGCTTCAAATGCATCTTAAAAACACCAGAGGGATAAAAATGTAGGTCAAGTAACCGACTCAGTCTGAAAAAGCATCCGGACACCCTGAAATGAGATACATAGCTCGCAGGATTAAGATTCTGTTCAATCTCATTTTTTCCCCTAAGCCCCTTTTACGCTCCCCACAAAAGCAGCATTATGGGAGGTCAAAAAAGCCCCACCGGCAGGTAAAAGCACGCCGATCTGAAGGGAAATGCACTTTCCTGATTCTCCTCATTAGCATGACCTTTAACTGGATTTGGTGACATGTTGTGCTAACATCTCAAATGAAGGACAAATTAAGCTGTCATCACTTTGTGTGGTGGAACGTATGGCGTCCATCTGTTGTGACTCCTCACCTCTGAGATCTTCTCCAGGGAGGGGACAAAGTAGTCGTCACAGACGATAGCGAGAGCGTAGAACATATAAATGGCCTGGCAAAAGCGAGAGCGAGAGAGAGAGAGAGAGAGAGAGAGAGAGAGAGCGCGCAAAACAGAAAATTACAAAAAGTGTTGGATTAAACCCGAAATTGATGATGGAGGTGTGAAGTGCTGATTAGTCAGGGCTAGAATGACTTCAGTGAATAACTGAATGATTAAACTAATAAATGACTTAATGATTATGAAAATAAAAGAAAAACAAAGGATTTACAAAAACAAAAAGATTTTTAAAGGTCGAGTTCCAGAATTGTCTTGATCACAGGATGTAATCTAGGGCAGTGGTGGCTCAGTGGTTAATGCCACTAAAAGTGGTTACTGATCCAAATGTTGGGGGATTCAATCCCCACTACCACCACTGTTGGGCCCTTGAGCAATTCCCTTAACCCTCAATTGCTCAGTTGTATATCAATAATAATTGCAAGTCACTCTGGATAAGAGCATCTGCCAAATTTCGTAAATGTAAATATAAATGTAATCTCCATGGCATTGTTGCTCCAGTTGGTCCGGTCGAGGCTCAGCAACATTAACGTGGCAATAAAATGAAGTCAGCTGATGATCTGAATGAACTGAATGAGCAGTTTATCACATCAATGCACTTTTTCTTCCCTGATGGCACAGATATAAAATGGGGACTCAAATAATGAGGCACGAGGGCTAATTTTCACATATGTATTGGTACCCCAGAGTCCTGGCCTTAACCCTATTGAAAGTTTCCGGGATGTGCTGGAGAAGACTTTATGGAGCGATTCAGTTTTCCCCTCATCGATTCAAGACATCGGCGAAAAATGAACCCGACACTGGATGGAAATGAATGTTACGTTGTGTAAGTTTCCTGAAACAATGCTGTGAAGATCACGTGCTGTAAGCAAAACTTAAGGTGGAACAACAACGTGTTTGTGTGTTCGCCTTTTTTGTTGTTGGTCGGGCAGTGTATTATATTCTGCATTAGAAGAGAACTGCTGTCACGATTCAGTCGTGGAAGTTTTGTCTCCAGACCCTTCAGCAAACGGAACTGGAGGGTTTTTTAAATAATATTAGTTGAATTGCTCTGAATTGGTGATTTCAGGATAATAACAGGGAAACCCTAAGTGCTTTTAGTCTCACTTCACTGCTGTGTTTTTTTTTCTGTTTGCCTTAGTGTGTGCATTGTGAATCAACCATACTGTATAATCTGTGATAATAGAGGCTCTTTTTTTCCCTCCAAGCACTGAAAAGATGTGTATTGTGTGATTAACTCACACATAGCACATGTAGCAGCACAGCCCCCTTCTTCCTCTGTTCCTTGGTAAAGATGTCTTCAGGGAACTCATGGATGGCTGAGAGAGAGAGAGAGAGAGAGAATCCTCAGATAAGTACTGGCACATATTTCTGCACTTACTCTTTAACTAAAACATCCTTTTAAATGGATGGCTGGATGGATGGATGGATGGATGGATGATGATGTAATCATGCCATGTCATTACACATGACACACAGATGACTAAGTTTCTAACACAACAGAGATGAAATTTTCCCACCAGAGTAATCAAGTGTTCACTGAATATCTCACTATATCAGGACGAGAACTGAACTTAGTGTCATTTCAAATACACATGATATCACTGGAAATAAACTCTATAATCAGAAATCCAGTTCAATTATCTGTGGCTCAGGTGCACTTATTTATGTCTGTCCTCGTGCATGTGTGGTGTGTGTGTGTGTTATCTTGTGTGTGTAAGCACAGCAGGAGCCTTAAGCACTCCATGTGTGCAGGTTAGAACAGCAGTCAGGCAGAGGAGAAAATGAACTTTAACGACTGAACAGAGCCCTGTTCTATTTTTAGCAGCACAGCATCACCACGCCACCGGAGGCGTACACACATATGTAACAAGGCTGCATCGTCACACCACCGCAGCCGCTCCCATACACACACACACACACATACAAATTCCGTCTTCTGGCACAAGTGTGCGGCGATATTATTTTCCATGTCTGTGTCCTCATCTATAGACGAATAAACACGAGATCCAAATGAAAATCCTCGCTGATCTTCTCCTGGCTGATATGATGCAAAAGGCACAGGTTTGGTAAACAGGTAAATCCCTGGAGCCCTCAGTATTTGTTTAGACTTTCATTAATGGTGTCACGAGCAGTGATGGCCTGGTGGTAAGGTGCTGGATTACTGATCCCAAGGTCGGGGGTTCAAGCCCCACTATCAACGGGTTG
>JAOUQZ010000029.1:5133608-5153608 GCA_028564935.1 Neosilurus hyrtlii | reverse complement strand
CTATAACTGTTACACCACGCAACACAAGTCATGGAAAAGATGAACGTAAAATAGAGACAGTAATTAAGTGGATTTCTCCAAGAAAATATTTTAAGTTTAAATGATCCAATTAAAAACATATTAGCGGCTAATAGCGTATGCAGCTTCTGAGTTTATCATTCGATA
Organism: Neosilurus hyrtlii; assembly: GCA_028564935.1. Taxonomy (NCBI): domain Eukaryota; kingdom Metazoa; phylum Chordata; class Actinopteri; order Siluriformes; family Plotosidae; genus Neosilurus; species Neosilurus hyrtlii. Next base: position 5,153,443 of record JAOUQZ010000029.1, on the reverse strand, counting down.
AAGATACAATTACAGATTTAAAACTCTAGACACAAATGTTTCCAATAAATCTGCCACACGACTCAACCATAACATTTATATAATAATAATAATAATAAGTGGCGGCGGTATAGTGGCAAAGGTCCTGGGTTCGAGTCCCGGGCTTGGGCGTTTCTGTGTGCGGTTTTCATGTTCTGCTTGTGTGGTTTTCCTCCAGGTACTCCGGTTTCCTCCCCGAGTACAAAGACATGCACATTAGTCTGATTGGCTGTTCCAGATTGCCCCTAGGTGTGGATATGAATGTGAATGGTTGTGTGTGTTGACTGGCGATGGTCGGGTGAGCTGTGTGAGCTGGGCAGTGGTGGTTTTGTGGTTAAGGCGATGGGTTACTGATATGAAGGTCAGCGGTTCAATCCCTACTATCACCACTGTTGGGCCCTTGAGCAAGGCCCTTAACACTCAGTTGCTTCGTTGTATAAAAATGATAATTGTAAGTCGCTCTGCATAAGAGCGTCTGCCAAATGCTGTAAATGTAAATGTTCAGGGTGTAACCCGCTTTTGCCCAGGGTCGGCAGAGTTAGGCTCCAACCTCCTCACGACCCTAGTAGACAAGTGAGTGAGTGAGTGAGTAATTACAAGCGGTAGGTAGTAGAACTTTTTTTAGCCCTCCAATTCAAAATTTCACCCCGCCATGCAAAAAAGCACTCGAGCGAGTAAAAAAAAAAAAGAAATCAATAACAGCTGTTCGCTTCCAGTTTCCATGGCTGTGGTTTGACAAAATCAAACGAGCACACGCTGAACAGCCTCTTTTAATCTCAATCATCAGAACGTTACTGACTGCTTACTTACAGAACAGGCCCAGAGTGCTTAGAGTGGAACTAATCAGCTTAATGCTGCTACTTAGGTGGTTATGTCATTTCGGAAACGCTGATTCAAAAAAACAAGAACTGATGTGAGATCACGTGGAAAAAAACAGAAGCTAAAACAGTATCTCGAAATCTCTACACCAGCGCCTATTCCATTCCTATTATCATTATAATAACACATCATTATGGGAATACATAGATACTGATAGCGGATATAACAGACATTCTACAGCATGCTCGTATTCTGTACGCTGTCGTTCTAATAAACAGGAAATGACATCACTTAATGAACAAAGTACAGCAGAATGTGTTGTAAGAGCCACTGCGAGAAGTAACCTGATTAAAAAGTCATTTAAACCATATAAGAGTGTACGCATGGCCAAACTGAGTGCACAGAGAAGCATCAGGGAGCGTGGTCGTTCAAAAAGGCACCATGACATTGTGCGTATGTGAGCACGGAGCCGGACGCACCTTACGTTTTAACTATAAGTAAAAAATTCTCATCCATAAGCTGAAAGTGGAAGCTGCTGGTGGGTGTGTTATGTCTGAACGTTCACTCACTCATTTGCCAAACCACTTAATCCTACTAGGGAGGCTGGAGCCTATCTTAGCCGACACTGGGTGAAAGCAGGGTACATCCTGAACAGCTCACCAGTCCATCGCAGGGAAATACAACCATTCACACTTACATAACAGCTAGGAGTGATTTTGGAACAGCTGATCAGCCTAATGTGCATGTCTTTGGACTGGGGGAGGAAACTGTAGCGCCCAGAAGAAACCCACGCAAGCATGGGGAGAACACAGAGAAATGCCAGAGCCTGGGACTTGAACGTAGGACCTTCTTGCTGTGAGGTGGACATGCTAATCCCTACACCACTGTGCCGCCCACAATAACGCTTAATCCGTTACACATTCTGGAAGCAGTGAGTAACAAAAATGGTACAGATACATCTGTAGTGGTGATACATAAACAAGCTGGGTAGAAAAAAGGGAGAGATCGAAAGAGATAACTAGGGAGAATGACAGAATATGGATCTTAATCAATACTTTCCCACCATCCCACTGTCTCCTCCCTTTTTTATACACGTCATATGACACCACGCAGTGAAATGAGCACACCCGCAGAGAGAGACAGAGCCAGACAAAAAGACTGATCATGTGACAAGGAATGTGAAGTTTACACATACTGTGTTATACAATCACCCCGGAGGATTTTTATATTGTCTATACTGTATAATGAAGCTTAGAGACAGCATCACCAGGGTCCAGATTCTCACAGCCTCAGTGACGTCCCCCTGTTTACGCTCTTCACTCCATTCATTTCATTTTTCCGACAAGAGTGAAGAACTGCCCTCCAGGCTGCAACATGACCTCTAGAATACACTTTTTTTTTTTTTAAATAAGATGTTTTGTCAGCTTCCCATTCTCACCAGGGTCTACAAACGTGGACTTAAATATCCTGGAAAAAAAATCAATTCCAACAAAAAATAAAAGTATTTTCCTGCTGGCCAAGGCAAACAAAGGAATGCATAAAAAACCCCGCCGAGCGATCGTTATTGACACATCTAAAAATAGCGCTTTCCCTTTTTTCCCTCGTTATTTATTTATTTCCCTGCTTTCTCTCTCTCTCTCTCTCTCTTTCTCTCTCTCTCTCTCTCTCACAGCCCCTACTCCATATACACACTTCCAAAATTTAGCATTCAGTTGCCTGGCAACGCCGGCCTCAAAGGCTACTCGCCTGAACATGGGGGCCGCCGTCTTGTTCTTTTTTTAAGGCACAGTGAAGCCATGAGAGGGAGGAAGCATATGAGGGAAAAAAAGACAGAAAAGGGGAGTAAAGTCGGATGAACCTTTTCCTCCTGCAGTCTTTCCATGCTGGATTCCTTAGTGGCAGAGGAGCTAGTCTGAACCCAGGCTAATTGCATAATCATCACAAGAGCTCATGTTCACTGGGGAACTGAAAGAGTCTCATTTCGCATGTACAATACGCCTCTGCTGCTGAAAAACCTCATTTGGGTTTCATGCGCTCTTTTTTGTCAGGCTGTAATTGACCTTCTGGATGTGTAATAACACTGGAAGAGCACTTCGAGTGTCATTAATACCGAGCTCGAGAGAGGGTGATTGGAGCTCCTTTTTTGGGGGTGGGTTGGTCAAAACTAGCTATTGAAGTCTCTCGATAAAAAGCTTCGCTCGACTCTATGGAAGCAGCGCTGATCCCGACCTGAACCCTGCATGGAATAGTGGCTTGACTCATCTGGCAATCAGGAATCTGTGACTAAGCCACTATAAGTACACACTGTTCCAGTCGCTCATGGCTGCATCTGAACTTGTCTCTTGCTCGCTGCTGTGGCCAAAGTGAGACCCCCACCGATCAATCAGTGACATCCTAATGCTAATCAAACCACATTGAAGCAGCTGACATAACCCCTGCTAGTTATTAGGGATAAAATGGAATACAAATATATTACTCACATCAAACGGATGATGTGTTAAAACATATACTGACACGCTTTGTCCCCTTTGTACAGAACATAACAATGTTTATTTATATTTTGTTGCATTTAAATGCAGGACAGCTTTGCCCCCCACCCTCCAAAAATCAGTCATATGACAGCTACTAAAATGTGCACTTCCACAAAAACACGTGAGGCTGACCAACCCAGTCTTTTACAGTCTGCTGTTCATGGTGGATCACAGGGCAGCGTGACACGCTCAGAGGAAAGGGCTATGCACCCTCTTCCACATATTTACATTTAAGGCCTTTGGCAGATGCCTTTATCCAGATATGTATGCATACAACTAGGCAGCTGAGGGTTAATCCTTGCTCCAGGGGCCAACACTGACAGCCTGGTGGTACTGAGGCATGAACCTCCAACCTTTTGATGAGTAGCCCAGAACTTTAACCCTGGTTTTAATTAGGATTAAGCGCTTCAGAAAATGAATGAATGGATTGATTTGTGATGATTGCTGAGTCTTTGACACAATTATTATGATGTATTACGATTTGACGCCAATCGTGATAGAACGACGGAATCATAGTGGAGCGCAGTAGACCTTAGCAGAGCATAACAGACCTTGATGCGGATGAACTTGATGAACTTGGCAAGATTCATTCAAGATTCATCTTTTGAATGCACCCTGCCTCCTTTTTATTTCCCAAGCGTGCTCCAAGTGTGCTCATAAATCATGGAGCTCCACGTGTTTCATCTCATCGTGCCCCAGTGTAAACCCAGGGTAACCACAGAGCCACTACTGGCCATGCATACGTGAGTTCAGAGGTGTCTGCATAATATCAGTAAAAATAATAATAACAACAATCATCATCATCATCATCATCTCACCTCAGGCTGTTTCTATTTTAGAATAATCTGTAAGCTCTTTTATGAGCACATTTTAATATTCACTTCTTGTAGCCTGAGCGATGATTTCAGGCCTAATGATTGGACTGATTCGGAATGAGATGATGCTGTTTGTACCACGTCTTCTGCTGCAAAGGTAATCTACAGGGAACCTCCATCCATACCACCATCGCAGCTTCTGTAACAGATCCTTTTTATCCAATCATATATGTACATTATTTACCATTAGAGAATCACTACAGCTTTCCAGACATTCAATGAGAAACTCAGCTCTCACTCATTTACCAAACAGCTTAATCCTACCTGGGTTGCGGGGAGGCTGGTGCCCATCATAGCCAACACTGGGCGAAGGTAGGAAACACCCTGAACGCCTCGCCAGGCATTTCATTTATAAAGGTATGTTCATAACAAGATATCTGTTATATATAGATTTCATGTGCCTTATTGAATTTCATTAATAGTTAAAAACTAATCATTAATGACTACATTACTGTAACCATCAGAATTCTGTTATCTTAGATGTTGTTCCAGACATTTAAATTAAAAAAGAATTTTAGGCTTAGGCTTAATCAGCACTTCACAAATTTTTTTTGAAAACGCTTTCTCCAGGCGGCAGGGTGGCATGGTGGCAGTGGTTAGCACAACCATCTCACAGCAAGAAGGTGCCAGTTGTGGGGCCTTTCTGTGTGGTTTGCATGTTCTCTCTGTGCTTGCGTGGGTTTCCTCAGGGTACTCTGGTTTCCTTCTACAGTCCAAAAACATGCACAATAGGCTGATTGCCGTTTCCAAATCACCTCTAGTGTGAATGGTTTTAGGTGTGTTGGCCCTGCAGTGGTCTGGTGAGCTGTCCAGGGTGTATTCTGCCCTCGCCCAGATTCGGCTGGGATGGGTGCCGGCCTCCCCGCGACTCTAATTAGGATTAGGTGGTTTAGAAAAGGATTGAATGAATGAATGCTTTCTCCGAAAGGTCCTTCTCCTTGTCCCCAGGGGAACCCTTAAAACCGTTTTCTGGGTAAAAAATAATCCAAATGCATTAAACGCTTTAAATATTTAAACTACCTTCCACTTGATGTAACAAATAATCTACAAGGAGACTTAGTCAAAGCATAATGGAGAGTTACATAAGGCAAAAAAAGGCCAAAAAGGATTCAAAACTACACTTAAGAAATTAGGATTAAATCTCCAGGGAAATCTTGAAACAAGGCTATTTTTAGGTAAATTCACTCGACCCAATCCAAACGCAAACACCTTCAAAAACATCATTAGTATATACTACATGGGAATGGTGTAATCTGATTGGTTCTCTGTTTAGGGTTTAATATAGACATTATCCCAAATGGATAATGCCTGACTGGAAACAGTGGACAAAAATTCACAGTTTGTGACAGTGGTTGATTGTGAAATCCTAAATTCCAAAAAATCCAACACAGGCTACACAACATGGCCTTAATGTTTTTACAGCCCACTTGATTTAAACTTTCAATGAGTTTTAATGAGTCATGAAGTGAACGTGAGTATTTTGATTAAACAGGTAGTGTGATCATCTTCATTCTGTAAAAATAAAGAATAAACCATAAAAATCTAATTTTAGTTTGCTTTTCTTACGTTTCTGTGTAATATTTCATATAGTAATACTTGAGTTGAGTTTAAAAAGACGGTGGTAGCCTCCTGATCATGCTTCATACACAGATCTCACGTTTTAGTTTACTTTTCAATGTTCCTGTGTAGTACATACTAAAATAATAATGGCAGTGATAGCTCGGTGGTTAAGGCTCTGAGCTAGTGATTAGAAGGTCAGGGGTTCAAGTCCCATTACTGCCAGGCTGCCACTGTTGGGCCCTTGAGCAAGGCCTTTAACCCTCAACTGCTCAGCTGGGTCTCCACTGCTGCCTCAAGCTCAGAGGCTGACTATTCAGTGATATCCACCTCACCTTTGGCACGTAATTGTTAATTATTCTAGAAATAAAAAAATCCTAAAAAACATACAACCTGGAAATCGGTGTTTGGTATTTATCTCCAGAGGGAGCCTTAAAAGTTAAACCCTGCAAGAGAACTTTCACTTTCCAAGAAGAATCCAAGTAGAACCACAGTTAGAGAAGAACCTTAACGTATCCATGAGATGACTTGACCGCCATGATTTGATTGGGCAATGATCTGGAGGGATAGGTTTGAAACAGGAAGTCTGGTGGGGAACAGAGCCTGCAGCCGTTTAGCTCAGTATGACTTTGTCATGTTAATTTTCCTAAAGCAGAGGTTTACATCCAGCGTGTGTTGGACTCGTAGGGCGCTGTGGGTCAATTTTCAATACTTTAGAGCAGACCCCACACCCCACCCCCCACCCCCCTCTCCCGTTGTGAGCCTCATGAGGCAACGAGGGCACTGGGCTTCCCACCGGGGAAAGAAAATAAGTCTGCTGCTTAACAAGAGCCAGTGAAAAAGTAAAGTAGTGAGAAATGAGCTTTCTGGACAACTCTCTCTCTCTCTCTCTTTCACACACACACACACACACACACACAAGTCCCCAAACGTCATTTCCTCATTACACTATACAAACACATTAACTGTATATTAACTGCACTTCACAGCACATCAGAGTGAGTGCAGCCTGTCAAGTATTTGGAGTGAGATCAAATATGTTCAAGCTGCGTTCAAGTTTTGCAGGGAGAATAACTACAAGCATTACTTTATACACGCAAGCGGCATGACTAAAACATTGCACTTGTACACTTGAATTTGACGCTCATTAACTGCATCTGTAAATCAGCTGCCACTACAGCATTTCATTGGATGCAGATTGGACGAGCGCTGTACAAGCCTTCAACTTGTTTCAAATAAGAATAGTTACTTTTTAATTATATAATTTAGTACAACCCCAAATTCAGAAGGAAAAAAAGCTGATACAAAAAGAAAATACTAATAAAATAGGTAAGAACTGATTTCTAAATTACTTTCAATTCCAGCCAGACAGTATAAACCCAAGAGACTTCATTATTTCACATGGAGGCTGGTGCCCATCTCAGCCGACTCTAGGTAAAGGTGGGGTACACCCTGAACAGCTCACCAGGCCATCACACACAAGCATTCACATTCACACCCACACTCACACCTATGGGTGATTTGGAACAGCCAATTAGCCCACTGCGCATGGTTTTTGGACTGTAGGAGGAAACCCCCAGCTCACAACAGCACTGAAGAGTAGTGTCCGGAAACGTTTTACCACCGGTGACCTCACTATAGATTTTATACATTTAAATTCCTATATTGTGAATAGAGATTAGCGAATAAGTGAGCAGTTTCAGACAAAGTGCTAGTCTTTAAGGACAAACGCATGAAAAAAGTACTGAAATATAAAACTGTTATAAATATATCAGAAGGGATTTGAATAGTTTACCCTCTGCAGTGCATAATCAATCCGAATAAGAATACTCTGTTTTATCCTGGAGGAAACTTTGTGCACGCAGTGGCTCCATACGCAGTGAAGAATAAGATAAAGTCTCAATATAAGAAGATTAGCAATATCTATATAATACTAAACAGTGCAAGGAATCTGGAGGAAAGGGTAAGGGCACAAGCCTAAGCTGGTCATTTGTGATCACTCATCCGTCAGACGGCACTGCATAAAGAACCGCCACATGGGCTCGGGATAAGTTCTTCAAACTCCGTTTTAAAAGCATTAAAATTAGGAATTACGTCCACAAATGTCAGTTAAAACTTAAAATAAACTTTATGTTAATTCTGTGTAGAAGTGCTGTTCACTTCTTCGGATGCGGTGACATCTGAGATGGACCGTCACACATTGGAAACGTGTATTTTTTTTTTTTTTACAAATTGACGCCATGTGTCCAAAGACAAGGAAAATTAGGCTCTGTCGTGATATGGGGCTGTGTGAGTACACTTAAAAAGTCTTACACCTCTGTGGTTACATCATGAATGCTGAAAAGCACACTGAGATTTTGGAGGAACTTCTATTCCAGGGACGCCCATGAATATTTCAACAAGACAATGTAAGACTACATTCAGAACACATTACAGAGGCATGGCTGCGGGGGCTGGACTGGCCTGACTCCAGTCCTGTCCCCCAGTCGTGAATGTGTGGTGAATTCTGAAACCAAAAATGGGACTGCAGCCCTGTACGGTTGCACGCAAGAAGAAAAGGACAAAATAACACCCGGAACTCTTCATCATTTGGTGTCTTCAGTCCCTAAACACTGCGAGAAGAAATGGAAAATTAAAACTTTTCTGAGATTAAAACTTTACTGCGAGAAGGAATGGAAAATTAAAACTTTTCTGAGATGTGTTGCAAGAATAAAAATGGAAAAAAGGGTTTATTTTTTAATAATAATAATAATAATAATAATAATAAGAGGCAGCACTCACAGTCCGCCTCACAGCAACAAGGTCCTGGGTTCGATTCTCCAACTCGGGCGTTTCTGTGTGAGGTTTGCATGTTCTCCCCGAGCTTACACTGGTTTCCTCCGGGTACTTTGGTTTCCTCGTACAGTCCAAAAACATGCACAGTAGGCTAATTGGCTGTTCCAAATCGCCCCTAGGTGTGAGTGTGAGTGTGAATGGTTGTATGTGTGTCGGCCTTACGATGGCCTGGCAAGCTGTCCAGGGTGTACCCTGCCTTCACCTAGAGTCGGCTGAGATGGGCGCCAGCCTCCACGTGACCCCAATTAGGATTAAGCGGGTTAGAAAATGAAGGAATAATAATAATAATAATAATAACAATAATATTAATAATATTAATAATAATTCACGAGGTAAAACGGTAAATAATGTGCTGTTGTATTGTTCCGAGAGTAATACAGCTCAAACGTATGCCACTCACTTACTTATTTAATACAATTGGGGAGGCCGGTGCCTATCTCAGCCGACACTGGGAAAAGGTGGTGTACACCCTGAACAGCTCACCAGATCACCGTAGTGCAACACACACACAATCATTCACACTCCCATTAACATTTGGGGCAATTTCATCAGTGTATTCTCCTAATGTTCATGTCTTTGGATTGTAGGAGGAAATCCAGTGCAAGCATGGAGAGAATATGCGAACCCCACACAGAAACCCGGGACTCGAACCCAGGACCTTTTTGGTGTGAAGCAGAATAAGAAGCCCCCACACATCAACCATTCACACTCACATCCATACCTAGGGACAATTTGGAACAGCCAATTAACCTGATGTGCACGTCTTTGGAAGTCGGGACTCAAACTCAGGATGTTCTTGGTGTGCTAAGCACTACGCCACCGATATGTTCTCTATGTACCGTATGTGTGTGGCCTGTATGGGTCACGAGGTCACATCATGGCCTCACTCCCAGTTTGTCGAATTTTGTTCTTACACAATGCACATCTTCTGTTTACTCTCATCCATCATTCTGTTTACTCTCGCTCACCCCCCCCCCCCCCCCCCCCCCCCCCCCCCCCCCCCCCCATCTCCTTCACTACACATTTTTGGCAAGCTCTCTCAACCACTCCAGGACATTTACTCTTAGAGAGGCCAACTTTTGCCTTTGGTGCTTATAGGTTTGGCGAAACACGCAACTACTGTTTACCTTCGCTGTTTGTTGGCGTAAACTGAACACACACCTACGCATACACACAGCTGCAGCCACACCGCTGTGACACTAACGGTATGATAATTGTGTAACCTAACATGGTGTGTGCTTACAGTTTCTCAAGGGGACTTTTAATCCAACAAGCATTAAATTGCTACTGAAGGTGCCATCTCCATCTTCATCCCAGAACCTTTCCAGATGCTATTTCTGTTTTCCTCGTAGCACATTGATGACTATCTTACCTGCTCGAGGAGGTTCTAGAGTGTGGTTCTCGATTCTGTCTTGCATCAGCTTGCGTCCAGTCCAGTCATGGCTGACGTCTTCAGCCGGGTTTGAGCTTGAAGATTCTGTCACTGTAAGACAATATAAGAGTAGAGAATTAATCTATTTACACGATCAAACTTTGATATTTTTTACTGTATATGGTTTAAAAAGATTCCCAGCGAATTTGATTAGGTGTATTACCATTTCTCTACGACACAGACGTCAAGATCCAGGCCCGAGGGCCAATTTCTGCCTGCTAACTTATTTTATGTGGCCTGTGAGAGCTTTTAAAGAATATGATTATCGTACATTCTTTGCATCAACCATTACCATGGAACATAATTCATCATCGTTCCACTAGGTGGCAGCAAACTACTTCAAATAAATAGCTAGTCATTTATTACTTAAGCTAACCAAGATTACAAGCTAACTAATCGCTGTCAAGCGTTGGCATTAAAGAAAAGTGATAAAAGACAAGGAGGACAAATGTGACCCGCACCAGCATAAGGCAGATTAAGTCCAAGGTCGTATTTTGAGTAAGAGCCAAAGTAAGTTGAAAATGGCGTACCTGGACGAAAATGCTATATCGCCAAAAATACATACTACAAAGCAACATAATCAAGTTCAAATATCCATAAACGCCATCTATCCATGATAAAATACTTGTTTAAGAAAGGGTTCCATGTCCATGTTGTTGTAAAACAATGGGAATGTTGCCGAGTTTCAAACTACTTTTGTGATTGCTCAGGGTATTTCCTTATTATCCATATTCACTACCAGAATACTCTCCCTACTTACAGAATCCCAGAAGAATTCCCCCAATCATATAACACTAAACCAATGAGAAGCCTCAAAACAGACATGACACAGTGTAAATAGAACTTATCTGTTGTTGCTAGTACGATCCCACTGACTGGTCGAGAGCCGGATTCATTTAGTGTATGGATGTTAGCTGGTTGGATGTCTCAGATGCGGACATACAATAACTGGTTCTCTGACTGATTGCTATTTTCTCAAAAGTAGCATTTCCTGATTAGCGACATACAAAGTTTAATGCTATAATCATGTATTACACCTCATTTTGAAGCAGATTCAATTCTCTTTCCAAATATATCAATATCTCAGCATGTCAAATTTCCTGCTTAATCCGTTTTATGCTGGAGTGGGTCACAAAAATACCTAATCGTTTTGCCATGCAGATTTAATTTCATGCCCTTTTGAAATGGATGTTCAGTAATTATTCAGCCCTTGGTGACCCAGAAATTGCAGTGATGTGGCCCTCAGTCAAAATGAGTTTGACACCCCTGGTCTACAGCATGCACTAGTTACTCACTAATGTGATCAAACTCTGAGTAAATCACTTAACAATCACACAGTTTTGTTTTTTTGGTTCATTTTCTGCCTAATTTGGTCACCTGCCACTTCCCACCCACCACCACCACCACCACCACCTCTCATTTATCATTTATCATATCACAGCTACCAATCAGAAGTGGCTAAAATGTTTTCTAAGACACATGAAGCCAACCAACCACATGTCCTTTGTATTATAGAACAGCAAAAAACTCTATACCCCTTAATCCTACTAGGGTCACAGGGAGGCTGCAGCCTGTCTCAGCTGACACTGGGCGAAGGCGGGGTACACCCTGAACAGCTCGTCAGACCATCGCAGGGCAACCCACACAACCATTCACACTCACACTTACACCTGGAGGCAGTTTGTCATGGTGGTAACGGTTAGCACGTCCACCTTTTAGCAAGAAGGTCCTGGGTTCGAGTACTGGGCCTGGTTAGGGCGTTTCCGTGTGGGGTTTGCATGTTCTCCCCGTGCTTGCGTGGGTTCACTTCGGATACTCTGGTCTGTGTGTGTGTGTTGCCCTGTGATGGCCTGGTGAGCTCAAGCGTGGCCAATTTCACTCTCCTGGCTTCTTGGTACCACTGGGACATCTCTAGAATACAGAGTAAAATTTTCCCCATTGTTTTGCGATCATGATTCCAAATCCCTGTGATCCCAAGGAGCCAGGGGAGTGAAATTGGCCATGCTTGAGTAGGACGGATGGCAAACTCTCTGTCTGTCAACCAGAGTGACATTATTCTAAATACTTTATTAATCCCACAAGGAGAAATTGGGATCCCATTCAGTGAACACAGACACACACCCGGAGCTGTGCTAGCCTAACTGTGGCACTTGGTGAGCGGTTGGAGGTGAGGTGCCTTATTAAGGGGCACTTCAGTCATAATTGAAGGGGAAGCAGAAGGTACTGTTTATTCGTCGACACCATCAACAAATATTTTCTGCGTGTCCAGGGAATCGCTCCCTAAACCTTCTCAAACCTCCAATGCTTCCAACCTGTAAGCGATGGCTGCCCTGTATGTGGAGGCGGATGGATAGTGATTTCCTCCAAATGTGTCTTGCTGCTGGTGGCGTCGCGGTTAGAATGTTTGCCTTACAGCAAGAAGGTCCAGGTTCAAGTCCCGGACTCGGCAGGGGCTTTTCTATTTGGGGTTTGCATGTTCTCCTTGTGCTTTAGTGGGGTTTCCTCCAGGTTCTCCAGTTTCCTCCCACAGTCCAAAGACATGCTGATTGACTGCCCCAAACACACTTGCCTGTGAATGCGAGAGTAAATGGTTGTGTGTGTTGGCCCTGTAGTGGTTTGGCAAACTGTTCAGGATGTCCCCCGCCTTCGCCCACTGTCGGCTGAGATCACTGCAAGCATAGTTTGTAAGATAAAAAAGTATCAATCCATGTTTCTGAGACCTGACAGCAGGAGAACGAATAGAGATTCCTAATATGAGACAATGTTTACGCACTATGAAACCAAGCACACACACTCAGACTGTATTTATTTCTGCTCCGTGAAAACATCAGTGGGCCAGCTCAGAAGCGCTATTGACTACACGTAGTATTTTTATCGACCCTCTGACTGATTCGAGTCATCAGATGAAGTGGAACAAAATGAACAAGGCAAATATTGGAGGCTTGTTGCGGGTGCAAGTTACTCGTATTTATTTTTCTTCCTGATTCGCACTGGCACACTGAATCAGTATGAGATTCATTTGGACAATTGGCTTCCAGTTAAATCCATGAGTAAAATCCATGAGTAATAACATGCTAATGCGGAGGACTGTTAAACATTATGACAAGTTGATTTGATGGGTCACTTTTGCAGTGTCATCCTTTCTGAAGGAAAAAAAAGGCAAATAGAAAAGAGCTATCTTTAGTTTACAGCATTATTCCAATTAATACATTTAATTATTGAAAAAAAGGAGCACATGGTGAAACAAATGTTTACATATTGGGCTATTTGGATTTCCCTATTTGTCAAAAATATGTTTGTAATCAAAGCTAACTAAAATCCTGTGCGGCATGGTGGCAAAGTGGCTAGCACGTCCGCCTCACAGCAAAAAGGCCCTGGGTTCGAGTCCTGGTGTTTTTATCAAGTCATTAAGTTTGCATGGTCTCCACGTGCTTGCTTGGGTTTCCTCTGGGTTCTCCGGTTTCCTCCCCCAGCCCAAAGACATGCACAATAGGCGAAGTGGCTGCTCCAAATTGCTCCTAGGTATCAGAGTGGATGATTGTGTGTTTTGCCCTGCGATGGACTGGAGAGCTGTTCCGGGTGTATCCAGCTTTCATCCAGTGTCGCCTGAGATGGGCACCAGCCTCCCTGCAGCACTTAAGGTGGGATTAAGTGGTACGTACGGTAAATTGCAAAGCAAGCACGAAATTCACTGATGGCACAGGAGGTAACTTGTTTAACTGAATAAAAAGAGATGAATATACCAACAAAAGACGTCTCTCGGAAGTCAAAGTTATGTTAAAAATCAGACGGCGCTGCTGATTACAAGTATTCCTGTGCAAGTGCTTCAGGGTGGATTTCTCCATTAATTCCCTGTATTGATGTGAATGGGCTGGTGATCCTTCAAACCTTTGAAGCTCAGATACTGATAGCAGCTCTGAGTTTCTTTCTAATAATGTGCCTTTGGCTTCAGTCAAGCCTTGTTATTTCCAATTTTAGGAGTGGCATATTTTTATTCTCATCAGCAGCCAATCTCTTGGATGGAAACCAAGATTAATATTTCTCCACTTCTGAATCATGAACCATGCATGAAAATGAATTATTTATCTAAACTATTTGGGACCTGCTCAACATATCAGAGCAGGATATAGAGATAAAGACGGTACAAAAGGATAAACAAAATGTCAATTTCGGGTTTTTCTGCAAACCGTCATGCAGCGTGTGTTTGATTGAACGACTCTCCGAGCAGCCAAAAACGTCTCTTATCTTTCTGTCTTTCTCGGACTCTTGACTGGACACTCTTTATTTGGAATCTTCAGTTTGCCAAGCTATATATGGAGAAAATCAACAGTGTGCTTTACTGCCGTCCCTCTGTCATCACACATAGACAATAAAAATGGAACATGGTTCCAGTGCCACACAGGGAGATGGACATGTTTGTGGCGAGGTGGGAATATTTACCCACTAAGTAAAACACATAATCATGACAAGACAGAAGAGGTGGAGGAGGTGTGTTTGGGGGGGGTTGAATGCAGACACACAGCAAGAAAAAAAAAAAGGGAGGAGGCATGGGATGGGAACAGAGTGTTCTGTTACTCAGGTCTGTTTAATGATGATCAGGCAGCAGCCAGAGGTTCTTCTTGTTGCTTCCCCCCGATTTTATCTATGGCCCCTGATGGGAGGGTAGTGGTCACTACTGGCCAAGAATGGTGCGCCGCCGTGTCTTTCATGCTGCGGGGATGAAGAGATCATGGCTCTGAGCCATATGCAAGTCAAATGAGTCCCGTCAACGTCAGCGAGCGGCAGACATCACATGCATAACAATCACACACTTTTAAAAGGTTCTTCAGGAAGGGTGGGAGGGGTGGATGATTAATGATTCTATGAGACGCCGTTAACGGTGAAAATCCAAACGGGAAGAAGGATCCTTTGTACCTTTTTGTATATTAATGTCACTGGTTTGAAAAGGTTCCAGTTCTTGGTGTTCTGTTCTGCTTGATTTAAGCAGCGAGCACCAATTCGTTTCCTTACTGGTTCCATAAAACACATATTTGGTCTTTCAGTTATTAATCAGCACAGACTCGTGTCCAAACCGATCTTCCTAAACCTCACGGAATTCCTTGTGCCATACTATGCTTCCAACCTTTAAGTGATGGCTGATGACTATGATTTTTTTGTTCTAAGATTATGATAAATTAGGTGGGCGGCGCGGTGGCGCAGTGGTTAGCACGTTCGCCTCACAACATCAAGGTCCTGGGTTTGAGTACCACGCTCGATGTTTCTATGTGGAGTTTGCATCTTCTCCCCATGCCTGCATTGGTTTCCGCTTGGTAATCCGGTTTCCTCCGACAGTCCACAGACACGCACATTAGGCTAACTGACTGTTCCAAATTGCCACTAGGTGTGGAGTATGAATGGTTGTGTGTGTGTTGTCCCTGCAACGGACTAGCTGGCCGCCCAGAGTGTTCCCCTCCTTCGCCCAGTGTCAGTTGAGATAGGAACAACCTCCCCGCGAGTCCTAGTAGGAGTAAGCTGATAGGTTTGGCAAATGAGTTAGCGCGAGAGTAAGTTAAGTGGGCGGAATAGCGATCAGCACATTTGACTCACAACAAGAAGGTTCTGGGTTCGAGGCACAGGTTCAGCAAGGGCGTTTCTGTGTGGAGTTTGCATGTTCTCCTCGTGCTCCCACAGTCCAAAAATTTGCATATTAGGCTACTTGCCCCTAGGAGAATGGTTGTGTGTTGAACTTACGATAGAATGGCGAGCTGTTCAGGGTGTACCCCGCCATCTAGCAGTGTCCCAGCTTCCCTGCGACACTAATAGGATCAAGCGGTTTTGGCAAATGCATGAATGAAAGAGTTATTTAACAAACAAAAATCACCGTTAAGTTTTCTGTGAGGAGACGTGTTAACATGTCTAAATTTATCTGTAAAAGGACGGAGATGGAACAACCAACTGTTTCAGTGTGAATCACCAACTTGAACACCCATTTACTAAAGCAAATTAACAAATTACTCGTCGGTAAATTGCTGCAGCATGAAGAATAAAACGTTTCAGGAAGTGTTATAACAAGGAAATGACTCGTTTTGAGGGAGACAGTAACTCGGCTCTGTGTCTCACCACTCTGTCTCTGATTCGATTACGAGCATGAGTCAGTCCAGCATATTTGTTTTTGTTTTATAATGAAAACTCTACCACAGCTTTATTTAACTGTAGCAGTAAAGAGGAAATTATACAGAGACTGACAAATCAAGAGATATGTGCCTGGGCAGTGTGGATAGGACATACAGTTGTGATGCGCTTATGCAAAACATCTGGTCCGAAGTGTAAACGATACAGCTCCAGTGTGAAAATGTTGGAAAGCACTGAACTCCATGCAGATTTATATTTGTCTATGTGAGGTGAATCAAATATTCTGTATACCAGAAGGCAGTAAAGCTACTTGATAAATTGCATAACAGCCAACATATCTGAAGATAAGTTTCAACTCTAACCAGGACAGACTGACGTATTTCTGAGGAGACGTCCGGATATATTTGGTATATTCTACCTATAAATGGTGCAATCTGATTATTAAATTAAAACGGAGGGAAAAAACTCAAGGTTTAATAGTGAACCAATCAGATTACACCTTTCCCATGAAGTGTGCATTGAAAATTATACACCACCACTTTTGTCTAAAAAGGGCTTTTCAAAACCCTCAAAAATGTAAAGGTGAGCAAATGTATTTTTTTTTTTTTACATTTGCAAGGCATGAATAAACCTCAGACCATATGGAACAGTTTAGCGAAAATTTTTGTTTATTAGCCAGACTTTTACCTCAGTATTCCTCCCAGAATTATCTTTTTGGTTCTCATTACCTACAATAGCATCGTTCAATACATTTTCACCAAAAAATTATACAGAAGTAAATTTTTACTTCTTTTTATTAGAAGCCCTTTTAGACAAAAGTGGTGGTGTTTAATATTCACTGCACACTACTGTATATTTATGTGAGTATGTGTGTGTACACTTGAGCATAAATCAATTTGTAAAGCGTGACAATGCACATGTGCACTCTGTTATGGCATCTTTTAAAGCTCATTTAAAAAAAAATAATAATAAATAGTGCTTTTTTGGCTTAAAAAACCATATTGCGTCGCTTTCTTTGTGTTTTTATGGATGCCACATTGAATTTCTACTATTTCAGAATCCAGTGATGTGACAAACTAAAAAGTTTTTGTATTTTGAGTCAAGCGTCACCTTTTTTTTGGGAGGTGGATAATGTCCATTCATTCAAGATATTTTCTTGTTTCTGATTGGTGGAAAGCAACGAATAATTTTTGGTATTGCATTATTTCCATTGGATAATCAAATTATTGCATTGTTGCTTTTGAATAAGTTTAATGATTACTGCATGATTTGTATGCACCACATAGTAGCGTAACTGCATACTTTGAAAATATTTTGAAAGAATAATAAAATTGACTAAATAATAAATGCATGACGCATATACAATCAAATGATATTGAGAATTTTGAATTCAATGCAGTTTTATTTGTACAGCGCTTTTTACAACTAAAATTGTCGCGATGCAGCTTTACATAGTAAAACAAATTTTTAAAAAATTTCTTCTACAAACCCTACTTATACCTAATAATCAAGCCCGCGGCGAGGGTGGAAAGACTCACTCACTTGACACAAGGAAGAAACCTTGAGAGTCTCAGAGGGTGTTATCCAGCCTTTGGCTTTGGCAAATAACAATCCCTCGACCAGGTCATTCTTTATGTTATACTTCGCTTCATTCAATAGTCGCTTATTATCCCGAGATGGATCTGCTCACCAATCAGATTGCGCCATTTCTGTGCAGTATATACTACATTTGTTTGTTCGTGGTTGCCTGGTGAACAACTTGGCTAACAGTAGCAATTATTTCATAGCTCATTTAAGAAGAGAAAAAAACAGTACAGTCCCACAAACATTTATAGTTTGTAGGCATTGGTATGTTAAAGTCTGTTTCTGTTTAGTGCTCCAAATGGTCATATACGTGTCTACATTCAGATTTCAACCCAAACCAGCCATGCCCTAAACCAAAAGATGCAGTATATGTGGTGTTATGGTGATCATATCCTTAATATATATATATATATATATATATCTTGCTCTCAAAACCTATTTAAACAAAAAGCCCTTCACAGTGAAACGTATCTCAGTGCTGAATATCCAGTGCACAGTTTTCCGCTGACTGCACGATCCACGTCATCATTAAGCAGTCGGATTAATTAGCATGTATGGATGATAGATGACCTTTTCAGAATCAGGAACTCGCAGATAAGTGAAAACACTGAAAAGACCAACAAAATAAAGTGTGGCACACAGAAGTCTTATAATTCTCCTGCTAGCAAAATACACAGTCACCTCATTGTTAAGCATATTCCTATATATACATCACTTATAGCATGTTAGACTCAAGTCTTACAAGTCTTCTTACATGCCACTGTTAGTGAAATTTAAAACCACCATGTCCTCCCCGTGTCGTCACGAGCTAGCAGGCAAGACTGGCTAGTGTCAGCTCTGAACGTACTTGCTAGAAACAAATTCTGAATTTTGTCTGATCTGTTACTGCTACCCCAAACTGATCCAAAAGGCCTGTTTTTAGTATAATATTACCAATTATTATGGGATGTCCCATGTAATGGCCAGGTACCCCATGTAATACTGCGCTAAGGATGAGACTCTGTGTCACACTGTCTCTTTTTGTCTTTGGGTGCATCCCAAAACCCTTAAATTGAATCCGTGTTTCTCTCACACGCATTTCGTTCTTGTAGCTTAGTCCGTCACACTAATCAGAACCAAAATCAAATCAAAATACTTTATTTAACCCCGAGGAAATAGTGTGCACACAGTTGCTCCATACCAAGTAAAGATAAGATAAAGTCTCAATATAAAGAAACTTACTCATATCTATTTAAACAGATACAGAATGATATCCAAAACATAAAGAGACGTGAGGAAACAATGAGTACGTCTCAAAATCCGTATTCATCATGCCGTTGCTCCTGAACTTTTTCTGGTCAGTCATCTTTACCGTCCGTCCCAATTCCCTTAATTTGTGTATTGAGGAGAAAGGAAACATAAGTGGAACCTTCCCAAAAGAGCTCCACGCCAGTCTATCACAGTGCCATCACCATGGGACCCCCCACCGACAGTTTACACACATTTACACACTGCTTTTAGTTTTAAGACGTTAAATTGCAATATAAGAAACTCCGATGTCGGGCGGCACGGTGGCGTAGTGGTTAGCACGTCCTCCTCACAGTAAGAAGGTCCTGGGTTCGAGTCCCGGGTTCGGCACTCTGTGGAATGTGCATGGTCTCACCATGCTTGCGTGGGTTTCCTCCGGGCACTCTGGATTCCTCCCACAGATGCACGTTAGGCTAACTGACTGTTCCAGATTGTCCCTAGGTGTGAGTGTGAATGGCTGTGTATGCGTGTTGGCCGTGATGGTCTGCGGAGCTGTTCAGGGTGTACCGGTTCGAGGTTGTCACTGCCGCCCCCAACCCCAGCCATGTCTCTCACTGTCTGTTGTAAAAGATCCATTGCTGACTTTCGATAAGAGTAGCCTATATTTACTGTCAGCGTGTTTCTGCCCTGTGATGGCCTGGTGAGCTGTCCAGGATGTACGCTGTCCTCCCCATGACCCTAATTAGGATTATGCACTTCAGAAAATGAATATTATATATATATATATATATATATATATAGTATGTGGGATAAAATAACAGTACTACAGTTTCATCCCGACAAGCC
>JAOUQZ010000029.1:5098682-5125598 GCA_028564935.1 Neosilurus hyrtlii | reverse complement strand
CAGAGTCGGCTGAGATGGGCGCCAGCCTCCCCGCGACCCTAATTAGGAATAAGCGGTTCAGAAGATGAATGAATGAAAATATATTCCATTCTCACTGACTCCTGCATCTGCGTCATTTCCTAAGACCCAACTACACCCAACATAATGACAATTGGAGTGATGTAGCTGAGATTGAGGAATGCCTGAGGCCAGAATTTACACACCAATCTGACACTGCAGTCATTCCCAGCTCCGAGTGTCCCCCTGTGCTCCGAGTGTTTCTGAAGGGCATACGTAGTGGTAGGGTGTATTCAGTTTTCTATTTGTGGCACTAAACTATAGACGTCGCCTAATTTCACATCCTAGTGGATTACACAGCTTGCATGGTGGATGAAGCACATGTGCAGAAAACATCCTGTTTCTCTGGTAATTTTTTTTACTAGGCTTAATTTTACTATGCCCTCTTACATTCCAAGATTTCGGTCTATAAGTGTTAGGAAGATAATAAACAGTGCATAAATGACTGACTTGCTGCATCTTATGGAGGTGCCAATTCATTTTGCTCTCTAGAGGATCCTATTGTTCTGCCAGTGCATTTTAGCTGAAATTGCACCTGCAGCAGCAATGGATTTGCCTTAAACATTTGCAAACCAAAATCTGAATTCTATAATAATTTACAGAAATGATCCTCAAACTATTAATTTAAATGTGTGCTTGGGGGTAAAAAAAAAAAAAAAAAACAACCCAAAACAAAACGTTCCAGACTGTTTCATACAGATAAATGTTTCAGGGTTTTTTTATTGCCAACATCCCTTCAGTTCACATGAATGAACAACACTCAGTCATTAAACCCATTGCACAAACAGGGTTAAAGAAACACAGGGCTTGCACAGCTGAAACACTGACCTCCAGTTTGTGTTTTTTGTACATTCCACTGCCTTTGGTCCTGTTAACAAACCCCTGTGTAGACCACAGGCCAGTATGCATAGTGCAGGTGTGAGTGAGTGAGTGAGTGTGTGTGTTAGCATACGGGTTTTATATGGGTAGATGCATGTGGATTCTAAGCCTTTATCCATCAAGTTTGTACAGTCTTTGATATATCTTGCAGTGTGAGTTACTGGACATACAAAATGCAATACATAATGACAAATCAAATGCTAGAAAATGAGGCTTAAGGGGGAAAGAAAAGTGCAATTTGGATTCACAAAGGATTACATGACATTGACATTTTTAACATAAGCAATGCATTCACATTTTTGCGGACCCATAACTACACCCAAAATATGTGACTCTTTCTAGAACATCTAAAAATGCCAGGGATTCAGAAGCACATGTAAACTCTTAAAGTGCATTAAACAATTGCTTTTAAACCTTAAATTCCCCTTGGAAATTTAGAAAACAGATTCTTTGTCAACACTGTAAGAACTGTTTTCATAAGCTATTAGCACAAGTCAAGTTTGGGACCTTTAATTAACATACACGTTTGTTAGAAAGCCAGTAGGATGACTTGTTTGATGAAATGTGCTATTGAGTTTACTACAAAATCCTTTTTTTAAAGGTAAAACCCACCGTAGACACTTGCACACCAATACTTGGAATCATTATGTGGTCTCACGTTTTTTGGTTTATCAACATGTTGGTCTAAATTTCACCTCTCTTACATTACCCACAATGCTGCTTAACAGCTCAGTGATAGTCTTCCCAGTGTGAATTCATGTCTACCTACAGCAGAGATGTCTAAGCTTATGCGCAAAGGGCCGGTCTGGGTGCAGGTTTTCACTTCAACCAAGCAGTAGCCACACCTTCCACCTGTTTCATCTGTTCAGTGGTCTCAAAAAATGATTGGATCGTGTATCCTACTGTTAAACCTGAAGCCAAACTGGTGCTATCTTGGTGAGTCCACTTTACTGTTGAAAGTTATACTCAGATAGCTTACAAAAAGATGGGGGAAATGGTGTACTTTAATTTTAAACCTTTTTCCCCTCCAAATTTCAGCTATACAGAGGTTTAATATATATATAGGCTTTGTCTCTTAGGCAACAACTGAACCACTTCACACTGCATAAATTAAAGCTCACCATTCAAACATTGATGACTGTGTATATACTGTGGTAAAAGAATGCTCTTAATAAATCCCCTCATGAGTGGGCAACCACAAAACAGGCTTGTCAGGATGAAATTGTAGTACTGTTATTTTTACCCACATACAATTATATATATCTATATACGCGTCATTATTGGTAAACTTATGAGAGGTTTTCTGACTATCAGCAGTAACATTTTCAGGGTTTTCGAGCTTTGTTGGCTTTCATCTGCTCCATTTTGCGATCTCAAAGCAAGTTGGTCTCACCAAGATGGCTGCCAAATGTGCTAGTCTTTTTTTTTTTTTCAAATCAATGACTGAAACAATGAAAACAGGTCAAAGATGTGGCTACTGCTTGGTCAAAGTGAAAACTTTACCCACACTGGCCCTTTGCGGATATGACTGACCTACAGACAGCATTGCTTTGTTGCTTTAGCCTTTTAGCCTGTCCAGCTCTCTCATCTTCAACATCAAAAATTCCAACACTCTTGGCAATCCGTCCATTATAAGCCATTGTGCTTGTCTTCTTGTAGATCTCTAACAAGCTGAGTCCATCCTGTAATTCAAGCTATGACTGCATCTTATATCTGCATATATCTGTGTTCTGGGACTTCATTGGATTTCTCACTGATACAACACTGAACATCTCTGAATAACGATAAGTAGGAAAAGAAGCTCTTGCTCCTTTGATTTAAGAGCTAACAGCAAAAGATCATTTTTCTTTTTCTCTAAAACACCACCGCAATTGCACACCCTGAGATATCAGCAAGCAATAGCAACAATGTACAAATTAGCACCAGACTTACTGATTACATCACAACTACTTCAAGATAAACATCTTCAATGTGTTTCAGGGTGGACGTTAGCTGAAACTCTTCCTCACCTGTAGCTATTATACAATTCCAAGTGGTAAGGATGCTAACAACGGTATGTTAAGGTGATATGTCTTAAATTATAAAGAGAAGGTGCCACTGGTGGAAGAAGACATGAAAAGGTACGTGCCTTGATTATTTGAAACTGGAGGAAAAAAAAGTCTTCCATACACGCCATGCCACAAAACCCAATCTCACCCTTCACAGCGTCTAATTATCCCGTCAGCGAGATTACTTGAGCTTTTCCTGTTAAGGCGTACAAAATCCTTGCAGCATACAAAACCCGGAGGGACCGATTCCATTTATAATAAGTGATTTTATTTGTTATTGGTACTTCAATCAAATCCCATGTTGTATGCTTGAGCTCTTCGAAAATAAAAATTCTACGTAATAATAATAAAAAACAATAGCTTTATACCTGCTGAGTCAGTAGTTCAAGAATGATCTTCCCTTCACCTCTAGTTCAAAGACATCAAACAGTAAAATCCACATTTGCAAGATTAATAAGGTTTTTTCCTTTTCTATTTTTTTTTTAACATACACATACAGAAGGGGCCGGAGAAGTTGCTTGGTGCATTCCTGTCCCTCACGACCCCTTACATTCTCTACAACTATGCAACACACAACAAAACAGGATTTTCTTTCTTCCCTTCTTTTTTTTTTTACATTTACATTTGGTTAAATATATCCCACAATGCATCACTAGTGACTGCTTGCATCAAACTTGCCTGAGCACACTCAAGTTTCTGCCTGTTTGTGGTAAAGCTCCACGTTTACACAGAAACGAATCAAAACTGGTCATGAAACTGAAAAGAATTTCAGTCACCCTTTGTGAGTGTATGTGTCAATTTTTTTTTTAATCCCATCAATCACAGTTGAGAAAAACTGGCCAGATTCAGTTTGAGGATGCTGAAGTGCTGAACGTTTCAGAGGAAAGGCTGTACATCACATAAACATAAAGATATAATTTAATTTCCATAAACAAGTGTCTGCTGGTACCGGCTTATCACAGTGACGCTAAAACAAAATAAAAAAATTTACAAGAGGAAGAGAAATGTACAACATTTGTACAACATACAGTAATATTAACCAGGTTCTGGCTGTGTGTGTGTGTGTGTGTGTGTGTGTGTGTGTGTGTGTGTGTGTGTGTGTGTGTGTGTGTGTGTGTGGGTGGGTGTGTGTGAGTTTATTCCAGATGACTTGCTGTCCTGATTTCAGACTGATGCCTTGAAAGAGACAATTTCTCTGGAGCCAATATTTCACACATTATTCTAAAATCACACTGAGATGTCACTATTACTGGATCTTCACGAGGTAAGAAGTGGATAAGAAGAAGTCGTAAATACATACGTACATGTCCCAGTTCTCAGCACACACAGGGGTCGATGTGTTCCCTTCTTCAGCCAGCAGTCACTTATTAACCCAGTTATCAGTGAATCACTGTTATTTTTTTCTTGTTTTTTTTTTTTTTTTAAACAAATGTCTTTGAATACATTTATCAGAGTTCATCATCATTTAAAAAAAATTGGCTCAGTCTTATAAGTAGATGCAGGAATCCAATCTATTTTAAGTCAAAGTTTCCATTTTGCAGTTAAGCACCACATTCCAGTGTTAAGGTGCACTTAATGCAGTTCCCTTCATGTCCAGCAGGTGGAGTTGATTCCTTCCAGAACAAAAGGCATTTCCACCTATTTCACTGCAATCCTTTTTTTTTTTTTTTTTTTTTTTTTGGCAAGTGGTTGTCTGTACAGTCATCAGGTTACATTAAATAAAAAAAAAAAAAAAGACAGGCCAATCTTTCAATATGAGGTTTGCAGAGTTGCGATGCAAGGTTGAGTTTCCGGTCTTAAAAATGTCACCCTTATTGTCTGCTTGTCGGGTAATGAATTGAACACTACAACTTCAGTGCTGAAGCATATTTAAATAAGTTTATACCTATCTGTCTAACTGTACAGAGGTCTGAGATTGTTGGTGCAATCCCTTTTCCCACACACACTAATCTACTATCACACGCAATAAAATAAAACAACCCATATTTCTTAAAATCACTGAACACATTAACATATTATATTGTACTGAACTGGGACAGCTAGCAATTTACGCTAGAGTACGTCTCAAGCTCTGGGATCTGGCCTTGATAAATAGCAATCATGCAGCTAAGATTGTGCTCTGCTGTGGCGTACGATAAAATCAATGCCTTCCTGTTTTGCCCAACAGTGCTAAGTTGGTTCTTTTTCTTCTTGTTCTTGGCACTGAAGAAACATTTGAGATGATAACCTGTCTACTGCTCTGGGTCGGTAAAATGTAGCTTAACAAAGAAGCTCAGACTAATTTCTGCGATATTAGCAAGTAATAGCGGAGCTCCAGAGCTGGATACAAAAATCGTTAAGCTATGTGCTCGATTTTGTCGCCGCGTCCGTGCTCACGTGCCCACACAGGCAATCCAAGGAATGAAGAACATCTTGGGAAAATATATTGCACGGTCGCCGGCGCTGAGTAGCTTATGTACTTACTTTCTTACTTTATGTATGCCTGTTTCTGTAAACTTACACATGCTAACATTTTCAGAGCTCAACTTTTAGGCAGTGCCTATATATTTATATTAATTAGCAAAATCAGGCTGCAACACCCAGATTAAGCAGCTAACTAGTCTAAAAAGCAATGCTTCTCTATATAGGATAGTAGGCTTCATTGATTGTTTTTGCACCTAATATAGGCTTAGACATAAGTATATATGTTCTGGGCTTATCGCTAGATGAGGTCGTTCTATGCTAGCTAACTTTTGGCATATTTTTATAGATGGTCTTCATTCTATGGTCAATAAGTTAGCATCTTCATCTTAATATTTTAATACACTAGACTTGTGTTATTCTTATATGTTTCAGTATCTGAGGTCTGGGTCTTGAATAGTGTGCTAACGTTTCCTCAATGGTCTCTAAGAGTCTGTGCATGGGCTCTGGATCTGTCTGGATTACTTTGCTTGCTAGCACTGCTAGCATTTGTTGCTGATCTTCATTTGGTCTGTGTGTGTATCTCGGCTGGCCTGTTGTACTAGCAGGGTTTGTTGACATTGCACAGCAGCTCAGTGACTTTGATGAGACGCGCCACGGTGCTCTGCGACTCCTCCTGCAGCCGCTGGTTGTTCTGTCTCAGACTCTGCACCTCTGCCTGCAGCATGGCTTTGTCCTCTTTCTCCTGCCAGCATCACACACAACACAACTCATCAACAGGATGCTCTCTTGGAGCACAGGATGGATTTGGACGAGTAGGTAAAGGGAAGAGGGTGGGAAGATGGTTCGGAGGAAAATACGGTGAGCTACATTTAGAAAAGCAGCACACAGGATACAGTCTGCAGCCGGCATTATGCTTGATATGTAACGGCACATACATGCACACACACGGCTGCTCACGTACAGCTCGGTCCACTAGGGGGCAGGTCCAAGCTAAATCAACCCTGATCATAAGGTTTTCACTAGTCTGGAGTATATAGATGTATTCAAAGCAAGCATAGTTTTAGACACCTCTCAAATTTTGCTGTTGTTATCATCAACTGTGTTTCAGTTAGCTAATACTAAGAACTTGTTTACTACCTAAGTTACTGATTTAAAGTGTCCAGAACATGACTGGACCCCCATGAAGCATAGCAAAAAAACAACAATAGCATAAACAACCCCCTACGATTAGTTCATTTGAAGCCTTATTACTGATATTGTAGTTATTAGCCTGTTCGCCTGGTCACTTAAATATCCAAGTCCATTCCAAACGCCAATAACTCAAAACTAACCAACCTAAATATGACCGATGCAACATATTTGGCCTTGACATTTCTGTCAGTGGGTATTTTACAAACAAACTATAGTTCCACTCACACACTCATGGGCCGAACTGCTTAATCCTTTTAGGGTCGCAGGGAGGTGGAAGCCTATCTCAGCCAACCCTGGGTGAAGGCAGGGTACACCTTGAACAGCTCTCTAGACCATCACATGACCAACACATGAACAATTCATACTCACATTCATATCTATGGGCAATTTGGAATAGACAATTTGCATAATGTCTTTGTACTGCTGGAGGAAAACGGAGTACAAGGAGGAAACCTATGCAAGTACAAGGAGAACATGCAAACTCCACACAAAAACGCCCTCACCGAGCCCGTGACTCGAACCCAGGACCATCTTACCCATTATAGTTCTGATAAATACAAAAAATATTATTGATCTGATTTAGATTAAAATTCAGATTTTTGAATGGCGGGGTTATGTAACTGACACTGCAATGGATTAGAGAGCTGTTCAGGGTACCTTGTACCTTGTATTTTACAGTTTAAGTGGTCCTTTGCTTTACAATTTCAACCTTGTTAATTAGTACATACTTGTCACTTTATAAAACTAATATACTGAAATTCTAAATTCTCCAGAATATTACATAACTATGCAACAGTTAATACAAAGCTTCCTTTTGTTTGTATAGGTCTGCCACTGAAGGCACATCACCTCGTATCATGCTGTACTGCGATACTATATATATATATATATATATATTGTTCTTGCACCATAATGTTTTGAAGGTGTCAAAGACTGCAGGATGTGTGCACAAATATGCATAGTTCAACTCAGGCATAAACAAGGGCCTAAAAAAAACTCAAAACAAAACTAAACTAAAAAAAACCTTCTATACATGATTAGATATACAGATTAAGTAAAGTTGTAGACTCTACTAAACTTTGAAAGCAGAGAGGATGAAGGCAAAGTAATACACTACAAGCTTGCTACTCAGCTGATCATCTAATAAACACAAACATTTCAATAAGTGCGCAGAAAAATCACACCTACTGTGATTCGAACATTTCTTTAGAAACCAGAGACAGACAGACAGACAGACAGAAAGACAGACTGACAGATGTCACACCCACACACAAGTGAAGATGGATAGAAAACTTAACCACAGTAATGTGTCCATATGTGCATTTATATAAAACAAGTTATATAAATCTTTACATGTTTTCATTTCAGTGCAAGGTTTCATCTAAAAAGTCTCAATTTTTTTTTTTCAAGATTGTTTTAACTCTTAAATGCCTGCGTGGTACTTAACCCCTATCTTTCTATATAGGTATATATCTCAGGGTGTTAGCAAATCAGCATTTACATTGAATCACCCTTCACATATTACTTTACAAATCACATCTGATTACATTATTAATAATCATTCATTTTCTAAGCCACTTAATCCTAATTAGGGTTGCGGGGAGGCTGGCGCTCATCTCAGACGACTCTGGGCGAAGTCGGGGTACACCCTGAACAGCTCACCAGGCCATTACAGGGCCAAAACACATACAACCATTCGCACTCACACCAAGAAACATTAGATTTGAAACAGCCAATCAGCTTACAGTGCATGTTTTTGGAAGCCCACGCAAGCACAAGGAGAACATGCAAACTCCACACACACACACACAAAAAAAAAAAACGCACTAGCCCGGCAACTGAACCCAGGCCTTCTTACTGCACCGTTGTGATGGCATTATTAATAATTAATAAATTAATTTTCTGAACTGCTTATTCCTAATTAGGGTCGCGAGGAGGCTTGCGCCCATCACAACCGACTTTGGGCGAGGGCAGGCTACACCCTGAACAGCTCGTCAGGCCATCGCAGCATTAATAATAATATAAAAAACATCAGCTAATGAAATACAAAACATTTTGATACCTTGCCTGTTATTTATGTAATACAAATTATGCTCCAAATTACAGAACCTCTAAATGTGGTATTTAGGTTTTCTGTATCTGTAACTGAAGCAGAAGCTCAGGGGAAGGAAATAAGGTCATGTGTCACATCTGAGGTACTGGATACATTCAATAATAAAACCAAGCTTATTCAAACTGAGGGGTGTAGGTAAGATGTGACAGGAAAAATACCAATGATAAATATTTTAAAATCTACATTAGACTTCCGAACCTTTACACACCTTCCTTATTAACTCCACATTTCAACGTCGGAATATGCCGGAACCTGCTCCAAAATACCCTAAAGGTTTTATATTACCTTGACCACAAAACTGAATTTTCGGCTTTGTTTGTCACTTTACCTATGTACAAAACCCGGCATTGGACTTTCACGACCCTACACGACCCTATCAATGATTTGATTATGGGACATCGAACGTGGTCAAAGGTGAAGGTCAAAGCAAGGTTGAGAAATGTTTGAGGTAGAGCGCTTATAACTTTAAAATGAGTGCTGGCAGACATGCCGTTACTATGGAACGCTCATAGGAAACCATATATGGAATTCTAAATAAGACAGTGACCTTTGACCTTAGGTGCCTTAAAAAAAAAGGCATTTTTTTTTGGATAATTTGGTCTTGGTCACGTACTACGGAACATATTAAACGATGAATGCATGGGTAATTAAAACCAGTACCTATACAGGACCAGGACTGGGAACCTCTGATCTAGGTTCCACTAAGTTTGTCTTAAATAGGCTGATCTACTGCTGATTTGGAGTAACACCTATGAAAAAGTACCAAATTCAGTTTTATAAAGTGATTACTGATGAAAAATAATCACATAAAACCCCGCAGTGTAGAACAACTCTGAAAACCTTGTTTGCTACCCCATGGATCTCGTACTACATTTTTCTTTCCATCTTCAGCTGAAGGCAAACAACATTTCAAGCTCTTAACAAACACCCTGATGTTACTCCCACTGTTTACCTAAACCATCAGGTTTGTTTGTGATTGAAGAAGAACGGAGTCGATAACTGGGTTGCCAAGGGCAAAAAATATTCATAGCCATTAGAAAGGAGAAAATGAAGAGATACCGGAAAATGAGTTCAGGTTCGTATGCTTTCACATAGAGCGAGCGTTGCTCTAACTGCAGGAGGATGAGGATGTGACATGAGGTTATGTTTTAGTACATCGTAATTTATAGATGGGGTGAAAAAAAAATTCACTGCAAAGCACACTAAGTGCAACAACATGAGACATACATAAACAGCTTATGACAGCTAGATGAACCATTCATGAGGAACCGTAACGCAAAAATGACATGATAAAAACTGATACTGATTTACTGTATAATATATATATTATTATTTAACTGGGAAAGAAAAAGCTCCAGAAGACTAGCTCTACATACTTTCTTTAATAGCTGTCATTTTCAGTTTATGCATATGTATGTGTTATTGTACTTATTGCACTATGCAACGTGTTTACATGGTATTATCATCAACCAAACACAATACCTTCATTATATATGTTGTGTTGTTCTTTTAAGCACTGCTCTCTGACTTGTTTATTGGAAACATAAAGTAGGTCTCCTTGTTACAAAAAGATCAATTTTGGAAATAAAACGGAAATATTTCCCATTTAAACATTCTTAGAACTAAAGAATTGTATCAGGTTGGTTCATGGTACAAAGAATGTGGTGCAAATCGACTAGTATGGAATCAATTTATCCTACAAAATATATACAAAATCGTCAATGCATTAGTATATACTACATTGGAATGGCACAATCTGATTGGTCTGACATTTTGAAACCGGTGTAAAAAACCACACCTTTAAAGTGTCAGTTCTATGCCACAGCCATCCGTGACTGGGAGTCCATGGATGCTAATTGGCCAAGCTGTTACAGGAGGGAGGGGTGGCATACGCTCAATTCCGTGTCACTCACAGCGATCACCGGCCAAGCATGTGTGTCTGTAAGCTCATTTGTGTGAGGGGCGGATAGGACTTTTCCTCTGAGTGTGTTAGGCTGCCTCCAGCAGTTCAAAATGAGGCGGGTGGCAGCACTGCATGTCACGGAGGGGGTATGTGCATGCTTACGTCCCTCCCTGGGTGGTGGTCGTGTGATAGGGAAGGCAATACTTGACCGGTGAGAATTCGATACAACTAAAATTAGGAGAGAAAATGTGGGAAAATCAATCAATAAATCAATAAAATAAAGTGTCCTTTCTATGTACTATCTATTAACTTTTGCATTAGCTCCACAGCACACAGCACGATTAGCCCAGCTTGAAGCTCACTTGACCTGCCTCTGTCGTGGTTAAATGTGGAATTATAAACTATAAATGTATTGTTTTAATTTATTTTTCTTTATGTTTTTGCTAATTATGTACTACTAACATTCTAAAATGGGTTCAAAGAGACTCTGTTACACATCTCTTGTGTAATGCACCTGCAGTCGCCTGTGTTCAGAGATCACCTACATCCACCATCATTAAAATAAATAACGAAATAAAGAAATAAATAATCAGTAAAAATCTCATTTTAGCGTGCTTATTTTTTATTTAAATTTTTTTTTGCTTATGTTCCGATATAGTGTACACTATACCAGTTATACACTTCAGGTTTGGTGGATGTCACTGAACTGAATAGACAAAAACATCCACCCGACCTTCAGTACATAATTGTTGATTATAAAAGACGTTAAATACAGTAAACGTGTTTACAGAATTAGAATTTTTGTTAGAATAAGAATTGGGATGAATTTGTGGTCCCTTTGAGGTTACTTAGACCTCTTTTGATTGATGATAACACGGCTGAGGGTTAATGATGAGTACGAGAAAGGAAGTAAAAGGGGTTATAAAGACATTAAAAAAAGACAAGAAAAGGTTGTCAAGACACATGATTATCGTGTTAGGTTTCGGATCCAATCAGACCCCGTCTTGTTTCTCTATGGAGGCTGTCACAGATTTCCATTCCCACTTTAATCCCAGGAGGTGCTACTGCAACATCTCAGGAGAAATCTGGAGTGATTTGTCTTACAGCTAGCATGTGTTTTTTTTTTTTTTTTTTTTTGAGGGTCAATGATTACTTTTCATTTTCTCCAGCTCTTATTCCACTTTTCACTTCACTCTCCTTCTGACAAAAGAATTATTGGTTGTTAGTTACTTCTTCGTTCTTGCTTTCTTCAGTCGAGGTACCAATCAGACAGAATGTGTTACAGGATTGAGATTGAGTTGCTCTGATTTTATCCTGAGTATTATCTTGTATTCGGGACCTTTGACCTCCATTTGAGAGTGTATTCACTACAGACGTGGACTGATGATGATTTTAGATTTCCCCCCCCCCCCCCCTCCCACACCCCGGTGTGTTAGGACAAACCCCCTTATAAGACTTTCAAACACCCATTTTTACTTTCACAGGTTAAGAATCGAAAGGTGTTACATGATAAGTAAGGTTGGTTTCGGTTGCTTTATTCAGCTTTTGGCGTGACGGAGGAAAAATTTCATGCTGTACTTGCCTCGACTGCCATTGGTTGCTTAGTGTTGAGAGAGGGAGCCTGTCCCTCTGGCCATCTTCTCATCTCCTCTGTTCACCCTGCCCAATGACAAGACAGGTTTCTTTGGCTTGTCCCACCCTACCTCTATCATCCCTCAGTCTGACTGGCTCTGTGAAATAGCTCTGGGGTAGTTGAGGGTGAGGGATGGGCAGGGGTGGGGTGGGGGGGAGTTACATGGACAGGATGAGCGATAAGGATGGGATATTTATGGGGAAGTTCAAAGGTCACTGTAGGGGTGGGAACAGGGCACTCAAAGGGTTTGAAGGGGATTTGGCAAAGGAAGAGGAAGTACCTTTTGGAGGTCATCCTGTAGTCGCTTCAGCATTGCCTCCAACTGGGACACCTTCTCCTCCAGGTGACCGGGTGAGTCACTGAGAAAGGGAGAGAGAGAGAAACACAGAGAGAACAATAATAAAAGTGGGAAGGGGCTATTTTTAGATATGTCAGGAACAAACCCTCAGCAGGGATTTTTACTCTAAAATAAACCTCCATGTATGCACGCCAGTGTTCATAAACAACCAAGATTAAAACATTCATTCAATCATTCATTTTCTAAGCTGCTTAACCCTATTTAGGATCGCGGGGAGGCTGGCGCCCATCTCAGCCGACTCTGGGCGAAGGCGGGGTACACCCTGAACAGCTCGCCAGACCACTGCAGGGCAAACACTCACACAACCATTCACACTTACTCTCACACCTAGGGGTAATTTGGATCAGACAGTTAGCAGAATGTGCATGTCTTTGGACTGTGGGAGGAAAGCGAAGTACCTGGAGGAAACCCACGCAAACACAGGGAGAACATGCAAACTCACATTGTCCTTTATCTTGATTAGTGCAATATCAAGTCAAGTCAAGTAGGCAGTACTGTTACTACAGCTATAATATTAACATGTTAACATGAAACAATGATACTGTAAGTCACTGCCACATAGTGCAAAGTCAATAAACACATAAATACATACAGTCATCTACACAATGAAACTATTAACTATCTAATAAACAATATAACTTGTGATTGTATGTATTAATTTGTGCTTACCTGTCTTTCATATCTTTGAACTTGCCATCTGTCTGCATCACTGTGTCGGCCCCTGCCTGAGTGCCATCACCAGCTTTTCGATCTGCAACACATTATTCCACTCCTATTACCAGTCTGATAATGTTAAAACAAACACAGTCAGGAAAGTCTAACAATGCTCTAACAATTTAAATCATGACTGATGCAGATGAGCTCCAAGCGCAAGTGTGTACAAGTGCATGGGGTAAGAGCTGCGTAACCACATCTTAAACCCCTTTCTCAGCTTGCTACAAATAAAACCGCACTCTGTAAAGAGGATTTTACCCTCATTTGAAGTTGTACTACATTTTGCTTTCATTTTCCATTTAAGTGAATTAAAGCCAGATGATGATGTTGCTGCCTCAAGTGACCATGACAAACTGATTCAAGCCTTATCCACTCTGAATAGCATTTTTTAAACCTGAGATAGCGGACCAATCAGATTGGGCCGTCCCAATGTAGTATACATCATCATTACTTGCTCTTTACACTTGAAGTTATAAGGTGTTTTCCTTTTACACTTTATTAAGTATGTAATAAATCCAAGCACCAGAACTCCATTAATGTACTAAAGCTATAAGCTTGATTTTGTTGTCCTGTCCGTGCTTATGTGCCCACACAGGCAACCCAACAAATGAAGAAAATGGCAGGAAAAATACATATTGTGTGTTGGCGCTGAGTGCACTTGCACTTCTTAGCTTATTCTCTGTTTACTTATGCATGTTTCTGTAAAGTTACACATGCAAACAGCTCCGCTTTTTATGCATATTTATATTACATCCAGCAGCCCTGAAGCCTGTTTAATTATCAATACTAAAGTACTAAAAGCCATTTCAGAGCAGTAATAAAACATATCAATAAGGAATTATGAAATAAATTGTCCACACTTGTGCAGAAATTGCCAACAGCCTCACACTTTCTGGCACTGTCAGTATCAGACAGGCTTGGCCGCTCACTGCTCATCTGTGAGGCTTCTAATTCATCATGTCTAGTCTGCCTCTCCATCATCATTAGGAACTGCTGTATGCAGCTGCTATCAAGCGAACATTTATAGGCTGACAGTAAATATAGGCTGACAGTCTGGGTGAGAGCAAATTAACATGGTTATTGCGAATACCCCTTTTCATGATGATACATCTCAATATTCCATTCTGTAAGTCTCTTTATACTGAGATACTGATTGTATAGTGTAACTTAACAAGAATGCATGGCATCATTTCTTGCCTACCCACGTAAAACCCAATTGGTTATCATTGACTTGTTGTTGTTTTTATATTTCTGACCTTCTCGTGATAGGGCTTCTAGAATATTCTTGCACGCTGTGGCGAGGTCAGAAATAGACTGCCATTCCTCCTCTGATGAATCTGTGGTTTCTGAAAGAACTGACACACACACACACACACACACACAAAATAACTATTTAACTTATTACTACTACAAACATAGAGCTTTCACAATACAGACATATTCAAAATAAAAACACATCATGATGTAATATTTTTACACAATGACAAAATCAATCCAGCAGGGGGCGCTTAAACTTCACTGGTTAAGAACAATTATCAGAAAAATTATACAAATGCCTGCAAGCATGAGACAAGTGTCCAGTGTCCTCAGTTCCAAATATTTATCCTAACAAAAGCCGTGAGCACGAGTATAAGAGGCCAAACGTGCATGAGTCCAGAAAAGAGTGTCCGGTCTACAAAATAGAGCCCAGGGACACAGCAGATGGTCAAGGCAGAGTCTCTTGATTCGAGGCAGGATAAAATCCTCTCCCCTCCCTTTTACCCCACCAAGCCCCCATCTGTCCTCTGGGTCTGGGGGGTGGGGGTGGGGGGTGGGGGGTAAAGAGCAAAAAGGGGGAGGAGGGAAAGGGAAGGGGTATCTCCAGCTAAACAAAACTGAAGGATGGAATGGAAAATGAAAGAGGAGAAGACAAAGGGGGAAGGATGGGGAGAAGAAGAAAGAGTTTAAGTATGGAGAGAATGATATGAGGTTGTTTAGCGGGAGAAACAAAGATGCCTAAAAGGAACAAAGCAAACAATTTGGGCTGGATAACACCAGTAATGATTTTATGAAGTGACTAGCATTGTTTTGGTCAGTGTTGCTGTTCGGGCTTAAAGAGACACACTGTGCAATGACGGCAGGCTCCATTTACACCAATTAACAATGACTTGCACGCTCATCCCAAGGCACACTCTGTAATGACACACCATATCCACACTCGGAGAGAAAGGCTACCATGTACTATTAGGCTTATCATTCAATTTCAACATGTAGAAGTATTATAATGACTTATTTATTGCAAAAGAAAGTGCGGTGTTGTGAGGAGGTATTATGGAGCAAGCTACAACCAGAGGCTTATCCTCAGTCTCTTAGTAAAAACAGTGGGATAGAGGCTTAATCCAAATACAATCAACCATATCAGGAACACCACTGAAATGTTTTCATTTGAGTTGTCTTCTGCACTTTTTGTTTTTCACTGCATATGTGCACACAGTATATGTATGTATAACCTCTATTGGGAGGTAGTGTTGAGGTAATTGACTTCAAAGTTTCTCGATCTTCCTGTGCCTGGAGATATACCTTCTAGCAGGTTTTTTCTCCAAACAAAATCTAACACACCTGTTTAGCTGATCAAGAACTTCTCAAGTCAATGATGAAATGGTCAGATGGACGTGATTATGGTTGGAGCCTATGTTTTCAGATAGGTAGATCTCCGGGAACAGGTTTGGTGACCACTGACATAGGAACAGAAATCTGAGACTTCAGAGGGTGCAGATCACTGAAAATGGACAGCTGAAAGATTTTCATCAGTCTATTCCAGGTGGTTTGTAATAAATGAGCAGTCTCCCATGAGCATGAGCAGTCTCCCGACCACTCTTGACCCATCTCAGGTCATCATATCCATATCCTTTGCCATTCCTGGATTTTCTGTCTA
Source organism: Neosilurus hyrtlii (assembly GCA_028564935.1). Lineage (NCBI taxonomy): Eukaryota > Metazoa > Chordata > Actinopteri > Siluriformes > Plotosidae > Neosilurus > Neosilurus hyrtlii. The sequence continues at coordinate 5,109,385 of JAOUQZ010000029.1, read as the reverse complement.
GGATACAATCCCGATCAGTCATAAACCAGCAACACCATGCCCAACATCACCACACTGAACACCGGCACTCACCAGGACTGTATACTAAGTCCACTGCTGTTTATGTTTCTGACTCTAGATTAAGCTACTCAAAGTGTACCTCAAGCCACATCATGATGTTTGCTGATGACAACACAGTGACCGGCCTCATCAGCAACAATGTGGGCAGATGGAGCAGCTTGGACACTTGGGTAGAGGAAACAGTGCATCTCTTAAAGTCAATAAAATTAAAAAAGGGTTATTGTTCACTCAAGTGGGCCATAGAGTGTTCATTCCACTGCACAGCGATTACAAAACTTTAAGAAAGTCAAAGTCTTTGTTGTTCACATCACAGATGTCTTTACCTGAACCCTTAGCAACACCTACTAGGCCAAAAAACAGCGCCCAACAGCGTCTTCACTTCCTTCCATTCTCACCACATTCAAGATCTTACAGCAGAGGGCCAGAAGAATAGAGAAGATCATCAAGGTCTCTCGACAAACCAGTGATACATCAACATTGATCTCTACATTGATAAGACCACCAGCTCCCTTCATCTTATCTGGCAGAACGAGCTGAAGCATCTCCTACACCACCATCAGATTCTGCAACAATTTTCTCTTAAGTGGTCAAATGATTCAACATGCTGGCCACTACACCTACCGTGGAATGATCACCTTTATTAAATAATTTGCCAATTCCCACCTACTAACTATCACCTGTATCACACAACCATCATCAACCAGGGACAGGGCACGTTTCCTTCCCGACATGGGAAGACAGTTAAACACACATTTTTGAACACATAGTTAAACACATGAGTTCACTGATAATTTTGATAATCTGAGACCACTTGGGCCGTCACTGCACACCTGAAATTCAATGTTACAGTATTATCGCATGGACTATCCTATGAAAGATCTTACAATATACCAAAATACAGAAATATACAATACCTGGCCAAAAAAAGTCACACAATATAATATTTTTATGGAATGCATTTAGCCTTGATGACAGCATGTAATCTCCATGGCATTGTGGCTTCAGTTGGTCCGGTCGAGGCTCAGCAACATTAATGTGGCATTTAAATGAAGTCAGCTGATGAGCTGAATGTACGGAATGAGCAGGTTATCACATCAATGGCACGGATATAAAATGGGGAGTCAAATAATGAAAGAGTGGTTCAGGGAGCATGAGGAATCATTTTCACATATGTATTGGCACCCCAGAGTCCTGACCTTAACCCTACTGAAAGTTTTCAGGATGTGCTGGAGAAGACTTTATAGAGTGGTTCAGTTTTTCCATCATCGATTCAAGATAGCGGTGAGAAATGAACCCAACACCGGATGGAAATTAATGTTATGTTGCTTATTTCTGTTGAAAGAATGCCATGGAGATTACGAGTTGGGTTTTTTTTCCCGGCCGGGCAGTGTAATTCATTTCTATGGGAGTAAAGGAAGAGCAATCCAGTCTCATTGGTAGACATGTTGCCTTATGTCACAAATAAAATTTTGTGAAGCATGTCCTGAAACAGCTTGCTGTAGACAGATCACTGTGGTCTCACAATAATCAGAGGTAACTGATAATATGGCAATAGCAGTTAACCTTTCCAGAAATAAATGGGTTTGGTGAAACCTATGGTCCTCCCGAGTGAATGGAGTGCTGGAGTGTCCTGGGCTGCATGAAGGAGGATCAGCTCCCTCCTTCCCTTCCGATAGTTGAACATGGAAGTGGTTGTGTGTCGTGGCTCTCACTCCACTTTATCTTCTCTGGTATAGAGAATAGAATTTGCACTTGACTCGTTTTATTGTATTTGTGTATAACTGAGTAAGTGCACATTGTTGCATATTGCTGAGTGTTGCACTATAGTATATCTCTATGTTATATTTGTTATATAAATTATATGGAGAATCGGCAATACTTGTACACTTGACCTACACTTCAGCAGTACTTACTCTTAGTGATGGAGTTATGGATGCTCAGTGCTCTGGAATTCCTCTCCGCTCTGGAGTTCCTCTCAGTACATGCAGAGAGAAGAGGTGACTCGCTCCCTGATGGCCTTTCCTCACCCAACACATCTATTCCAACCTAGAAAGAGAGCGATAAAATGTTAAAGTAGTTGCTACATGCTGATGAGTAATGATCTATGCATGAAATGTGACACGCAGAGGCAAAGGAAAGTGGGAGAAAACAGGAAAGATGTGGAGAGCAGAAAAGAAAGATGGTTCAAGGGCTATGAACTGAAGCACAAAAGCATCACTAAAAAAACAAAGGATGGCGTGGGAGTGAGGGAGAAGGGAGCAAGAGGGTGAGACGTGTGAATAGGAGGGAAAAAAAGAAAGGAGTGGGAGAGGTAGTAAGTGTGTTTAAAGCTCGGCGTTTAAAAAGTTTGTAGAATGAATCTCATCCTAAAAATAGATTATTTATAGAATTTCCTGTATGAGATGCGAGAGAGGTTTATCGGATGATAAAACATCAGTGGTGCGTGTTGTGTAACTCCGTGCCTCAAGCTGTGCACTAAATATTCATTAAATATTAAACATACAGGCTTCCATAATGAAACTCTCCACCCACTGTTATAAATACTACATCTAAATATAACCTCTCAGAAAACAAAACTTAATGGCAGATTACATGAAAGAGGAAATCCATAATGCCGTGTTTGCACAGACACACGGCAAGTGTTTATTTCTTTTAGAGCAGTGCTTTAAAACTGGTTTTGCCTTACAAACATTTGCCGCATTTGGCTGCAACCCAAAAACTAGTTTAACGTTCTGTTACGCATCAAGCACTAAATACTAAAACAACCTAGAAGAGCACTTACAGAGTGCAGGGTACCTATTCTATGCAGCATGGATAATGTAGCAAATAGGAGCTTCTGTATTTGTGGGGGCTAGTTTTAAATACCCTGGTGGTCATCTTGGGGCAGTGGTGGCCCGGTGGTAGGGTGCTGGCTTGCTGATCCAAAGATCGAGGGGTTCAAGCCCCATTATCACCAAATTGTTACTGCTGCCCCCTCCCAATGCAGCTAACTGGGTTATCAAAGGCCAGCTGTGTCTGTCACTGTCTGTGGTGAGAGGCATGTAAAAGAACCATTGCCGATCATTAAGTCGATCATTAAGAGTAGGCCATCAGCGTGTTTCTGCCCTGCGATGGCCTGGCAAGCTATCCAGGGTGTACCCTGCCCTTGCCAAGAGTCAGCTGAGATGGGCGCCAGCCTCCCCGCAACTCTAATTAGGATTCAGCGGTTCAGAAAATTATGATTGTGCTCATCTTATGTTTTATCTTACAAACATGGACGTGACCAATATAATAAAAACCTCGCTCATAAGTAGGATTTAAAAAATGCCAAGGGTTTGACCCATCGAGGTCACTCAAGGCCAAAGGTGACTGTTTCATTTGAAAGTTAATATATTAGTGTTCTATAGTTTGACATTGGTGGAACAGTGGGTAGTGGATAGCAGGTCTTCAGCTCACAGAGTACACATTAGGCCGGGTGGTCGTGAATATAGGTATGGGTGTGTGTGTGTGTATATATGTTTGCCCTGCAGTGGTCTGGAGAGCTGTTCAGGGTGTACACCGCCTTCGCCCAGTTTTGGCTGAGATAGGCTCCAGCCTCCCCGTGACCCTGCTAGGATTAAGCTGTTTGGTATACAAGTGATGATGAGTAATGGCATGTATATAGGCACTCGCTTTGAAAATATTAACATTCTATCACCAAAACTGCTGATCTTCACGGAACAGTCTCTAGAGCACAGGAGTCAAACCTAGGGCCCATGGGGCAAATCCGGCCCACCAACTCATTTTATGTGGCTTGCAAGAGCTTTTTAAAGAATATGATTATTGTATGTTCTTTGTATCAGTCATTAGCATGGAAGGTAATTCATGATGAACGATTATTTGGATCTAGAAATTTAGTGATGAGGCTCTCAGTGAAAATGGGTTTGACCGGCCTCTTGTCAAGAATTCACAAGGTATGGTTCTGTGAGAGAAAATGCCTTGTTGAAAAGAGCGGTCAGAGGAACGTAGCCAGAGTGGTTTAATTTGGTAGGAAGGATATGTTAGCTTAAATAATTACTCTGTACAGCAGTGGTGAGCACAAAAGCATCTCCAATATTGAGGTGGTTGAGCTACTACGACAAGAATCATACTGGATTGTACTCCTAAAAACCAGTAACAGGAATCTGAAGCTATCATGTATACAAGCTCACTCACAATGGACAGTTAAAGATTAGGGGAAAAAAATTATTTGGTCTTTTTCCAGACGCTGTCCAGTTCTGGTGAGCACCATCCTGTGTAAACTCTAGAGACTGTTGTGTGTGATGATCTCACAAAATCCCATCTGGCACCAACAGCCATGCCATGTTTAAAGTCACAGATATCAGATTTATTCCCTGTTCTGATGTCCGATGTGAAGAATAACCGAAGCTCTTGACTTCTTAACGATCTGCACGACTCCATGTATTGTAGTGCTACCACGGGATTAGTTGCCCTAATAAAGTTAACCATGAGTGAATATTAATGAATATCTACCTGCAATTTATGTATGAACCTTTTCTTACATAGACTCATTTTTTCATGAATGTAATGAGACAGAGCTTAAAACAAGTTAAAACAAATTTCTAATTAAACTAGGGTGCAAGGTACCTATGCCATGTAGCATGGATAATGTAGCAAATAGGCCCTGTACAGGTACTAAATTTAATTACCCAGGTGCTCATCTTATGATATGTTCTATTGTATGTGGACATGACCAGATGTGAAAATAAAAGCTGTCTTGTTTGAAGGATTAACAAGATGGCTAGGGTCTGATCAAGGTCACTCGAGGTCAAAGGTAACTGTCTCCACTGAAAGTCCATGTATGGTGTCCTATTAGTGTTCCATAGAAACGGCATATCTACCTACACTCATTTCAAAGTTATAATCGCTCCATCTTCAAAACGTTGTGACCTTGCTTTGACCTTCACATTTGACCCTGACATTACAAATTTAAATTATCTATGGGACTTTCATAGGATAGCTTTCCCACCAAGTTTCATGAAAGTCCTTGCATGCGCGTGGTCAGGATTTTGTTCACATACAAACAAACAGGCAGACAAACATATACCGATGGATGTGCAATAAAATGGTAATGGAAATGCTACTTCATACAAAACTGCCTGCAGCTCATTGCCCAAAGTTTAACATCAAACCGAACATGTAATCAGTTTTACTTCTTTTTTCTGCACCTCATGTTGTGATGCCTACCCATTATTTTAGTGCAACTCTCCCATAAATACAAGCTGGAGAATGTAAATTTACACTTTTCTACATGCTCACTGCTTGAACTGCATGGTCGAACTTTTACACTAGTTTTGTAAATAATATGCAAGATTTTTTTATAGCATGCGTCCTAATTAAATTTCAACATCTGTACACCCTCCTAGTACATTCAACCCTATACTCTAATTTCAGATAGTTTTATATTTGGCTACCAGTGACACGAGCTGCAAACACAAAAAACAAGCTGTGCCTTTGAAATAAAGTGGAAAATTAAACATTGTGGGTGTTTAAACTTTTTGGGTAGGAACCACTAGTAAGGAGTTCATGTACAGTTCAAGTGTCAGAGTCATGGACCTTCCTAACTGGCATGGATAGGTGTTTTTATGTGAGCACATTCTGACCTGGCCTTCTTCTTGGAGAGGAACTTTGGGTTTGACGGCCAGTATGAGGTCAGGGGTCACGTCACTCAGTTCACCGGGATTCTCGTAGATATGCCTGTTCGCCTTCACCCCAACATTATCATACACGTGACTGAAACACATAGACATAAAAAACTTCAGGCTGCTATTAATCTTGGATTACAGTTTAAGCCTGACAAGTTTATTCCTACTTATCAAGGTTAACTGCAGCTGTAACTATGATGCACCAAATGCACAGCAGAGCCATATACCTGTAATACTCATAATATTATTTAATGCTGCATCCCAGTAGTTACAGTAGAATGCGGTGAAGATTATACACCACCACTTTTGTCTAAAGGGGCTCCTAATAACAATAAGTAAAAAATTACTACTGTATAATTTTTTGGTGAAAATGTATTGAACGATGCTATTGTAGGCAATGAGAACCAAAAAAAATCATTCCGACAAGTATAGTGAGGTAAACGTATCGCTAATAAACAAAAACACTGAAAATACCAATTTTTCAAAATAAAAGTACATTTTTAATTTTTTTGACTTTTGCTTAGCATGAATGAACTTCAACCCATAAGGAATGGTTTAGCGAGTGAAAAAAAAAAAAATATGTGGACACTATTGTATACATATATAAGAATCTTATATAATAAGAATAGTGTAGAATAAGAGAGTGTTATTTTTATTATTACTATATATTGTTGTTTGTTAATTTATTCTCATCAATATGATCCAATATTACATGAAATAAATACTTGAATAGTACTTGGCTTATGATTTATCTTAATTTTGTTAAGTGTAGAATCATCACTGCATCTCTGTAATTTTTAATTTCTTCACTCGCTAAACCGTTCCATACGGTCTGAAGTTCATTCATGCTATGCAAAAGAAAAAAAAATTTAATTTGCGACACCATAACAGTTTTTTTAAAAAAATGGTATTTTCAGGGTTTTAGTTTATTAGCCATACTTTTACCTCAATATATTTAATGGAATTATTATTATTATTTTTTTGGTTTTCATTGCCTACAATAGCATTGTTCATTTTCACCAAAAAGAATTATAGAGAATTATAGATTACTCATTTTTAGGAGCCCTTTTAGACAAAAGTGGTGGTGTATAATCTTCACTGCACACTAATGTAAATGTTAAATATTAAACAGTACAGGAACAGAAGGGTTGAGTAGATGAGTTGTGCAACATCACAATGACACATACACAACTTGAATACTGAAAACAATTCATTGATTCATCATAACCACTTCCTCTGCTTTTGCTGCTAAAATGAGCACCAAGAGTTCAAAATAATGTGCTACTCTGAAAAAAAAATGGCATGCTACGTGAAGATATAATCTGTTGGGTGTTAGAACAGAATGCTTGCATCCTGTGTAGGTTTTGTATAGTTTTCTGGGAGCCTTTATCACAGGTCAGTACAGTGCTGTTTTAAATTCAGTCATAATTTCAGAGTATTGAAACTCTCACACTTAGGAACTGATTCCCTGCGCTGATGACTGTCTCACCGAGCTAGTCTACATAAAAATATTTTATCGGTGGAGATTAGAAACCAGAATTAAATACACTATGACTTGAACCACAGCCGCCTATCTGTGTGACATTATTATAGAAGTGGAAGTGGTTTACACCAGACATTTAATTTGGGGGGGCAAATAGGGTACATTTGTTGCCTCAGAAACAAAACCTTGGTAACTGACTACATTTAGGGTAATTAGCACATTTTGTGAAAGCGAGAGTATTTATATAAGCAAAAGAGCAGTCACAAATGTGTGTGTGGGTGTATGTACCCATCACAGATGTCCTGACAGGGCAGGGTTCTCTCCAGTGAGTAGCTGCGTGTGAGAGAGGTGGGAGTGAGTTCGAGAGCCTCGGATGGAGGATTTTCCTGCAGCGAGGCAGCTCTGAGAAGAGGCAGACTCGGTGGAGAGAGCAAGCCACTCGGAGTCCTACCCTCCTCGTCCTCTATCCTGTCTGACTGGTTCACGCTGTCTGACTCCTCCCCTTCGCCCTGCTCTCTCTCCCCCTCTCTTCCTTCCTCTTCACTTTCATTCTCCTCTTCGTCCCGCTCATCCAGGACCCAGGCCTCGCCTGAGTGGCCCTCACCAGACTTGCTTTCCGCATCTTGGATGGACTTCTGATAGAGCTCGGAAAAGCTCCTGTATGCACACACACACACACACACACACACACACACACACACACACACACACACACACACACAAGCAAATAGTAGATATGTTTACATGCAATCTAATAAAGAAATTAGTCACCTTAACTTTGACCGAAAGCTGAACACTTCAAACCCTGCCTTATTCTACCGCAGAACGCAGTTACTTGAGCAAAGTACCTACGCGGACTTCCCTAGTTTTCACAGCAATCATACATTGCACATGTATATGGCCCTATGTATCACCACACACCCTCTCAGGTCACGCCCCCTAGCATATAAGGTAAAGACTCACATCTGCTGCACATCTTTAGACTTATAGGGAAACACTCATTTAGGTATTATCGATGTGGACGCATTGAGGCGTCCAAGTCTAAGAAAAACACTTGAGGTTTCATTTGCAGTCAATTCATTAAAAGGAAATCGACTGAATTTCTTACATTTCACAAGCAATTTCCTGTAAGTGAATTTACGCAACACCACCCAAGCAAGACTGCAGTTGTATTGAAATATTAACACGGCTATAGATTCCCTAATCAGAGCTGTGCTGACACCCATTTCAAAAGCATGATTGACAATGTGATATTACGTTTATAGTACATATCTTTAAACAAGAATACAAAACCAATTAAAGGAGATGGCTGGATAAAGTGGTGCATATCGCCATGCAGGCACAATTTGATTAACTGCAATCAATTATTTCTAGTATTGCAATTCCTGTGAAAGGGAACTGGACCAGTGCTTATACTAAATAATAGTATTCTAGAAAATCCACCTGTCCAATCAAAGTGAGGAGACAGGAACTTAATATTGTACTACATGGGAACAGTGCGATCCGATTGCTTTGCTATCTCTGAATCAAAAACCGTTATTCTGGGTGGATAATGCTTGAATCAAAACGATGGAAGCTCACAGTTTGTCACAGTCACTTAGAGCAGGCGTAGTTGTCATTATCACACATTAAAATGAAAATATAAACCATAGAAATCTAAATCTATGTACTTAAACACCTTTCAAGTTTTTTTTAGGTTCTGTGTAGTATGTACTTAACTCTGAATGAGTATAGGCTCAGCTATATAGCGATTACCTCAGCTCGGCCAACACAGAGGTACATTTTTACATTTACATTTGCTCAAGGTAATGGGGTTTGAACCGCTGATCTTCTGATCAGTTAACCAGAGCATTAGCTGTTGAGCCACCACTGCCCCTGTGAGGTCATCTGTCCTGCCTCTGTCATTGTTAAAATAAGTATATATATATATAGTATTGTTTTAGTTCACTTTTGTTCATGTTTATGCATAGTATATACTTAAACTCTTATAAAGAAACTGTTGCTCTAAGTTCACCTGTGTTCATCATGGTTTTAAAAAATGTAAGACAAAATACCAATATATTATAATTTTACTGTGCATTTATGCTTATGTCCTCATGTAATATATACTAAAACAATTATGCGCCTCAGGCTTGGTGGGTGTCACGGAATTGAATAGGACCCATGAGTTGGTACTAGTACTGGAATGGTAACAGCACCAATGCTTCACATAACATCACGACATCACACCAGCACCTAAGTGATTATTTTTATCTTCCTCCCACAAAGTGTCTTGGGAGCTGTAGGAATGGGTTCCGTCTGTCCGACTGTCCATCACAGTTTAATTTCCGGACATTTGATTGCCGCGTGCTGAAGCTGGGGCTTTCAAACTTGGTATGCTAGCTCACTACTATGAGTGCTAGGATGAGCTTGTGAGTGAGTGACCGTGGCCTACTTTTCAGGGTCACAGAGGCAAAGTATATTAGGTTTCTGGATCCCCAAGGGCCTGAGTCAGTAGCCAAGAATCGGTCCAACATAACCTACACCTTCGGCTGCCACCCAGCTCACGATGCACACGACCCCTATAGCCCCTCTTACAGGTAGTGGGTCCATGTCTCCTCTTCAAGCTGTCCTCGGCCAGGCTCCATGGGAAGAAGCCCAACCATCAGGTGCTTGTCTTTGAGCCCCTCCCCAGGTCTGGCTCCAAGGGGGACCCCGGTAACCCGCGTCTAGGCAAGGGAAACTGAATTCCTGTTCAAATACTGATGATGATGAGATTTCTGGATATTTATTTGCCACACGCTGAAGCTGGGGATTTCAGACTCTTCAGGCTATGATTGTTGTATATTATGAAATGGTCCTTTCGTTGGGAGTGTCTGGACCCCTGTGGTCTATTTTCCTACTATGTTTGATTGTTATGTACAGTAACATGAACATGTGAGGAGATTTTAGAGTTAAATGTTCATGCTCAATCGACTCTCACAGTGAGTTCATTCAGATAATGAAACTCTTTCTACAGAAACAGTGAGTTAAGCTTGTCAGGGGAATCTCTCCAGAAATATCCAGCTCTACAGCACACTATATTTATACCAAGAATATTTTGGCACTTACTGTTAAAAGCTAAACTAGCCAATACATTGTTTAAAATGAGGGACTCTTGTGCCATTTACAAGCATTCAAAGAGTAAAACTTTTTTCTTTTTTTAGAAGGATGCCTGATACATCGTTTCTGCGTTTACCGGTGTAATGAGTCAGTTTTTGGAGATATATTAAGCTGCTCCTTTTATTGCCGGAGTGTGTGGCTATTTTTATCCTCCCCGTCACCATTTTGTCAGGCTTCGTAATTTTTAATCTCTGCACCACAAGGGATACATTAGGCCGGTCTTTCTGCTCAACAACAGGAAAATTTCTCTGCAGTCTCTCTCTGTCTCTCTTCTTCTTCTTTTGTGTGTGTGTGTGTGTGTGTGCGTGCGTGTGTGTGTGTGTGTGTGTGTGTGTGTGTGTGTGTGTGTGTGTGTG
>JAOUQZ010000029.1:5075802-5093323 GCA_028564935.1 Neosilurus hyrtlii | reverse complement strand
GTCATCATTTTACTGGTATTATCCTGTCTGTTTTGACCCCAGACATGAGAGCAGAAAGGAAGAGCTACACCGCTGAGAACAAGAAAGCAGTTGTGGAGGAATCACTTACCTGTTTATTGAAACTGCTGTTAAGGTAATTAAAATAAAACCTATACCGAAAATAAGCCCTATGGTATTTTTTGAACCGAAAAAAATAAGACGCTGTCTTATTATCGGGGAAACACGTATGTACATGACGAAATAAGCTAAAAACTCTCATTTGAAGGATTTACAGGATGGCTGGGGTTTGACCTTTCAAGGTCACTCAGGGTCAAAGCTAATCGTCTCATTTGAAAGTGCATAAATGAATTCCAGTTAGTGTTCCATAGTAACGACATGTCTACCAGCACCTGGTTTGATGTTATTAGCAATATTGGGGGAAAATTTTTATCCTTGATCAGACCTTCACCTTTGACATTGACATTCCAAAATTGAGTCATGTCCGAGTTGCAGGTAGGGTAATGTCCCCACCAAGTTTGGTGAAAATCCGTGCATGGGTATGGTCAGGACTTTGGCACCATAGCAGCATGTAATTTAAAAATAATTAACAAAGCCATATTGAAGAGGGAACAATTATAAAACTTGTCACTGTTGGTAAAAGCTGCTGTATTCGTAGCACTTCCAGTCATTTTAGCCATCAAAACTGACCTTTAATAAACTGTTGTGGGACACCGCTTATTAATATTCATAAGATGATCCCTGATGATCATTGACATTCATTAGTTGACTCGGATAAGTTCCAAAATATGGCAGCTGCCCCCCAACTGTACATTCATGGTCCTGATTATGATGCAGAATGTGTTCGAGAGGAAGACATGCACAATATTCGACTCCAAGGTCTGCAAATTGTTTCAAAGTAATTTATCTGGAGAATCTGGTTTAGTCACAGAACTGTAATCGGATCGTATTGCGGTATGTGTTATGTATGCTGCATTTCATCCATCTGAATGAAACGCTGGTGCGTTGTGTCTGTTGGTTGTGAACATAAAATGCTAGTATAAGATCAAGGTAATCTACATCAGCTTCCAGCTGAACTTTATCTCTGTATAATGGCAGTGAGAAAGTGATTCGTCCCTGAATCGACTCTAAAACTGGAAATAAAAAAAAAATGTTTCTTTTTTTGTTTTTTTTTTACATCATTCCTTCTAGATGCGAGCTGCTACACTGTGTACATCCTGTGTCAAAGTTCAAAGCTCTAGCAGAGCATTAATACCATGTGGATGTGTGGAGATTCTTTTCAATGCATGAACGAAGAAATGATGTGTGAGATGCATAAAATGTAAAATAGTCATTTATTATTTCTGCACAATGCTTGAAAAGCCAAACATTTTTTCATTGCTAGTTTTAGAAGCAAGTTTTTTTTCTTTTTTTTTTTAATCAGCAAGTCCTACATTCCCTTCACCCTGCTCTTTTTTTTCTTTCTTTTTTTGGTTCATTAAGGGTGCTGATTCCAAATTAAAGCAAAAAATGAAATTGTTTTATTATTTCAGAGTTGTATTGATTTTTCACTGAACTCTTGTGTTGAGGATGGGCCCATCGGACCTTTGTGTAAAGTCTTATCCAGCACATATTTTTTAGTTGTTTTATATACTTGATGATGGCCAATAATTTGGCCCTACTAAAATTGGTTTTATTTAATTTTTTTTTACAACTGGTGAAAATATTCTGGGACAGTTATTCAAAAAAAGGGACTCACTGCATTATTTAAGGCAAAATATTTAACATAATATAAAATAAACATGTTGCTAGATGAGAAAGAAATTACTGTAGTAATTACCCAATCAAAAGTTTTTAAACTAGTAATATTCAGGTGCCAACATTTTTTGGCAGGTCACTACTTTATCTAAAAAAATAAAAATAAAAAAACAACAAAAAAACAAATTTAAAGGGACGTTTTTATAATTTGATATCAATTACAGAAGCTAAACAGTGTAATCATTGTATAATCTCACCTTTGAAGCACAAATGACCATTTAGTTGGACAAATTTTCTTTGGATCTCATTCTTCAAAAAAGAAAGCACCAGGAAAAAAAAAGAAAAAAAGATTGGGGCTTTTCATTTGTAATTCAAAGCTTTAAGACCTGGTGTGTCTAATAGCCTTGCTCATAGAATTTCACAGCCTTCCCATCATCACAGAGATGATGATAATGTATTCAGCATGTAATTTCACTCGTGCTGCGTACACAGATGCCCTTTTCCTGTTTAGGTAAATAGCAGAATGTCCAGGGAACCAACATGACAGTCCAAAAACACTAAGCTGCAAAGCACATATCAGGGAACAGTGCCGTGCTTTGTGGAAATGAGAATGTGCACAGTAGGGAAATTTCCCATAAAATAAAAATCTGAAAAACCGGATATGCAAAATCATCATCCGAGTTCAGATTATGGATCTATGGTGATGTGAGCCATAGATGATTAAACCCTGGATTTTTCTGTCCTCGGGGTCATACCATTTTTGATCTGTAAGAATTTTTAATTTGAGGATAATGCTTAGACAATCTGCCCAGATATTTAGGTTTGCAGTGAATTTTATACTTAAGTTGACTACTATTACAGTCTTTATTAAAATTCCACAACTAAAATTGTACTCATTACAAAAATCAAATGCCTTTTCTTCTCTTATTCAACAAAAGGTTTAGCAGATAGCTTGGTAAATTAGACAAATATGGAAAATTATGTTTTAATGACTGAGCACAATTGCTAATCTTGTTTGAGCTTTCAAACTGCTACTAATGAGCTAACAAAGTTCTACTGATGTCAACAAGGCTAACATGCTAACATACGGGTAACTGCTTTTGATAAGATAACAAATTTCCTTTGTTGTTATAAAGTTAACGACCTGCTTCTAAGATTAAAAAAAAAAGTCACTAATGAGCTGCTGTTAATGAGTTAACAAACTTTTACTGCTGTTAACTTAATGAACTGCTAAGATTTAAAAAAACTATTAATAAACAGCTAACATGGTGATAATTTTGCTAAATAAGTTAGCATACGAACACATTGCTGTTGATAGAATAACAAACTTTACATTTAAACAGTGAAGGAAGGGCTAAAAAGATTTAAAGCTACTACTAAAGCGCTAACACACTGAGAACTGTTAATAAAGTTGATAAAAGGCTAATATTCTAATATACTGCTAACTTATTTTGTCGGTAAAAAAGTAATGAGCTACTAACAAAAATCTAGAAAAATAAAATTAAAAAACTACAAATAAGGAGCGAACATACTGCTACTGCTGCCAATGAAGGTAATAAATAGCTAACATGCTAACAAATAGCTGATGAGAAACTTATTTAGCCTTTAAAAGTGAAGGAACTGCTAACATGACAAAACTACTACTACTAGATAGCTAAAACAGCAAACTATTGCTAAAGAGATGATTAACTTATAATAAATTGCTAACAAAATTTTAATAAGGAGCTAAAACACTGGTGCTAATAGTAACAAACTACCCTTCCCCAGTGCCTATGTGCTTTCCCCAGTGCTTACGTTCCCCCCAGTGCCTATGTTCCCCATGTTCCCTATCTCTATTAACATTGAAAACGTGAAATCATGAATATCTCATGAATTGGTACAAGATCTTAAAGATCAATTAATTTAATATGGACTGGGTAACATGGGGACCGGGGAACATGGGGCTGATCCCAACTTTAGCTGTTAAAAAGTTAAATAAATGCTAACAAGGTTAAAATAAGCTACTAGCAATGAACGAATGCACTGATACAGCTTTTAACACGTTACAGAACTGCTAAAAAAAATGAAATCTGATGTTAATGCCCTTACAAACTGAAGCAGCGTTTAACAAACCAACAAACTTCAACTGCTAACAAACTAACAAACTGCTGTCATAGAGCAAGGGAACCTCAAGGGAGGATAAACATCTCTAGAGACTGGCAATCATTAGCATGAAAAATGAGTGTTTTTTCTGGAGTTTTGGTGTACAGTCATTTATGTCCAAAAGCCCGAATATGTCAATTTTTACCTTCAAGGGCACTTTAAGTATAATATCTTTTTTGGTATAATATTTTTTTACTCACACCTGGTATTTATCCACAACCATCTGGGGACCTGCTGATATAGACATCTGTTCATCATTTTGGAGCCAAGAAAAAAAAAAAGGAAACAACAAAACTATGACATTTTTTGGTGGGGGTCATCTGCAGCTAAAGTAATACTGTGAAAACGCCGGCCCTCTGGCCCAATCAGTGCCCTATAGTCCACTGGGAAAGATCCAATCAAATGCTCTCATGTCTCCTTGCTCATGCATACCTGACCCTATGGCGCACAAACCAGCAGTCAGAGCTCAGCCTGTGCGTGTTGAGGAGGAACGTGGGTTTGGAAGGTTCTCCGAGTGCACGGGAGGGGTCAACCCTCCCACTGATAAATACGTTTAATCATATTCTTATTGTACGACCAACTACACACAGATCTATTTATTCTTTTCGAAAGACCAGTTATTTTAATATCTTTTACTTCTAATTCTGTTTACATTGTGCAGGAAAGCCAGAAATTCTGTGCCATGGCAACAGAAAAATCCAGACTGAAAGACACGGAACGCAGATGAAAAAATTCTGAATACAATTAAAGAAAACAAAGCTGAACATACAAAACAAAAAACCCCAACAAAAACAGCACTAAAAGAAAAAGAATGTCTAAAAATAAATGTGGCGCGTGTCACCCGTCTGTGAGTCAGTTTAGGATGTTGGGTGATCTTCAGCACTTTATCACAGCAGCGCCTCCTCCGAAAACTGCTGTGTCATTTCTTCTGTGCTCTTCAGAAAGGATGAGAAATCAAACAGCGTTATTTACTGTCTTCATCTCCCTGTGGCAGTCTTTCTTTTCCCTTCTGAGCTTTATCCCACCCGGTTCACAGTCTCTTTTAACACCAGTCCCTTTGCCACACTCTTTAAGATGGTAAGTAAAGAAGGAGATAAACCACAGTGTGATGTGGTACTGAAGGAAAACAATAAAAAAAATAATCAGGATGGTGTGATGTAAAGTTACTGCACCCTGATGGTAATTCTTTTTCTTTATCAGCACTCAACGTCTTTTACTCGTCTTAAATCAGTGATGTAAAAAAATAAAAAATTAAACTGGTTAAAACTAAAAACTCCTGAGACTGCAAACCTCTGCCAAGGTAGCACACTTCCCTCCCTATTTAATTTCTGATTTTTCACAATTTTTTTCTTAAACATGATCACGGTGACCTTTTATTTATTTGTTTGTTCATTAAAAGAATCCTTTAAAATGGCGGCACCCGCTCCAGTTCCTGCCGAGCTGCCTTCCTGAGGACGCTCACCCCGTCCCTAATTATGCCCACCTGACCATCCAATCCTGTTATCAAGACTTAAGACTTGGAAATGAAGACTTAAAGCGGTGACTGGATTTGTCAGATGGCCCCCATTAGGGTTGGAGTTAAAATGTTTAGAAAGGCAGATCACCAGGAACAGGATTGGACACTGGTGCTTAAAAAAAGTTCAAATTGTGATCTGGATCAATCTAGTGTTATGTGGGCCGTACCCCACCCCTCCAAAAATAAGAGTGTGTGTGTGTGCACACTTGGAGACTATGAAGATGACTTTTCACTGCTGATTTAAGACTTTACAGATGATAACCAGCCGAACTTCCTGTTAAACTATAGTGAAATTTCTGCTGCATGGTTTGTTTTTTTTAATTTTTTTTTTTTTTTTGAGGATGGGTTCCTCTCAAGATTTCTTATTTGTGTCAGCTGAGGTCCTTGTGACGGTTGGCGCAGGCTTGCTCATTAGGGATGTGTACGGTTTGTAGAATGAAAGTTTAAATTCTTTTATAGATTAGTTTTACTTTGAGAAACTGTCTCTCGTAAAAAGGGCGATACAAATAAAATTGAATCGAATTGAATTTTTACATATCTTATTCCTTTTACTTCTGTTTTCTTATCATTATGATTATTTTCGAATTCTATTCCATCTGAAGTCCTAGCATGAACATGAAAATTACATGAACCCCTGAGCCTTTTCACCCCACTGCTGTTTCAGTGATGGACTAATTGCAGCCCTGCAGATTTTTATATCAGGAGACGAACGTGTTGCATAATCTCACAGTTCTGCAGCCGGAGATGACTGACGTGCGAGATGTGAATTCTTAACCACCTTTTTTTTTCTTTTCTTTTCTTTCTTCTCGATAAATAAAAAAAAAAAAACTCTGAGACTTACAAAGCCGGGGCCTTAAATAGCCATTTCTGAATGGAACAGCAACTGCACATCTGTCGATTAGCGCTCAAGGCTTTTCCATGAATGGGACCATAGATTTGTTTTTTATTTACAGATCACCACATGACCTGAGACCCAATTTCTTAAAGTAAACAAACAAAACAAAAATAAAACAATGAACTTACTGTCACCCCCCCCACAAACAAGTATCAAGTAATGTTCCTCAACAAGAAAACAATAAAGGAAGATGAAATAACATTTGCCGTGCTGCTTAATCCTGTGACGGTCCCGGGGAGGCTGTAGCCCTTTCCATATTTTTTGGGACTGCATTCTGTTGAATTACTTTGATTTCAGAATCATTAATATTCAAGCATCGCTGACTTTGTAAGGTGAATAATATCCAGTATCCTGAGATGGAGAACCAATCAGGTCTCACCACCTCCATGTGATATGTACGTTTACACATATATGTATATCATTTGCACGTACGGGTGAATATTTGTTTAATTAATATTTATTTTTAATGTTTACTTGTTTTATTTATACTATGTATATCAACTTCATGTTCACCAAGTTTCCATCAAACACCCACAATATTCTACACTGGGAAAAGGGGGGGGGGGGGGTTTGGTTCCTTCGATGTTTTTTTTTTGTGAGTTTTGAGTGTAGGTGGATCTATAAAATGGTAAAAGGGAAAAAAAGGAATAACCTCCACCATGTATATAAACTTTCTTTCCTTCAAGCACGTCAAGAAAAAAAATGCAGATGACTTTCTTTACAATATCTCAAAAATGCTTTTTGCATTTCGAATAAAAAATAAATCTGTGGAAAAAGTACAAAATTTGGGCAGCATGGTGTTGCAGTGGTGAGCAGATCCTCCTCACAGCAGATCCTCGCTCCGGGCTCAGCGTTCGGGGTTTGAGTGATCTCTTCGCGCATGCTTGGGTTTACTCCGGGTACTCCGGTTTCCTTCCACAGTCCAAAGACATGCACGTTAGGCTAACTGGCTGTTCCAAATTGCCCCTAGGTGTGAATGTGGGTGTGTTGGCCCTGCAATGGTCTGACCTCTGTGCCTTTGCACAGAGTCGGCTGAGATAGGCTTCAGCCTTTCCGCGACCCTAATAATAGGATTAAGCATTTTGGCGAATGAGTGAGTGATGTATTTACGATATAAACTTTACTGTGCATGTTCAACATATTTTATTCACCAAAAAAAAACTTTTTAAAAGTTTGTCCTGGAATTTTTATTTATTTATTTATTTTTCTTTTGCATTATTAAACATTTCTTTTTTTAAAAATCATTTTCTGCCTCTTCTATTTTTTTCCCCTAGTAATTCTTTACTAAAAAATTCTTTATTCTGCTAAATTTAGGATGAGGAGGGTCTATAAAGCCAAAGTCACTCCTTGCTGTATGGCGATAACGAACATCCGACAAAGAGCAGACACACACAACCAGTCACACTCACATCTAGGGTGAAATTGAAACAGCCGATTAGATTAGTGTGCGTGTCCTATGGGAGGAAACCGGAGTACCCGGAGGAAACCTACACAAAGCTGCGAGAACATGCAAACTGTACACAGAAATACCTGAGCCTGGAACTGGAACCCAGGACCTTTTTGCTGTGAGGTTGGATGTGTTAACCACTATTGCACTACGCCGTCGTGTGTGTGTGTGTGTTGCTATTCCCATCCCAATCAGCACTGTACAGTATTTACCCAAAATTGCAACGAAAAGTAATTACCCAGCTACTTGTTGGCATTTATTATCCTCGTAGGCATCGCGATCTTGCCACGGGGCAAAAACCCAGCGCTGTACAGAATGAAGTCTATCCTGCATGTGACCCTCCACAAAGGACAGGATATCAAACTCTAGTAATTACCTCAGACATCAATCACTGGTTTCTTCTCTCACGTGTGCCATACACGCTACCTCCGACGGCGCTGTTCCCACCGTGTACTACCGCTACACACTCTTAAATAATTCCTCTGATCTGTAATTACTCTATCACTTGATGTGAAAGGAAATGACCGACATCCTCAGTGGCGACGTAAATCATGCTAACAGACCTGGAAGTGGTATTTTTTCCTCCATGACGGTTGTCCTTTATATTAAAAGTGTTCTGATTTGTACCCGCCCTGAACCGCCGCGCTTGACCACCGGCGAAGGAAAGTGTACAAGCCAGTTTTCTTTCTCTCTTTCATTTTTTTTTCCAACTGCCAGTTTGAAAATGTTGGAGCTGTATCACGAAGAGTATATGGTACTTAAATGAACCCTGACACGTGGAGCAGGTTCGAACAGCCTCGTGGGAAAGATCTGACAAGTAAAAGTATTAAACTTCAGCCGTGTTGAATGAATTGACCTTCAGATGCGCGTACGGAAATGTTACCTCCTGGCATTTTTCTGTTTCTCGGCCTGCAGACTGAACGCCAGCTGACTCGTCTACGTTATAAGTCTCGACAGTTTTGTAATCGTGTTTGTCACCCTGTATTTATCCAAGTTATTTTCTTGTTCTATACCGATTTAGTTCCAACTCCGTCTTTCTTTCTTTATTCCTTCTTTCAGTGTCTCTGAAAGTCATACTGCTTTTGAGTACCATACCTGGTGCCTTTAACAATTAATTGAGTGCTCTGTCCCTCTCTCTTTCTCTCTCTCTCTCTCTCTCTCTTTCTCTCTCTCTCTCTTTCCCTCTTCCTCTTTATCTTTCTCTGTCTCTCTCTCTTTGTTTCTCACTTACATACACTCTCTATCTCTCTTTCTCTTTCACACACTTTCTCTCTCTCCCTCTCTCTTTCCCTCATTCTCTTTATCTTTCTCTGTCTCTCTCACCCACTGTCTCCATCTCTTTGTTTGTCTCTCACTCACATGCACTCTCTCTCCCCCTCTCTCATTTACTCAAATGCTTTCTTGCTTTCTCTCTCTCTCTCCTCTCACTCACTAACATGCCCTCTCTTCCTCTATCGTTCTCTCTCTCTTTCACACATTCTCTCTCTCTCTCTCTCTCTCTCTTACACACTCAAACTCTCCCTCTCTCCATCCCTCTTCCTCTTTATCTTTCTCTCTCTCCCACTGTCTCCATCTCTCTCTCTGTTTCTCTCCCTCTCTCATTTACTCACATGCTTTCTTGCTCTCTCTCTCCCTCTCTAACTCACTAACATGCTCTCTCTTCCTCTTTATCTTTCTCTCATTCCCACTGTCTCCATCTCTCTCACCCTTTATATCACTCACATGCTCTCCCTGTCTTTTGATTTTTCTCTCTCTCTCTCTTTCCCGCCCTCAAACCCTCTCTGCCTCTTTCTTTCTGTTGCTTTCTCCCTCTCTCTCTCTCTCTCGTACTTACAGAGGTGACAGCAGGAGAACGCCCAACGGCGGACTCGAGGAAAACATCCACTGCAGGAGGAGGACATGAGCAAGATGTTCAAACCCAAACCACCTCCTCATCATGGACACACTCCTCATCGCAGGTGCCTGAAGGGACAATCACAGCCATTCAGAATCAGAATGCTTTATTGATCCCAGAGGAAGTTGTGTATTCACAGCCAATTACACTCGCTTTTATCCTCTACAGCTGGACTAGTTTTGGCGCTTGGCATACATCACCTTAATGTAATATATCTGCGAGAACCACACGGACAGTCAACACCGAAACCGATGGACTGTCCATGATGATGATGATGATGATGATGATGATGATGATGATTAGAGTAGCAGCAATAGAACTAGATTAGCACTGAAAGAGAGTCTCGTTATCATGGCCGTGTTCTACTGGGAGGTGGTCAGATGGTAAATATTCTGAAGCAATAAGCTGTTACGGAATCTGGCAGTGGTGGTGATGGTGGAGTTGGCATGGCTACTCTGGCTCTTCTCGCAGTATGTGAAAAACATAAAGGACCTCCCTGACACACATCAGCCTCGACCTATTTCTTTTAGTCAGTATACCTTTAATTCAGTCTTATAATCTTGGGCCAGTGCCCTGACGAGATAATCACCACCATAGTTGTCAAATCTGGCAAACCGTCAGTTCTTTGGGGGGTGTGGCCAAAAATGGTTTCTAATCATAAAAATGTCTCGAAATAAAAGAAGCAGTCTGTAGGTCAGGGAGCTAACCGGTCTGCACTCCACAGCTAAAGTGGAACAAAGACCTACTTTATTTATTTATATATTTATTTAACTTTGTTTAGTTAATTTACTTTAGTTATTTTGTTGCTTTGTTGGTGTTTTATATTGTTTATTTGATTTAATGTGTTTATACATTTTAACTGACTTTTTTCTATTTTAATTCATATTTATTATTTCATCAAACAATTTTTATAATAAGAATATATATATATATATATTGTATGTGGGAAAAAATAACAGTACTACAATTTTATCCCGACAAGCCTGTTTCGTGGTTGCCCACTCATCCCCCAGGAGTGAGTGGGAGTATGAATGGTTGTATGTATATTGGCCTTGCGATGGCCTGGCAAGCTGTGTACCCCGCCCTCACCCAAAGTTGGCTGAGATGGGCGCCAGCCTCCCTGTGACCCTAATTAGAATGAAGCAGATTAGAAAATAGGGGTTCATAGGCCCTACCTACCTTACCTTACATTGTTATTGGCAGAAACTATTATTTGTAGTATATATTATTTTTGTAGTATATATTATTTTATTATATATTATCATTTCTTTACTCTGGTATTACTTGGCAGTCTATTGATGTTATGATAATTCTCTTTATTATTAATCATATACTTATTCTGGGTGGTGTTTACCTGTTGTGTGTTGTTGGCTGTGTATGGGAGCATGGTGGAAACATGGAACATGATCTCATAATCTTGATAACGGGTGTACAGAGAGTGTGTCCCAGTGGAATCCGCTGTAAAAACAGAAGGAAAACTCAGTAAACACAGACACATTTAGAATCATCCAAACATGTCATTACTCTTCTTAGGCAAAAGTGTACTAAAGAAAGTACATTGTTTACCACTGATGTATGCACCTATGTCTGCACCTTAGTCTATAAACGTTGAAAACATGACATAAAGGTGTTATTCTTATAGTAGTGTGTGTATAGTTGCATTTGTCTCACTCTTTGTGTCAAGCTGTGCTCTGTATTTCTCCCAGCCCTTCAGTCTCACTCTCTCTCCCAGCAGGTCCAGAAACTCGTCAAATGCTCTCCCGGCACTCTCGTTGTTATACATGTCTTCTTCTGAACTCTGTCCTGCTCTGCAGTACATCACACCGACCTTACGCTGGAAATTTAGCTACACACATAAACACACACATACATACTCACATCAGTGGTCGGATTGTCTTTCACTGTTAAATATTAATGACAATAACAATAACATACGGCAGCAAATATGTTTAATAACATATGTACCCCTAGGGATGTGCGATAATACAAAACAGGGAACCATTTGGAATCTAGCCCATAGCACTTTTTTTCTTTTTTTAGTATTTTAATATTCACCTGCGTTATTACAAGTTGAAATTCATGCTGTTAAAAATGCCTGAGAATCACCTGACCATTACAAAAGGATGAAAAAAAATCATGGATTGTGCCATAACAGGCAAACACTCTCTGACAGGAAATATATATATAGAGGTATTGCGTCATTTACACTATTAACTTGCATTAATTCATATCATATTTAAAAACTGGCATAATAAAATGTTCTTAGCCTTAATCTAAATCATGTCATATTAAAGAAAGAAATCCAAAATAAGGATCTGGAAATATGGGCCATGGTGGTAACCATTCCTCTAACGGGATTAGCGGCATACGGTTCAAACTTGTCATTTACGCTACTTCTGAGGTCTGGCATATGACAAAAATGAAGTTCAGGCAGTTTGTGTTTATACAAGTTAACATTAGGGATGGTGTATCAGTGGAAAACAGGTAGAAACATAATAATGTATTCATTTATTTCTGAATGGGCTGCTTTAAAAAGGATAAATCAGTCAATAACGTAAATGACAGGGCTAAAAAAAAAATTCTTACATGCCTTAATTCAAGGACCCACCCCAACAAAATTATTGGTCTATGGATGACACGGTTTTCTGGACATGGATTCTCAACACACAGACTTTCTACATAAAGAGTTTTTATTTCCAGTTGGCAAAACTGAAAATGAACCTTACACACACACATACACACACACAAACATATAAAAGATATATATATATATATATATATATATATATATATAAGATCTTGAGTCGATTTTCCGTAAAACAGTGCTTGATACGTCGAAGTAGAGCTAAATATATTGTATATATATAAAAGCAACATGTCATGTATTTGTCCCTATTTAAGGACATATTTATTTTATAATCAGCTGTTCTCTGTTTAACAGTTGTTTCCCTCTTGAGAACAAAAAAAGTCAGTTTGTCAGCTTGTTACCAAGAAACCACAGAGCACAAACTATTCCGTTCTGAAGTCCATGGTGGAAAACTGACTACTACAAAATACGGACTGGACACTCCTCTCCTGAATGCAAAGTAAGCATCGCCTTACAGAAAACTTTCTCAAATACCAGGACATTTAGCACTGGTACAACTTCCTGTATAAGTTAATACTGTAGAAACAATAATATTGGTGACCCTGTCTGGGAAATCCGACCAAAGCATTGTCTAAGATGATCAATCATGATCATGGCCAAAAAACAGGTCACTGTTCCAACTTAAAAAAATATAATTACAGTATACAATGCTTATTTTCACAGTAAAACTTTCAAACCCAACCATAACGAAACAAGGAACCCGCAAACTGAAAACTGTTTCCTCAAACTGTGGCATAGTATTTAGCACATCCTCCTTACAGCAAAAAGGTCCTGGGCCCGGGCATTTCCATGTAGAGTTTGTGTGTTCTCTCCACGCTTGTGTGGGTTTTCTCCCCATACTTGTGTGGGTTTCCTCCAACAGTTCAAAGACATGCACATTGGGCTCATTAGGCTAATTGGCTGTTCCAAAATGCCTGTCGGTGTAAATGTGAGTGGTTGTATGTGCATTTTGGCCTTGGAGTGGTCTGGTGAGTTGTTCAGGGTGTACCCCACCTTCGCCCATTGTCAACTGAGATAGGTCCCGGCATCCCTAGCATAATCTAATAAGATTAAGTGGTTCGGTGAGTGAGTCAGTGAGAATCGGTGTGCAAAGGTTAGTCAATATCTGTAATATTCAACATTGAGATACCAGAAAAATAGCTTTACTAGCATTTAGTGCCATCCTGTACACTCTTTACATGGAACAAGGTGCTCCAAAGTTGTGCTAACCTCACAATAGCTTGGTGTGCAGATATCATCATTTGTCATTATGTTAACTACTTTATATTGTCCTGTTCCTCTGTTCCTTTTCTTGTTTCCTCTTTCTTCTTTGACTTCCTTGCAGACAAGCCACCGATGACATCATCACAGACACATTTATTAAAAAAAAACTCGTCCAAGTAAGCAGGACCCAGTTTAGGAGGCTTTCATAGATTTTGCTGTATAATGTTGATCTAAGATTGCCGAAGGTTCCTGCATGGAATTAAGTGCCTTGCCTGTTCTGTAGCTACATCGTATCATATCATATCATGTCATAACATGTCATGTCATATCACATCATTATCATATCGTAACACATACACGGTTTCTTCTTCATAGCGGAAATCATATTCTTCTCAAAGCAATTTCATCCCTAGATACATACGTTAATAAGATCAACTCTAACCTGAGCACATTAGCTACATAACATAAGCACTTATATGCTTATATCACAGAAGCACTTATAAAGCTCAAAAAGGCATCTACACTTACATATTATGAGACCATAAAGTAAATGAATACTGCTTAAAGGTAACCACTGAGCAATTGCTGATGTAGGCTGGACCCAAAATGGCTTTCAGCTCTTTACTTAAAGTATAAAAAGAAGCACGTTTATAGCTAGGACCTCTGGTTAAACTGGTCTGAGCTTTGCTCACTCACCCCTTGCTCATCCAGCTTGAGCAGCGTGTCACGAACTTTTGGCGATGTAGAAGCAAGCCTCAGACAGTGCAGGTTGAGATCAGGGAGAATGAACTCCAGAAGTCTTTTGGGAGAAAGCCCTCTTGGGGTTGTGTGTCGCGCTGCAGATGGTACAGACTCTTCCAGGATGGAGCCACGAAGTGTCTTCAGCTATAAATAAATTAAAACCTGACATATTAACCACACAGGAATCACCAATGTGTTCAGATCTACAGTACATTCCTCACACACTCTTCAAGGGCATTTGGACACCACAAGAGAGATCTTTTAAAGATATTGGTGGTATTACATGTCACTCCTAAGATTTCCATGTATAACTACCTCATCCTAATCAAAACATTCATGGCCTGACAAATATGCTTCATGAAAAAACAATAAAATGAAAGTTTAAGGGGACAATATTTACTGTATTTCCCAATATAATTACCCAATATATATCTATATAACCATGATATTGCTGATTCAGTTGGTCAGGTTGAGGCTCAGCAACATGTGGTAATAAAATGAAGTCAACTGTCAACTTGAAAATACTGAATTGACCAGGTTATCCCATCAATGTCCTTTTTCTTCCGTGATGGCACGGATATGAAATTGTGGCTCAAATAGTGAAAGAGTGTTTCAGGGAGCATGAGGACTTACATGAGTACCACAGAGTCCTGAGCTTAACTTTACTGTAAGTCTTTGGAGGAGTGGTGCTGAAGAAGACTTTTGGAGTGGTTTGATTTTTCCCCCTCTTCAACTCAAGATATCGGTGAAAAATATACCAAACTCTGGATAGAAATAAATGTTGTGATGTTGCTTAACTTTGTCGACAGAGTGCGGGGAGAACACGCAAACCACACACAGAAATGCTCTCACTGAGCCTGGGGCCAGAACCCAGGACCTTCTTGCTGTGAGGCGCTCACATTGCAAATGTGTGTTTAAGTGAAGTCGTTTATGTTGCCCTTAGTTTCTAAAGCACATTTATAAATAATGAAAAAGGGAGTACAGGGACATTTTGATATTGTCAATTTTCGTGATATTGAATCAAATCGAATTGTTGACATCATCGAATCAAATCGTAAGATAAATATAAAGTGTTATTAAAATCAGCTTTATTTCGTGTGTGTGTGTGTGTGTGTGTGCATAGGGGGAAGGTTTTTGTGTTCCTACTTTTGTGTCAGACTGCTTAATAGGGGTTGAGAGAGAGAGAGAGAGAGAGAGATATGAAAGACGAAACAAAATAGAGACATACAAGATAGCATAGGACTCCAGAGTGACATGGCGAGAGACAGAGAGAAAGAAATAGAGCTGTGATACTCATGTAGGAAAAAGATACAGCCAGGATTTCAGGATAAGAGGAGCCAACAGTGATAAACGGAGAGACGGGAAGAGACGTACAGGTAATAAAAAAGAGGGAAATATCTGAGTGAGAGATGCAGACAGAGATGTAGTGTTACAGATGATTAGGTCAGAGGTTTGGCAGATTAGGAGAGAAGCTAATAAAACATGAACGGTTGAAAGAGAGGGAAGGAAACACGGATAAACAGGAAGTTGATGACAAAAAGAACGATTGACTAACTTCACTTTATAATATAATTTCAGTGACTAAAGGAAAAGAAACCTGGTGTTGGAGAGCGCTCAACAGAAAAACAAACACATGCATTAACATGTAAGTGTGAGGAGTCTTTCACCTCTGTGGTCCTGAATATGATCCTGTATGTATACTGAGCACCACTGGAGCCTTCTTTCTCTTCCCGGCGGAAACTGATAGCCACCGGCCCCAGTCGCTCGTCCATGCCGAAGAAATTCTGATGGTCTGCAGAAAAGAAAGGGGAAAAAACACTTCATTACTTTTTATCCTTGTGTTCATTAATCTACTGTATATATAAATAACAATTATGTGATCATCTATTTAGTATTAATGTACACATAATACAATTTTATATTTAACACTTATATAGATATATTTCAAATACACTACTAGGTCAAAAAAAAAAAGTCGTATTAGATTTATAACATCACTCTAATATTTTCATGGAGTGCATTTAGCCTTGATCACAGCATGCAATCTCCTTGGCATTGTTGCTCCAGTTGGTCTGGTCGAGGCTCAGCAACATTAATGTGGCAACAAAATGAAGTCAGCTGATGATCTGAATGAACTGAATGAGCAGGTTGTCACATCAATGCACTTTTTCTTCTCTAATGGCCAGAATATAAAATTTAGAGTCAAATAATGAAAGAGTGGTTCAGGGAGCATGAGGAATTATTTTCACATATGTATTGGCACCCCAGAGTCCTAACCTTAATCCTATAGAACGCTTTCAGGATGTGCTGGAGAAGATTTTATGGAGTGGGTCAAAATTAAGCCAACACTGGATGGAAATAAATGTTATGTTGCTTAAATTTGTTAAAACAATGCCATGATAGTTATGTGTTGTAAGCAATATGTAGATGCTATCATCAAAATCTGTGTTACATTTGGTTACATCAATACATCCTTGCTCAAAGCAAGATATAATCTGTAACTAACACACATAGCTCTCATCCTGTCACAGGTTCCAAACAGCCACTGTATACATCTAGTATACATCCTAGCATCTAGTATATATCCTAGTATACATAGCCTTATTCACTTAGTTTGGTGATAAATTGTAAAAATTATAATAATGATTATAATTTATTATCAAATTAAATTTTATACCAATTTTATATAATGTCTCAGACGACACTGGGCGAACTGGGATACACCCTGGACAGCTCGAAAGACCAACACTAGGCCTACTATTCACACTCACACTCACACCTAGGGGCAACAGCCAGTTAGCTTAATATGCATGTCTTTGGACTGTAGGAGGAAACCGGAGTACCCGGAGGAAACCCATGCAGGCACAGGGAGACCATGCAAACTCCACACAGGAACATGGATAATAAAAAACATTGACCAAAAAAAATAAATAAATAACGTGTCACGGAGCCGCATCATTAAGTACAAATACAAGATGCAAAAATGGACGCAGACTTCAGCACATGCTGTCCTACTTTCACCCTCGTATTTGTGAGCCTTTGAGTGAGTCTGAGAGTCGCAGCCAGACAACCCACAGATACTGAGAGGGGAAGTACAGAGAGAAAAACACATTTGCCACATAAAGGCAGTTACACACATTAAAACGCGTTTATGTTTTGCCTCTCATCAAACAATACGACACAGGGACAAACGCTGCACCGAGCTAAGGAACACACACGCACACTCACACACACATACACACACACACTACACACATTATACATGCCACACACACATTATACACACAACACACACACATTAC
>JAOUQZ010000029.1:5040469-5075678 GCA_028564935.1 Neosilurus hyrtlii | reverse complement strand
CACTGGGGGGACAGCAGTGACATCCTGCTGATAGTGGGGCTTGAACCCCCGACCTTGGGATCAGTAATCCAGCACCCTACCACCAGGCCACCACTGCCTGAATAATACTATTCTTTTCCTAAATTGGATAGATAATAATGAGTAGTAACGTTGTGTCAGTAACTGGGAATCAGTCTTACTGATCCATTTCTTTATACTCCGAGAGTGTGTTATGTTCACTGACAGGACACAGATGCAACAAAGAACACCAAGCATGAATCATGCTTGTGATATTTGGCAACAGAACACTGCAGAATGTTGGATTCAATAGAACATCAGTATTGTATCAGGTATCAGCCGATATGCAGAGTACTGATATCGCTATGGGAACACGTCTGTCTATCCATAAAACACACCCTAAATCAGCATCTACTGTGCAGAAACGTTACACGCTCGCTCACATGCTCACCAAAACAATTACAAATCAGTCTTTCTCCTTACCTTTCATATAGAAGTACTTGTGGTAGTACCGTGCCCCCAGGTCTGCGTGTTCAATAAAGTAGTTGCTCTTTCCCTGCTGCTGCACATGGCTTTCTCGGGGCTCTTCTAATACAGACACTGCATCATTGGGGCTCTGTAGACTCCTCCATCTCCCACTACAACATTGGGTTGTCCCCAGGCCAGCCCTCTCCTCCCCTCCCATCTCGTTTCGAAAGTGTGGGCAGCTGAGCAGCAAATCATTGTCATTGCCGTCTCCTTCGTCAAGGTTCTGATCGGGTTCCTCTATGCTAGTTGTACTTAAAGTTCCACAGCCCAGACTTGGAGACGGTGAGGCAGGAGGGGCCTGGGAAAGAGGCCGGAGTTGTGAGGCAGCTGATGCCCCTGAGGTGATGTTCTTCTTGCGTCCGACGCTGTCTCGGCTGGTGGCTGCCTCAGACAAGTCGAACAGGATGCTCTGCACGTCATAATGGGCAAAGTTTCGCACCCATCCACCTCCTGATGACTGATCGCATGGTACGGACGTTACCTGAAGAGGTGATGGCTTTGATTTCTTGTTCAGAGAATCTGGTTTGGGGGGCTTGGCAGGTTTTGGGCTTTCCAGGGAACGGAAAAAGCTATCTGGCTCAGATGGTGCCTCCTGTAGTCCAAGCAACAAAAACGGATCTTTAAAGCGAAGAGCGCTGGGACTAAGAATGGTCTGCTCCTCAGTGCATGGCTCCGGTGGTTGGCTCTGCTTTTCTAATGAGGAGAGGCTCCCATATTCCCGGTGGAGGACAATACTACACTCGCCCTGTCCCACCTGTCCAGTCTTCTCACATGATGACCTGACTGCTTTTGCTCCTGCCTTTGCCGCAGAGTCTAGATCCCCCAAAGTGACATCGCTGTTGCTGCGCTGCATGATGTGGCCACGAGCAACTGCACGCTGATTAAGCCCTGCCCTGCTAGGTGTTGTCACACTCTCACCTTCTGCTCCCTCACCCTCCCTCCTGGGTGGCCATTCAGCCACCGCTGTCCGCTTGGGTTCAAAGACAGGGGTTGGACGGGGACACTGTCGGCGGAACTTGCGTATGAAAAGGTCGTCTGACTGCATGGTGAACTTGACGGTTTTATCCCTTGGGCTCTTGTTCTTCCTTAAAATCTTCTCTCCTCACTATCCTCCTCTCTTGGTCTGGGATGACTGATGAGTGGCTTCAGAGAATCTAAATGGCTGATGTAAGCACACAAGCTGTGAAGGAGAAGTCATAACTCAATCACTTAGCAGACGTCTTATCTGCCTGGTGCAGAATCTTCGTTTAACGCAGTATGCCTCACTACAAAGCAGACTCGGGAAGTTATTTTGGGCATGTTAGAACAGGAGAGCTTGCTTTCATCATTTGGAATAATCTTGAACAGGAGGGTTCTGTCTCATGCTTATCCCTTCTTAAGGTAGAATCAACACAGAAGTGTAAACGAGCATTTACTTGAAGCAATGGCCCAGACAAATGCGAGTTCTTGCTGGCAGCCTCCTTCAGTCATGGACAGTCATGGATGCCATCAATGCATTCAGCCTCCTGCAAATCAAGAAAGAAAAAAAAATTGACTGACATTGTGTATAACAGTGTCCAAACATAAGTGACTGTAAACAAAATTATTTTGAAATACAACGCAAATGATGAAAGACCACTGAACCATCCTACTCTTTGCCTTAACGTAAGCCCTAACAATACAAGCTTCTCCTTCAGAGGCTAACATATCCCTATAGATTTAAACTACTACTGCACTACTACTTTAATCCAGTAAGGATCAGGTTATAATTCCAGCCTAATCCCAAACAACACGCAAGCACTACTAACACAGGTGTTTTTTATATTCCTAAGGTAACACAACCAAAGAGAGCACAAATAATGAGAATTGATATTATGCAAAAAGTTCACCTACACTCAAGCACATGTTCCACATGACGCACTGTTCCACTTCACTTCGCTACCTTTGTTCTTTACTATTCTTTTCTCCGTTTGATAAAAATAGCCGGCGCTAGCCAACTGTCATACAGCGGCCTGTACAATGGCAGCTCCTCTCACAGGGGAAGGAGCTTCCTGTACACCGCTATGGCAGCACGATAAAAACATAATAGTCATAAACTACACAATGATAGAAACCTGGCCAATCTTTCTTTCTCTTACTTTAGATTGCTTGTTTGTTTAAAGTAGAACAATTGGAGAAGCTTTCATTAATATAACATAAACAGTGAATCCAGACCCCCAAATATGCAGTACTTGGGATAAAAAAATCTAGTAACCTAATAAAAGAAAGAACAAATTACTGTATAACATAAAACAAGATGTTAGTTTACTACAACATGCTACGTGTGTGACATGAAATGTCAACCACTGGCATCAGACTGTAAATACGTTGTAGTTTATTACTGTCCGAACATAAGAGAGAGAGAAAGCAGACAAACATTTGCACATTCTTATTATAAGGGATAATGTACAGCAAACTGCTCCTTATTATTGCAAAATGAAAATGCCGGACTCTCACGCAAAGCAGGAGGGTCTTAAATCACCATGAAGGGGCTTATTTAACAATACAAACTAGCTATCTGTATATTATCCTGCTTTTACATAGCTACTTAATAAACTCCTAATTTAACACATAGCCCTGCAAAGCTTGCAATACCCCTCAGGCCCTGCTCCATGTTATAAAAGGTATGATGGCGCTTTTGAGCTAGGGTGCGGAATGCAAATCCAAGAAAGCAGCTGCGGCAGGCTGGGAGGTATGGTGGCATAAAGGTTGGAAAGTCTGCCTCACAGCAAGAAGGTCCTGGGTTCGAGTGCCAGGCTCAGGTGTTTCTGTGTGAAGTTTGTATGTTCTCCCCATGCTTGTGTGGGCTTCCTCCAGGTACTTTGGTTTCCTCTGACAGTCCAAAGACATGTACATCTAGGCTGAATAGGGGTGTGAAATTGCCCCTGGGGTGAGTGTGAAAAGTCAAAGAGTCAAACCCAGAATCAACCCAGAGATCGCAAGTTCGAATTCAGATTGATGCCACAACCATCTGTGACTGGGAGTCCATGGGAGCTAATTGGTCAAGCTCTCAAAGGAGGGAGGGATGGCATACGCTCACTTCCCTATCACTCACAGCAACTACCAGCCAATCATGGGCATCTGTGAGCTCGAGGAGGCAGATCGCGCTTTCCTTCTGAGTGTGTTAGACCGCCCCCAAATACACATGCGCAGCAGTTTGAAAAAAAGGCGGGTGGCGGGCTTTGCATGTCACGGAGGGGGCATGTGCATGTTTACGCTCTTCCCTGGTTGGTGGTGGTCGTGTGATAGAGAAGGCGATACTTGATGGGTAGGAATTAGATACGACTAAATTAGGGAGAAAAATAGGGGGGAAATAAATAAATAAATACATTAAGTGTATGAAAATATTCATTTTTAACATTACTATTTTGGGTGGCACAGTGGCGCAGTGGTTAGCACGTTCACCTCACACCTTGTTTTGCCAAGGTGAGCTAGTCCTTAATCTCTACAGGCTACAAAGTGTACTGATGGTGCTGTATCCTCTAGAAAACCCTGTTTGGTCACATGTAATGTAGGTAACTGATTTGAAGGTCGAGGGTTCAATCCTCCAATGTTGGGCCCTTAATTGCTCAGTAGTATAAAAAAATTATACTTGTAAGTTGCTCTGGATAAGGGATAAATGTCAATGAGGGATTTGAGATGTATGCTGGATGTTTGAGAAAAAAAATACCCTATATTTTTGTTTTTTAAAAATGGCTCGACTTCTTATTTTGTGCACTATTTAATGAATAAATTTAGGTTTCAAGAGCTGTTTCATAAAAAAGTTTCACCCAGATTTCTTACTCACTAAAGGTAAGTTAACAGTACGGCACATTAAATAATGTTGATGTTTAAAACTGTAATTTATGTGTGCCGTTCTGAAATGGTTGAGAACACATCCCTCCCTTCTCATTGTTAACAGCCTCGACAAACTTTTTCTTCAATTCCCCATGGAGTTGATATCTTAAATAGGTAGGCTAAACAAAAATCTCCTCATGGTTCGCGGGTTGTGGACACATGCAAGCACATGGACTAAAGGCTTCCCAAAAAGGAGTCTCTGAAGCAGAGCCAGAAGGTTTGTCATTGTTTTCTTTTTTTTCTTTCTTCTTTTTAGGGAAAATCACAGTAGCCTTACAGTTCCAGGGTCCCTGCTTCAAAGTTCCACTCTGTCTTCTGAACTGTCTTATATTCCCTGTGGGTCTGTGCGGGTTTCCTCTGCATTCTCTAGTTTCCTCCAAAAGTCCAAAAATGTGCAGGTGGGTACCTCAGACAGTTGAAATCATTCATCTGGACACAGTTGAAGTTACGTTTCTTAACCTGTTCGACTCCGTCATCCGGATAAGCGACAAGAAGCATCTTCCACTGAAAGGTTTGTGTCCAGGTGAACTGATTCAAACTTTCTGGGATTTTATTACCTGGATGTTTACCTGGATATTAGCTGTGTAGATGTGAATATGTGTTTGTGAAGGATGCCATGCCATGCAAAGGACAGGGATCTCATCCGGGGTGTACAGTGCTTTACATCCAGTGTTCCCAGATAAGGCTCTGCTGACCAGCATAAAGTGAGATGGAGATGAATAAATGAATGAATGAATAAAAATAATGGACCTGACCAGGGACCAGGGACCTGACTGGAAGTTTCGGGAATAAAATGCACCATGAATACAAATAACCAAAACATCACTGGATCTTTATACATGCGATTAATTATTATCCTCATCATCATCATCATCATCATCATCATCATCATCATTATCTTCTTCTTCTGCTTGATCCGGGGATGGGTCGCAGGGGCAGCAGGATAAGAAGTGAGGTCCCTATAATTAGCCTATTTCAATTGTTGTGTGGGTGACACGGTGGTGTAGTGGCTTGCACATCCGCCGCACAGCAAGAAGGTGCTGGGTTTGAGTCCTATCTCCTCCCACAGACCAAAGACATGCACATTAGGCTAATTTGGCTGTTCCAGATTGCCACGGGTAATTCTTGAAGTCAGGTTCAGTCAGTCAAGGTCTGTTGTCTGATGATCTAAAGCTGTGTCATGATGTGAATTTCATACACTTATTAGGCATCAAGAATTGTATGATTTTCTTACAGTAGTCCTAAGGCTAGCATATATTAAACCCCCGGGACTTCCCTATATTCCTCACATATACCTACGTCTATCGTCCGACAATGTTAGGTTAAGCCATACGGCTATTATACAGTGATTGTTTTTGTCTCGTAACAATTATATCACTTTCATATAAACATGTTACAATTTGATTTGAGTGAACGAGCGAGCGAGAATTATTGTGTTTACGGGTGAGTTACTATCTTTTGGCTGGAAAAAAAATTTGAGTACCTATATTTTCTTTTTCTGATAATTATGCCAAAAAAAAAACTTCTGTCAAACACAAACATACACACACACAAAGGCAAAATTTCCATCTGTGCTTCCGTTTTCACTGAAACATTATTGTGTAAATAAACTGAAATACTCATAGTGATACTCCGCGGTGACGTCACAAAAAAAAAACTACAACGAATTAAACTTAAACTACATCCGCTATGACAGAATTCGCTCACTGTTTAGGACAATATTGTGTCTTTCTTTATTTGAATGAATGTCACAAATTGTCAGGAAAAGGTGAAAAAGACTTACCTTTACACGAGCGAAGCAAAGTACAGAAGCTAACCGTTCATCAATCTCATCCTAATAACGACATTGCTATAGATACAGAGTTAGCCTCCTAACAACACTCAGAACAATCCGCCAAGAGAAAACAGTCCTCTCGTATTCCCTTTCAGCTGAATATAGCGGCGTCTGAAGGGGAAAGAACCCTATTGACCTCTTTCTCTCTCTCTTCCGTCGTCTCTTTCACTTCATGTGTCAATTCGGATGAAACTGACACAAGTTTTGTACGTCAGTATTTACGTGCGCGAGGAAGAAGAAAAAAAAAGCCACAAAATCTGCTTTCCTCTCTCTTTCATGTCGAAAAAACTCACAGTCTCGTGCACACAAACAGGTGCTTAGATGCAGTGCATGCGCGCCATGTAAAGAAGCGCGAGAACCTAGAGTAGCGGATGTGAAAGGATGTGACGGGTTTCCTCTCCCCTTTTCTCACTCTTTTAGTCCCAGTCTCTCTATCACTGCTTGAGACACGTCGTAAATCACCTTTATTTATCTTCGTGTGACCATTTTATCTTGGTCGAGGTCTTGGTGAATCCAGTACATGGGAATACACCTTGGATGGGACCTCATCCATCACAGGGAACCACACACAATCTCTCTCTCTCTCTCTTTCTCTCTCTGACACACACACACACACACACTGCAACCAATTGACATACTGGCATGGGAGAAACCTGAAGATTCCAGATGAAAAAAAGTGCATACATGCATGCGTTATCTTTCATCTTGAAAAGCTGGACATACGTAGCATACCTTCACTAGCACTCATAGAGTGCAAGGTAGTCCCCATATGCTCATCTTATGATATGTTCTTTAATACATGGATGTGACCAAATTAGCAAAAAACCTCTCTCGTTGGAAAAGTTTACATGATGATTCAGATTTGACCTTTCAAGATCACTCAAGGCCTTATTTAAAAGTCCATATATTATTTCCATCGTTTATTAGTGTTCCTTGGCAGTGGTGGCCCGGTGGTCAGGTGCTGGATTACTGATCCCAAGGTTGGGACCAAGCCCCATTATCATGTGTTGTCACTGCTGTCCCCCCAGTGCAGCTAACTGGGTTATCAAAGGCCAGCCATGTCTCTCACTGTCTGTGGTGGGAGGCATGTAAAAGAACCATTGCTGATTTTCGTAAAGAGTAGGCTGAATAGCCGTCAGCGTGTTTCTGCCCTGCGATGATGATGGCCTGGCAAGCTGTCCAGAAAATACTTCAATTAATTATTTTTTGTTAAATACAACAAAGAGGCAGCTGTAATTCGATTTAAAAACTTATTTTAATGCCGTTCAAGTATAATGTTTGACAGTGATGAGATCTCACCAAAATGGAGCTGAACTGGCTACAATTTTTGCCGCTTGCAAACACCAGGATGCACAAGCCCTCCATCTCCAGCACTTTATGACGCTGCCCTGACCTTCACCTTTGCCCTTGACATTCCAAAATTAATTCAATTCTGGGAGGTGTAAGGGTGGGTAGTGTCCCCACCAAGTTTGTTAAAAATCCAAGCATGGGAGTGGTCAGGAGAACCGCTGTTTTGTGGTGACGCTACAATGCAGCAAAAGATACTACAACTTGATCTTAATAAGCACTGATGTACCTTTAAAGCTTTGAAAGCTAATCAAAGGTGCACCACTTGTGCTGTACCACCATCCCAGGTAAAAGATATGTACTAAAGTTGCAAAAGATTACTCTTAATAGCACTACCCAAGAGACGAGGAAATGTAGTTTGTTACCTTTATTGCAAAGAGTAAAAAAAATACCTTGAGCTCAGGAATAAGCCTGAGGGAGGAATCATGGAGCTGTGAGGGGGCACTGCTTAACACCATGACATTGTGGAGGCATGGTAAGATGTATAGCACCAGGTACAAGTGTAGAGTGCCGCAGTGTTGCAATGTTGGAAAATGGTGCATGAAAAAAGATATCTAATGGAGTGACCAGTATGAGTGTCACCAATATTTACAATCCTATTCCTAGTAAATTCCTAGCAATACCACACACACTATCATCACTAATAACAAATCATGTTTGCCCACATTTTCTGGCTCACATACGGCCTATATGGGAAGCTAAATGCCAGAACACACCCACAATTCAACCTTGATGACACTATATCCCAGTAATATGTGGATGTGGATCAATGCTTTTCACAGAGCTTTTTTCAGCTCATTGCTGACATGCTACAGGAGCGCTAGTTGCATTCTAGCTCGATGTAAAACAAAACGATTAGACTAATTGGCCATTATGCTGTCACACACAACAGCTCAACATCAGAATCAGCGAAAGAATAAGCAAATAAATGTAAAGTCATATAATGTGAAATAAATTACTGGTGTGTGGATCTGAATCTGTAAACAATTAGTAATTGTGCTGGGGGGGTAAAAAGTGGATTCTTGCCAATGGCAAAATGGGGGAAGCTTTTAGATTAAAGGTGCCTTTCAAAAGTGAACATCTTATATGTTTTATTTTCCAGTTTCAGTCATTTATATATTTATTTTTCAGTTTTCCAGTAAAACTACCCTAGCTCATGAGCTTAGTGTCTCTTATTCACTGCTCTACATCTTGTTTTGGTTCTGTATCAGTTTATCATAACAATAACAAGACTGCATGACCAGAGAAATGATCTTGGACAATCATGATCACCTGGCACTGCAACACCGAATCATAGAAAGTGGAAAAGTCCGAGATCAGGTGTTAAATCAGAATTAACGGCATACAGAATACATTTGTATATACATCAAATTGCTCTATTGTTATTACAACCTACTTCATGGGGAAAAAGAGTAATTAAATCTCTCACAGGGCAAACACAAGGCAAAATGTGCAAATAGTGGATGCAAAAAATGGGGCAGGAGTGACGTCAAATTAAGAGTTCCAGAGGAAGTATATTGCCTTAAATGTACTGGGACATAGACCATATGTTAATCTAAATGAGCAGACACATGTCTGGTGTATGTAAATGTAATGTAATATTATGCGCAGATGTTCTTTGTTTTATTTTATTAAAAAAGTTCATAGTTCTAGTTTATATTGTATTTGTTACATAATACCTGTATACTGTTATTTTTGCTTGCATCTTTCCTTATTGGAACCGATACGTCCACGTGAGTGAAATCTCACTTGTGAAAGTGAAATAAACTACCAATGGCAGACTCTTCAACGGGCTAATGCAAACTATCGAACAAACTTTAGCTGATTGCAAATTTATAGATGTAAGTAAAAACTACATGTCGATAAAAATATATAAATATACGTAAATATACATGGTGTATATACATTGAAGACCTTCCTTTTTTTACCCTTCCGGAAATAGAAGAATGCAAAGCATTTCAAAAGAAAAAAAACAGATTTACATTTTGTTCTTTACTGGTTTTATAGGCGAGGATTGTCACGTTGCACAGAACAACAGATGAACTACACTGAGTAATAGTTTTACTCCTACAGTTAATGTAACTACAAGTGCGAACGCGTGTGTGTGTGTGCGCACTCAATGGTGTGCACAGTAACCACACCACATGCGACCCATCCTGTGTTTCGTCCCCCAGCGTGACGCATTTCATATTGATTCCTAGCTCTACCATCTTATATTGCTCCTCATAATGGGATCTTATACTGTGTGATTAAATTAGTCTTTCCTAGAGTGTCCCAGTCTGTTTTAAAATAGCCTGCCCATTAGTGCACCCACCAGGCATCCTTCATGAAATACAATAAAATCTCAGGAAAAAAACCCAAGCACTCATTTTTGGTGGAAATAAATGATAGAACTCTTTATTGCAAGCCTGCAAGCCAACAAGCTTGAAGTTAATTTGATGGCTTGCAATTAGAAACCAATCTGTATGGCCCTGAGAATTGGTGAGAAGGGCCTGAGAGTAGCGGTGCCTGGTATCGGGTTTTAATTGAGCAATACTGTTTCTGTTAACTTTTTAGTAAAGGAAAACTTTTTTTAAAACATATGCACATTGTTAAATCCAGAGAGTAAGAGCCAAGCCCCACCACTGGGAGATTTATAGGAGCTAAACATTTACACTAATGTAATAGGATTAAAACATTCCATCTGTATGTCATCTATTTGTCTGAATAACTAATGCTACAAAAAGCAGTCCCACTAAAGCACCCAGCACAAGCTAAGAAAGAGTCTTGAGACCCCTGTTGCTAAGCAACTGGGAAAAATAGACACCAATTATGGCAGCTATGTAATGGCTGAAGCTCTTGATTTAGCTAGGTAGCACAAAAGCTGTTTTTTTTAGATGATGTATAGGTGAAATTATACTGGTGATGTTACAAAACCATGATAAATATCAACATTTACTTCAGATATGTATATATTTAAAACAAACAAACAAACAAAAAAACTCAGTTTGACTAAAAGTACGCTGTTGTTGTACTTAGCATTTGTTGCTTACCATATTTCGAATATTTTCCAGCATACGTGAAGATCCGAATCAGTTCTCATTTGAGAACGATGGTGTCACGTCATACTATATGTAAAGACCATTTACCCATGGTTATTCAGTAATTTGGTTTACAAACTCAGATAATGATGAAAGATTGAACTAACATTTGTTTTATGATTAAAACACAGTATGTGGTGATTAGCACTAATGTACACAATGATACAACTTTTTAATTTAGTCCAGTCTTCTTGTACACAATAAATCAATACTGAAACACACACACACACACACACACACACACACACACACACTCATTTGCTCAACAATTTAATCCTACTTTGGTCGCAGGGAGGCTGGAGACCATCACATGGTCAACACATGCACAATCATTCACACTTACACTCACACCTAGGAGCAATTTGGAATAGCCAATTAGCCTAATGTGAATGCCTCTGGACTGTGGGAGAAAACTGGAGTACCCAGAGAAAACCCACACAAGCACAGGGAGAATATGCAAACTCCACAAAGAAATGTCCGAAACGCCACAAACAAACAAACCCAGGACCTTCTTGCCATGAGGTGGATGTGCCACACACACACACACACACACTATATATATATATATATATATATATCTGACCAGTCTGACAATTTGTTTAAAGTCACATCAATGAAACCAAATTTTGTAATTCTGTGTTTTAGTAAACAAAACTTAATAATTTACAGCACAAAAAAACCCAGATACTTTATTTAAAAGAAATAATAATTATAAAAGACATTTTATAGAGTGTGGTCATGTTTTCAGACCAGCATTTATGACTAAACAACTCCTACATTTATATCATGTTTGGTTTTCAGCTGGACATTGATGAGCTCGTCAGCTACACTCCTGAGCTTAGTGACATTAAATTCTTTTTTTAACTTCCCATCTAATTAAAGCTTAAACCGTTGGATGACGTGTTTGTTAAAGACTTTTTCCCGCCTTGTATCTTGGAAAGCACCTGGTTTCTTGTGAACAGCCTTTAGAGGAAAACCACTATTGATTTATTTTCATGCATGCACTGGTCAACCAGCCCAAACATGCTTGCTGTGAAAGCTGTCGTTGAACGTCATTTTCTCAGCTGTCTCAGGAACACTGTCTTAACCACTCACTGCCATCTGCTATCATCACCCTTAGATCTAGACCTAAATTATGTTTTAGTAGAAAATGTACAAAAAGCACACTATTTACCTTCCAGTCTAAAATATGTTCTTGTATTTTAGAGACCTAACATTAACTCAGTAATAATAATGGTGGGGAAAAAAGATTTCTGTTTAAAAGGATAAACAAAATCTAAAAATACTGTTTTGGATTATTTATTTATTTAGTTAAAACATTTGTAATGCAATTAGCTAGGCAGTGCTAAGCTCACTCACTCATTTATTTACCAAACCGCTTAATCCTTTATCAGGGTCACAGGAAGATCTCAGTTGACACTGGGCAAAGACGGGGTACACCCTTAACAACTCAGCCGACCACCACCTCAGGCAACACACACACACTTTTCACACTCATACTCACACCAATGGAGGAAACCACAGAACCCTTAGGAAACCCTCTCCCAATGCTAAGCAATAAAAGATTAATATTAACTACTTATTAACCAAGCATGAGGTCTGTACCAGGAGCTGAGATTTCTCTGTACAGACCGATCAAATAAAGTGGCATCTTCATCCATATCTGTGGTAGCTTTTGGCTGGTTCTCCTTCCTGTGACAAATAAGCTTTCTGATGAGCCACAACTCTGTAAACTTCATTGGAGTCTTTATCCCTCAGGATGTTTCCTATATACCTTTTCTCAACACTGAATGCTCCTCAGGAAACTGGTAAAGACCACAGCACACAGTGTAGCTAGATAACAGCTCACCAATACAACTCGGTCCATATACAATTTATTGCCTGAGCACGGACCAATCAGATTGCACGTACTGTTATTGCCATATAATAAATGATGTTATTTAATATTCGAAACAGGAATGCAGAATGAAATCATAGCTTCCAACTGGTGCATAAGAGAGGGAATTTCCAGTGGGCTCAGAGAAACACGCAGCGATGAATGGTTAACGCGAATGCTGTTCTAAAAGATTTCTTTAAAGTTCAGTGTAAAAATGATTCTGTCCGTCGCCCACCATACTTCATTTATGGACTCCTGTAGGCTTCAACAAGTCGTCCCCCCACCCCCACCCCCCCACCTCAGCACTATCATGCTATTTCTGGCTGCTCCCTTATGTATTTTAAAGGTCTATAGCTGTGCATGTACAATAGGTTTTTGAGGAAAAGTTTTCCGCCAGCCTTCCTTTTGCAATGCAAGAGGGCACAAGGATAAATAATAAACAGAAATAA
Organism: Neosilurus hyrtlii; assembly: GCA_028564935.1. Lineage (NCBI taxonomy): Eukaryota > Metazoa > Chordata > Actinopteri > Siluriformes > Plotosidae > Neosilurus > Neosilurus hyrtlii. Next base: position 5,062,712 of record JAOUQZ010000029.1, on the reverse strand, counting down.
AAAGAACAAGTATTTTATCTTAAACTCTCTCGTCATATCCTCTGCATCTCCGATCTTAATATGTTTGTGAGCGTTAAAGGTCAGACTCCTCTGTTTGAAAAATTCCCGTAGACACACTCACGTACATTTCAGGAGGCAAACCATAAACTTACTCACTCATTTGCCAGACTGCCTAATTCTGTCTAATAATAAGGTCACAGTGAGGCTGGAGGCTATCTCAGCCGACACTGGGTGAAGGTGGGGTACACCCTGAACAGCTCATAACACTTTGGAACATCCAATTAGCCTAATGTGCATGTCTCGAGGCTGTCGAAGGTACCCGAGTACTCGGCGGAAACCCATGCACCAGAATCGCCCAAGCCCGTCACTCAAACCCTGGACCTTCTTGCTGTGAGGTGGACGTGCTAATTACGACGCCACTGTACTGCCTCAAAACATAAACTCAAGTATTTATTTTTGGGAGGCTGAGATTCACTATGACTTGAGCAGCTTTGTCACGGTGTAAAAATACACGGCTGGTTGCCGTCACGGCGCTTCTTTAGTGCTGCATAAATAAGACAAATGACTGTATTCAGGCGGCAGATTTGCAATTGTAATTCCTTTAAATCATCTCAAGTCATTGGACATGTAAACACTCACCAGTTAGCAATTTACCGTGCCTGGGTAACAAAACATGCATCAGAGCTCGAAGCATCCTCAACCAGAAGAGATTAAACACACATACCCAGTGGAGAGTTTAGAAATACATGCGCATTGTTAAAGTGCACATACTGCAATAGAAAGCTCACAATGAGATGCAGGACGTTCCATATACAAGCAGAAGAGGACACCCATCTAAAACTCAAATAGCACATGTATATAAAGATACTAAAGATACGTTCAGTCAGTGCACAATTCTCACAGTAAGCTCAGGATGGAAAATTTCAGGCCTACACACAATTACCACAAGTTCCTGTATGAACATGATGATCTGGACAGAATCACTTTCTTACAAACTTTTTTTGTGTCATTTAGTCCACATTAATGAACATGATCATCACATCCATGGCGATGTTTATGGGCTACGTTTTCCTCAGTTCCTCTTTTACATCAGACCAGTCTTTCTACTGTAACTTCCATTTCAAGCCATTTGAATCATGGTAACATGTTCTCATAAGTATATACTTTATAGATCACCATAAATGTTTATACACACATATCACAGCACTGCTCACTTCTTGACTGTGATTTTTCAAAAGTTATTCATTGTCTATAACAGCACAGCTTGGACACATGGACACACTGGTGTGTGCTGAAAGACAGATCATGGAATTATATGAAAGTGTTCATGCTAATATATTTTATTATGTTTGCCACATCTTATCATTTCCTATACTAATTATAGCTATTATACTATTTATTCTTCTGTAAAAATGTTCTTCTTTAATGTGGCCTAAACCATTGAAAAAAACCCCAAAATGTGAGGCTTGAAAGAGAATAGTGTAGAATAGCTTTGATAAGCAATTTAAATTACCATGGCAATGGTAATTTAGCAAAAAACTGTGAAAATTTTTCTCGTAAGAATGAATGGGACATCGTTGTGGAATTACGAAAAAACACTCTTTTTTGGAGCCCCATCATGTCGCCGTACTTTATCGTAAAAACACAGTTTAAACAGGACCTTATTAAGCCGGATTGTCTTTTTCATAACTTGTACCCTTTTTTTTACACACCACCCTCCAAACATTAATACTTTCTGCTGAAATTTCTAGTTATATTTTATTATTCTAGATATGAGCAGTAGTGTTCTCTGACTGGCTAATCGACTACTAGGATATCAGCTCATATCCTATTACATAAAACAACACTATTAATAAAGTGATTCATTCTGAGCTAAAGGCTAATGCTAGCCAAAGCTAAAAGCTAATGCCTTTGTACACCATTCATTCAAGACTGATTCCATGAAAAGGAAAATATTTTAATTAAAGTATTAGGTGGTAAAAACATATTTTTATTTTTATGATTTACCTCCCTACCAACGAGACTTAATCAGCTTGATGCGACAAACAGGTGTTAAATTTTTGCTATGGCCTTATGCTGGTGTCCAAAGGAAATCGCATTACACCTGATGTGAGCAAGCTAGAAGTGCTGCTAGCTAGTTACAGTGCTATTTCTATAACATTGGCTTCAGAATGCCAGTACAGGGTAAAATGATGGAGCCGCCTAATCCTATTAGGGTCGCCCGGAGGCTGAAGTCCATCTCAGCCGACACTGGGCGAAGGCAGGGTACACCCTGTAAAGATCGCTCCCCAGACTCACACTCACACCTAGGGGCAATTTGGAACAGCCAATTAGCCTAATGTGCATGTTTTTGGGATGTGGGAGGACATCTGAGCACCCGGAGGAAAACCATGCAAGCATAGGGAGAAAGTACTAAACCCACACAGAAATGCTTTTGGCGACCTTTTTTCTGTGCAGGGGATGCGCAAAAATTCCTATATATAGTATACATACCTGTACCAAATCTACCGTTCTTCTTCTTTAATAAATAAGAAATTGTTTAAGGTTGGCACATTGGCACTCTGTAACCCTGACAACACCACTCGGTTTTTTCATATTTTTCCCCTATACCAGCTTGTTTTCTTTCATACACAAAACTGCCATCTGACTTTGATTGATTTACAATTCCACAGTAGGATTGTGAAAACTCTGAATGGTGCAGAAGACCACTAATAGCCATAAAGTGATCCAAACCACAACATTCCTTTCAACTCTGCCAGGAGATTAAGGAAAGACAGATTATGCTGGACAGCAGGCAGAGGCTTAAAATGGACTCACAGAAGATTGGGAAGGATATTAATGCACTCCTTGGGCTGTACTTTCTATCGTTACACTCAAGTTGCCACACAGTCTTGCCTGACTGTCTTTGCTGATGTCTTGCCTGTCTGTTTATATATAACAACCACTTGTTACACTAAAATTGGTTTAGACATCTTCATCAGTCTCTAGTCTTCATCACAAAGACGGGTGCACAACAGAGCAGATCTACTTTTAAAAATTCCAAATGAACTTCACCGAACCTTAATCCATAATGTTCAAACTTCACCTAACACCACTGCCTATGACATCACGTCAAGGTTTTTTCTCCTTCCTTTTCCCTTCGTTCAGAACATTTATCTTGACCTACGCTCTCACATGGGCCAAAGCCTGCCAACGTTGATTGCAGAGGTATGGAGATTGCCATAATGAGTCCGAGGGAGGATTTCAGTCATCTTCCTGTTTGGTTCATGCATGAAATCACGGACAAGGCCGGATTGCGGACCATTTGTTCAGTCAGGATGAAACAATGGAAAAATGGGGTCAGAGGGCAGCCTGGTGGGTTGTTATAGAGGGAAGGCTCATCTCTGGGAACGTACTCCTTGCTTTACCTTTTTTCTTTTTCTATTTTACATCCTCCTTTTTCCTGTAGGAGCAGCTTCCTAGCCAGGAACTGATGTCACATGTGAGATGAAAAGTATGTCATCGTGTCCTCTTTTACACACTAAAGAAAGACTCATGGCACATGTAACGCACTAAAAAAATGTTCTGCAAAGAGATCAGAATCAGAATCAATAAAGTATTCTCATTCTGATTCTGATCTCTTTGCAGAAGTTTTTTTTTTATATTTATATATTGATGTTTGATTGACACTTGGTCCCTTTTCCTGTTTCTGACACTTGTAAATTTCCCAGGTGTGGAATGAATAAAGTTTATTTTATCTTAACTTATTACACATGAACTGTATGCTAATTTTCATACACAGTTTAGTGTATGAATTAGTAACTTGCCAATGTGCCACTAGGGAGCCCCAACAACTCGTTTGTAATATTCATGATATATGAGATGACTGGGGTTTGACCTTTCAAGGTCGCTCATTTGAAAGTCCATGTATGGCTTTCTATTAGAGTTCCATAGTAAAGGCACGCTTATTGGCGTTTTTGAAGCGCTCTATCTCCAATATTTTGTGACCTTGCTCTGACCATCACCTTTGTTCCCACCAAGTTTGATGAAAATCTGTGCATGGTTGTGGTCAGGATTTTGTTCACAGACAAACTGCAAACAAACAGATAGAGTCACACATGCCAGTGATATTATAATATCTCCACCAAAACTCCATTTTGGGCGAAGGTAAAAACTGTAAAGGTGGAAAGTGCCAAGGCGTTGTACAGTGTGAGCTTGATCCTACTATTATAAATGCTATTTGGCTAATAGGTTATTTTTATCACGCTAATATTTACACATGCTTGGTACTGAAAATAATAATTGAACAGGTGTGTCTACAGTTATATTGTAATGTTATAAAAGTGGCATTCCAGACTAAATCTGAGCTACAGCACAACGAGCCCTCTAAAATTCAATAATAATTTAAGCAGGACAAGCTGGACAGGCTATTTGATATTGTCTTTTATGGCTGAGACATTATGGATGCATACATAAATCTGCAATATATTATGAACCATTTAAGTTCTTTCGTTATCCTTTTCCAGTGGAAAATGTTGCTTCTCAAATATTGATCAGAAGATTTTAAGGTGGGTCGAAATGATGTTTCACTTAGGTATCACCTTTCTTCTAAAATTCTTAAATTAGAAATGGGAGACAGGAGACAAGCTTGAGGTGGGCTCACACGATACCGATCTTGATCCCAATTTGCCTTGATCATATTCCGAATGTTACAGCGGAAAAACTGTAATATTGATACACATCAATGTTGTACATTGGAGAACATCAGCGGACACTGTAGAATTTTGTGAAAAATTTTGGGGAAAAGTAAAATATTTTGAAAGGGTTTTAAAATTGGGTGTTTTTTTGTGTTCAGGGTACAAGACTATACAATAAACTACTTAATTACTTTGTATAAAATGCCATATAATAATGTGCATATCAACCTCCTTTGCTCAGTCAGTACAGAGAAATATCAGTACTTAGTCCTTTTTGTATAAACCTTACCTTTCGGTTTGGTCTGTACAAAGACCTTGGGCTGAAAGTTCTCTGTACGGACCTCACGCTCGGTTAATAAGCAGTTAACTATGTAGCCGTAGTCACTCAGTCTGAATAAAATATCCTGATGCATCCATAATTATAATATATAGACTGTTAGTGTTCCTCTAGCAGCTGCAGATAAGCAGCAGAATAATTATCCTAGCATTACTGACCATGATTTGTGACTACTGGGCTATCTGATGAAAGCTAAGAGAGAGTTGAGATGACTCAAGAAGTTCCTTAAGTTATCGTAAGTCTCCTTATTCATTCTGTCTGATTTCATTCCTGTCTCGGAGCAAATATTGTAATATTAATGTTCCCTCTTTTCTGATTTTTCTTTCTGTTGTGTGATAAATGCGGTGTTAGAAATGGTAACTCCAAGCATAACTCATGCACACCCGTGAGAGGTTATGTAAAGTGGAGTCTTTAGAGTGCACCAGAGCAGGGACTTGAATATTTTGCGCTAGCAGCCAAAAAAATATTAGCTGATTATTCTGCTGTGAGCACCCAAAAAAAAACAAGATCATGTCAAAACATGTGAGGGTCGATTTACACGAGATCCAAAAGAGAGCTGGGAAAAGGAGAACATGAAGTTACATTTTGACAAATCTTTGGAAATGTTTGGTTCCTGTTATCAAAGCGATGATTAGAAACACCCTACAGCATTGCAAGAACTGATTAGACAGCATGAGGAAAAGTTCTTTCACTAGAATCTCATATTGACCAATGAGAGGCATTGATTTTGGGTAATTGTTTTTAAAAAACGTGTGATTCTCCCTGTTTCCATCAGCCAATCCCAAGGCCTGATATTGATTGGCTTATTGCTTTTCACTACCTCGTGGAGCTTAAGATTTACTGCAGTGTTTTTTTCCCTTTTATGGGTTTAACTAAACAGAGGGGAAATGATGCAGGAAGGAAGAAGGTGACACCAAATATCACACAGACTGGCATTATGCAAAGTAATGAATACATTTGTCTTCTCACTATTTCTCTCTAATGCTTGTATGCCCCCCCCCCCCCCCCCCTCCTCTCTTTCTCTGGATTTCAGCCAGGGCTGAAAGACTGTTAAGTAATTGGCTCTGGCTGGCTCTCCCTCTTTGTCATTCATTTGATATGCCTCTTTTTTATTTTGTGCTCTAAGCGGCGACCGTCTGGCTGACTTATTGCACTTCCATGCCCTCTGCTTCTCTTCCTCTGCAAACCTCTGCCTGGAAGATAAGAGACTACAGTACATGTCCAGTTAGAGGTGACTTTGCCCTTGATATGCTGTCCTGCCCTAAACATTGGCATTACTCATAATTTTTCAACCTTTTTGGGAGGCTTGTTGAGTATATGTATATCCGCGTTGCTCTAATCGGAGCGCACACCTGCTGGATACATACATATGATTAGCATAAATCATACCTTGTGCTTTCAGTAGCTACACTTAAAGCTGTCGGGGCTGTAGAGATGGCTGCTAAGACGCAGTGTCCAGACAAAGGATTTTATCAATCAAGGCCTGTAATGAGAAGCCTAACACTCTTACTGAACTCATCTTGGAGCTAATTGACTGGAGATAGCACAACAGCAATAAGGGCAGTAATTTGTATTCTAAAGTCTCTGGCTGATCTCCAAGGGTGAGTCAAGAATGAGCATGCACACAGATGCATTTTTGTTTCTGCCCCCTGTCAAATAACTAGATCTTAAAGTATTCAAGAGCTAAATACCTTCCGTATGTCTCACTGAAATCCTTAGTGTCAATTTACAGTTAACCTTTACAAAATGTCGGCTACGTTCGAACAATTGTAGGACATGACCAAGGAGAAAGCAGCTTTGGGTGTCGCATGGCAGCAACCCAGCCATTTGGCCCGTTTCCCACAGCAGAGCGAGGTCAATCCCACCTTTGGGCGATGCTGTTTTTAACATCTGCTGATTACAGACGGGGAAAAATTGCACCCATATAATTTTGGTGACCCAAAATCTGTCCTTCAGTAAATGAACTGGACATACATCTGGTGTGGTTTAATAATTAATAAGCATGGCATGGTTTAGACATTTCTCAATTATTCATGGGAGGACTAGCCAAGTCTGCATTCAGGGAAACAGATGCAGGTTTGGTGAGCTCAGAAAAACTGAGATTTAGCTTTCTCATGCAGCAGTGTAAATCTCTGCACTTCTTATTCTTCTTCCTCCTTCTATGGCTGCTCCTGTTAGGGGTCACCACAGCATATCAACCTTCTCCATCTCGCTTTCTTCTCTGTACCCCTCTCCGTCACACTAATCACCTGCATGTCTTCCCTCACGATATTCATGACCTTCTCTTTTCTTCTTCTTCTCTTACCAGGCAGTTCCGTTCTCAGAATTCTTCCACCAATATACCCTTCAACCCTCTCCGCACAATCATCTGAAGTTTATAGTAAATTTATCCATCCATCCATTATCTGGAACCTGGAGTCAATCCCAATGTAGTCAAGACCTTGGGGAAGATTTAGGGTACACCGTGAACAGGTTGCTAATCTATCACAGGGCTAGCACAGACACAAACAACCATTAGCTATGGCCAATTGTTTTGGACTGTCAGAGCAAACTGAAGTACACAAATTAAACACCCAATCAGAGTGAAAGTGTGCAAACTCTACACAGGAATCCTGTCAGCCACAAGGTGTGAACCCATCTAACTCTAAGAAAGACACATATTAATGCATGAAACTGGATATGTGCATACTTAGTATCGATTTACTGTAAATGTTAGGTTTCCTGCCCATGGAGACACATATAAGTAAGAACTGGCACAAAGGTTAAACACAACATCCTTATCTCAGGTCAGGAAGTTGAGGCTGCCTGTTGCATAGGGTGATCTAGTGCAAAGTTTACAAAAGTATAACAGTGCCATTTTATACCACAACACAATCACTCTCTCTCACTCAGTCATTTGCCGAACTGCTTAATGCTACGGGGTCGCAGGGAGCCTGAAGCCTATGTTAGCCAACACTGAGTGAAATCTAGGTTACACCCTTAACAGCTCGCCAGTCCATTGGAGGGCCAACACACACATAACCATTTACACTTACACCTGGGGCAATTCTGATCAGCCCTTTAGCTTAATGTAAATACCTTTATACTGTGGGAAGAAACCGGATTACCGGGACGTAATCCACGCAAGCACAGGGAGAACATGCAGAAACACCAACACTCCACACAGAAACACCAACACTGAGCCAGGGACTCAAACACAAGACCTTCTTGCTGTGAGGCAGGCATACTAACCACTATACCACCGCACTGGCTGGTGAAGATGTATTTTCTATAAAAACAGCTCTGACAATACCTCAGGCTACCATCAAGTTTACACGCACTTGTTCTAAAGTTATCTAATATCATTTACAAATTTCCCAAACATCCATCCATCCATTCACCACCACCCATCCAAATTTTCATCCATCCATCCATCCAACTAACCACCCATCCATCCATCCATCTAACTACTTATCCATCCATCCATCCAACCAACAATCCATCAAAATTTCCATCCATCCAACCAACCATCCATCCATCCAACCACCCATCCAAACATTCATCCATCCATCCGTCCGTCCATCCAAACACCCATCCATTCATCCATCCAACATTCCACCCAACCAACCAACCATCCATCCAACCACCCATCCATCCAGCCAACTGTCCATCCATCCAACATTTAATCCATCCATCCATCTACACATCCAACCATACATTCAGCCAACTATCCATCCATTCATCCCTCCATCCATTCATTCATCTTGCTGGTGTATTTCAAAGGATATTTATCCAGAAAAGCCTTAAACCATCTGCTTGCTAGTTCACCCTAGGTCTAATTTTGACTACAAACACATAGCATTAGTCACAACAGAAAATTATATACCATCATTTACTTTTAAAAGCCATTAGAGCTTTTTATTTCTGAAACTTCCACCCACAGCACCCAAACTATTTAGAAAATGCTTTTGATATATAAACTACTCTTTTTAGTTTTATTAAAATTGGTGTTCAGTTCAAGTGGACATAATGTAAATCTGTTTGAACTTTGGAATAAATCCATTCAATTCAAGTGACCAAAATTAAACCTAAAACTATAATCACCTTATAATAACAACAATGAATATGACATTTATAGTGCTTGAGCATTATCTTCATCATCATCAATTGGTCAGGCAGTCAGTCAATAAACAAACAAATGAAACAACTCAAATAATGATCCCATTCGATGTTTGGGGCAGAAAGATAGATTTTTGTAAGTGTATCTGTATTCGCCTGCTTGCACTCGTGCCTGTCCCACTGTGTTTATGCTTGCTTGTGTTCCTTGTGAAACCATCCCTTGTCGTCATTCCTGTGATCTCAGTACCAATGCTACACTCTCACTTTAAGAGTGTATCACTAGGCAGAGAAGCGAATGATGATGCTGAAGTCGTGTCAGTCTAGCAGCCCTATGCAGTCACACAGCATTGGCTATTAGCTCAGCTTCTCTGTTAAATGCACATTATCTGGTTAAACTGTTAAAAACTGATTCCAAGTTAATAATAATTCAAGGGCAGCGAATGTGACAAGAGCTTTGTGTCTGGATGAGTTTCTCTGACTTCCTCTTGTGTCTAAATGTGCCTGTGTGTTTCCTCTCTGTGCGTGTGCATGCGTGTACAAGTTCCTGTGCAACTGCAGTGTGTCTATGCATGTACGCTGGACCCCTGCAGACATGTGGCCTGTTGCCCATGGGGGCAGGAAGAACAGCTGTCCCACTGACAAGAGAGAGAAAGAGGGAGAGACTGGGATCACTGGGACCATTATGTTTGGCCACACTGTGCAGTGTGTCTCTGATAGTGTCTCTCTGCAGCTGGGAGTTACAGAAAGACACCATCTGAACTACTACACCCTCTTGTTCGTCATCTACTTTTACTCATATGAAGAAACGTGACCTCCTTAATTTCTGTTTGCAACTGCCGTACCACTATTGTATTCAACCCTGTACCTACTGGCCTTGTTCAACAATACCCACACGCGCATGTACAAAGAAAACCACCCATGCGTGCACACACACAAACACACAGGAAGGCCAATAGATCTCTAGCTCTCAGCATGTTTCAGTCCACAGCAAAGACCTGAAGCTGTGCCATGAAAGCCAGACAGAAGAAATAAATTACAGTATGCTCTGAAATATCATGAGTTTAAAAAATACTAAGCCTCAATATCTCTTTCACTTATACAGGCTGGATACGGGGCCAGTATGTACATAGTATGTACAATTTCTTTTTCACACAGGCAAGAGGCCAGTAGCATAGTCGTTAGGGTGTTGGGCTCATGATCAGTAGGTCATGGGTTCATACCCCCGTTAGACCTCCACCTGGGCAAGGCGCACAAGCGTGCCTCTGTCTACCCAGCGGTATAAATGGGTACCAATAAAAAAAACTGGGAAGGTAACCTGCGACGAACTAGCGTCCCATCCAGGAGGAGTTGAACTCCTAGTCGCTTCACGGTATGGAAACTGGGGATAAGCACTGGCCAGATGAGCCACTAGGCTCCAGTGTAAAAGCCCAACAGACTTGCCTTACTTTACCTCACACAGGAAAGGACAAAATGCATTAAAGTGTATTTTTGATAACGATTCAGTAAACCACATGTCATATGTTGTATTTTTTAAAAATGTATTTTATAAGTGGGACATGAGATAGCAATGCCACTTCAAATGAATGTTATTGTTGTGGTGCCTTAATAGCTAATACTGCTAGTGTCCATCAGAATTCACACCGAACTAACCAAAATTAGGAGGAGGCATCATCATTATCATCATCTTCTTCCGCTTAATCTGGGGTCGGGTCACGGGAGCGGCAGCCTAAGCAGTGTGGTCCAGATGTCCCTCTCCCCAGCCACTTCATTTGAGCCGCCTGTTCTTTTGGCCACTACCCAAAGCTTGTGACCATAGGTGAGGGTTAGAACGTAGATCGATCGGTAAATTGAGAGCTTTGCCTTTCGGCTCTGCTCCCTCTTCACCACCACGGACAGGTACAAGCTCTGCTTTACAGCAGAAGCTGCACCGATGCGCTCCATCCTTCGATCACTTGTAAACAAGACCCACTTGGGGCAGGACATTGATCCAGACCCAGAGGGTGCATTCCACCCTTTTCCGGCTGAGAATCATGGCCTCGGACTTGAAGGTGCTGATTCTTATCCCAGCCTCTTCGCACTCAGCTTCAAATCGCTCCAATGACAGCTGGAGGTCCCGGCTTGATGATTGGACAGAGGCAAGTATATTAATTATACTACTACAAAAAATTGATAGGATTTTCTCCTGTGGGGTGATAAAAGTTTTACACATTGCTTGTTAGCAAACAAAGAAACTCGCATCCAGGTCTCTAGCTTGCATATAAAATTACATCTAGCTCTGCAACTATCATACAATCTAACATCCAGCGCTCTAACTAGTGCATGGCTCTCTAGCAAGCACACAAACCCACATCCTGCCTACTAAGCAGCATAAAAGCTGACATCCAGCTTTCTAGCCAGTATACAGACTAACATCTAGATCTCCAACTAACATACAAACTCACATCGAGCTCTCTAACTAGTGTACGGCTCTCGATCAAGCACACAAACTCACATCCTGCTTACTAGCTAGCATAAAAGCACACATCCAGCTTTCTAGCTAGCATACAGACTTGCATCTAGCTCTCCAACTAGCATACAAACTCACATCATGCTCTCTAAAAATTATATAGCTCTTTAGTAAGCACACAAACTCACATTCTGCCTACTAGCTAGCATAAAACCTAGCATCTAGCTTTCTAGCTAGCATACAGCCCCATATCTAGCCCTCCGAATGGCATGCAAACTCACATCTAACTAGCGTACAGCTTGCTAGCAAGCACACAAATTCACATTCTGCTTCCTAGCTAGCACAAAACCTTGTATCCAGCTTTCTAGGTAGCATTTAAACTCACACTCTGACATAGAGCACATAGTTCACTTATTCTTTCATTTGCCAAGCTGTTTATTTCTAGGGTCATTGGGAGGCTGGAACCTATCTCAGCCGACCGTGGGTGAGGGCGAGGTACACCGTGAACAGCTCGCCAGACCAACACACACAACCATTCACACTCAGACTCACACTCACACCTCACAAGGGCAATTTGGAACAGCCAATTAGGCTGACGGGCATGTCTTTGAACTGTAGGAGGAAACCAGAGTACCTGGGGGAAACCTCTTTAGATTTTTTGATTTTTATGTATTTGCTCATCTTGAATAAAGGATAGAACTGGCCCACAAGTAGCCAAAGCTAATGTAAGGCGGGCCAGCAGAAGCCTATATAAGCACAGGGAGAACATGCAAACCACACAGAGACACCCTCGCTGAGCCGAAGACCTTCTTGATGTGAGGCAGATGTGCTAACCACTACGCCACTGTGCCACCTAAGATATACAATTACGCAAACTGAGACACAACATAGCTTACTAGCTAGCTAACAAACTCACAACCAACACTACTAACTAGAAAAGAGTACTAATAAATAATTAAAGTTCCCATATTTCTTAAACACCCCACAGTTAGGGTGGGATGGATTTCTTTACTGACGATTCCACATATTTAAAACAGAAGGATAGAGTACGTCTTTAGTATGAGTTCCCTCATGATAGATGTATTTTAAATACACCAGAAATAGTGTCCATCTCTGAGCTGGTACATCGTTCCTTTTGCACAATTCAGATCACTTTATTCTGTTCGCTTCTGTAATCTGTGTAGAACAATAGCTGCCATGTGCAAAATTCAACACCATTTTCAGACCGCTCATGAAGCCCTGTCTGACTTTAAATAAAACAGCTGCTCTTTATTCACAGACGGGTATTGATTTATTGATCCATCGTTAAGCAAGCAGATGGCGATGGAGTGATGAGCAAAGAAATTTTAAAGGAAAAAAAAGAAAGAAAGAAAGAAAGACATTTGCATTTCAGCTTTCAAGTTCCAATAATGGCAGTTCAATCATGGTATCTAATGAAGACAGACGTGACAGAACGCACGAGTGCTTTATAAGAAGTACTTTGTTACTGGTTGTTTTAAGCTGCCACTACATGTCTTAGCATTGATGCCAGATGAGCTGAAAAGTCTGATGAATAGACTGCTTCATATGCGAACTCTGGCGCTTGCTTTTTCTATCGGAGCCATTTTACTGCCACTGCAGCCAGCCAGCATATTTCTGTGATGACACACACCGCTGGCTACTGGGAACAATGAACGATACCAATAAAATATGGCCATTGTTACACAGTGACAGCAAAAGATTTATAGCAAGTCAAACGGATTCCTCTAATTGTATGGTAAACACAATAGGAAGGCGGCATGTTTACTGGAAACTATAAACAACAGGATGAAGCGTTGAGCCAAAATTTAATTCTAATGAAAGTATATTGCTTTATATTAGCTGTGAAAATTGTTTTTAATTATAATAATTTTAATAATATAATATATATATAATAACATAATAATTTTAGTTATATTATATAATAATTTTCCACTGAATTCTATACATACTACCCGAATCCAGGACTTAAGTTCAAGGTGTTCAAGTTAGGGTTGGGCTACAAACAGACCTTACCTGCATAAATGCTTACCTGCATGAAGTTTTATGAGTGTTAATAATGATGAGTAAAAATTGCAATAAATAATGTTTCATGTGTGCAAATAATAGTTTAATTATCTTTAATCCTGGTTTTGATTTTGTTTCTTTGAAAATGTTTAAGAAACTAATTGGTCTTGTAGTGAAAGAGGTTTTTTTTTGTTTGTTTGGTGGATTTTTTTTTTATTGTCTAATTGCTTGATGTCGAAATAAACTGAAAGTGTTTGGAGCAAAATGTCATAGAGCTGTATTGTTACCTCGGTAAAAGGTCGAGAACAAGCATTTAGTGTCATATTTATCCATCAAGTAACCTGGAAAGTGATGGCTATACTTAGCTGTCTGTACCACCCACTCAGTGGAGCTGCAGACTGATGCTTTTAATGGCAAAATAGATTTGTCTATAAGACCTCTTTTTCCACTTTGAGCCATTGGGTTATTAAATTATGATACTTGGTTTTGAGCTGAATGAATATGAAGAGTGCGTAATGCCGAACTATGGAATAATAATGTTTTTTTTGTTTTGTTTTGTTTTTTTAAATACCTGGCTGCAATGCGCATTTCCTACTGAAGCACTTAAAGTTACTGAACTGAAAAAAAATTAAAATAAATGCAGAGGAGTTTTACGGCTAAAGCAATTGATTGGATGTATAACAGAAAAAATAGAAAAGTTTTTTTGTGTCTTACTTTTGAGTATTTTATTTATCGGGCCTGACTAAGACATTAATGAGTACATTGTTTGATTCCAAGTGTGGGTGAAATAAGGTGATGTAAAATCTCTCTGTCTGTCATCTCTCTGTCTATCTTTCAATTACTCTGTTTCTCTCCATCCCACTAATTGTCTGTCCACTATTGAAAAGCACCTTTATCAGATCACAGCTGGACTCGAGAGCAACATAGCTGAACTTAAACAATTGAGCAATTGTCGGGAGGCAGACAGAAGTAAATTGAAACGGCTCACAAACGCCTTTTGTGTGTGTATGGCTGTGTACTCTGGTATTTAGCATAAGCCGAAGCTACTCAACCCACACTCTCTCTTGGTTTTTCGGTCACTCTATCTGTTCACCAGGCAGTGAGAGTAGAAATGTAATGCGACCACATTGATCCCACGTTAAATCAATGTTAAATGGTAACATAATATAATGTGTGGACACCGCTAACAGTGGCAGCTGTGTGGATACTTTGAGTAATGTATAAAAGTGCTGGTCTGGGAACAGAGCTAGACCTTCAGAGCTGGGCTAAAAACTAGCACAAAAACCAGAAACTGGAACATTCTCCATCTAATTTAAGTGTCTTTAAAGTAGCACTAGATTGAAAAAATGTGATTATTAGATTGGATTCCAAGTATAGTATTTGCGGCAGCCTGGGAAAACCCTTCACACTGAAATGTTGACATTTTCTTAGAACAGCATGCACCAAAGTGCTTTATTCTTTACACTAAGCTCCAGCAAAAATGCCCAGAAATTATTGACATAATTATCTCATTTATCCAGCAAAACTTCAGACTTGTTAATGCTGCCCAGATGCAAGCACAACTGTTATGAGCGCAGCTGGGAAACTGCGATCCAATCAGCCCCCCACCTTCCCCCCCAAAAAACAAACAGCATCAGAAGCTGTTGAGGAATTAAAGACTATAAATAAGTATTTGTACACTTAGATGTCAGCAGATGTCGAAAAAGAAACACTGTCCTTTTTGTTTTTTCATTCATTCATTTTCGAAGCCACTTAATCCTAATTAGGGTCGCAGGGATGCTGCCGCCTATCTCAGCCGACTCTGGGCAAGGGTGGGGTACACCATGGGGTACACAGCTCGCCAGGTCATCGCAGTGCCAACACACAACCATTCACACTCACTCTCACACCTAAGTGTGATTCAGAACTGCCAGTTAGCCTACTGTGCATGTCTTTTGACTGTAGGAGGAAACTGGAATACCCAGAGAAAACCCACGCAAGCACGGGGAGAACATGCAAACTCCACACAGAAATGCCCGATCATGAAATCAAAACCCAGGACCTTTTTGCTGTGAGGCAGACGTGCTAACCATGTTCTTGTTTTTTCAGTTACCTTAAATAAATCACTAAAAAAGAAGAAGAAGAAATAACCTGGGAGGAAGAACAGATGTAGAAGTTGGTGTAACTGATGCACTGGATATATTGTATGAGAAAGAAAGCATTAAAAACAAGTGTTCCGCTTAGTTTGCGGAGTTAAACTGGCCGAGGCAATGCCAAGGTCACACCAAGAGTTCTCAACCACCGCAGAAGGAGCTCACATCCTGTCTGCATTTCCTGCATAGAGACGACAGAGCATAAATATAAAACATCTGACGATATGCACAAAAATACCCTTTTCTCTCTCTCTCTCTCTCTCTCTCTCACTCTCTCACTCTCTCTCTCTCTGGTAATAGGACCGAGGTCTACAAAATGCCACTTACTACAGATATCATTTTTTTACTGAAGACATCATCATCATCATCTCTGTCTCTGTCTCTGTCTCTCTCTCTCTCTCTCTCTCTCTCTTTCAGCTGCAGCACAGGAATCAAACACTAATATCGCTGAACGCTCTGCAGATTCTCTCAATTGAAGTCGATGTCTCCGTTTTTCCCTCTCAGACACATTTTCAGTGTGATTTTGTGGTTTTGATCATCGCACGCTGACAGCAGGGAGACACAGCGATGATGTGAGATGCTGCGAGATGCTGCTGCAAGAACCATCGTCTCTTTTCCTCCTCACTGTGCTGAAACTTCATCGCCCTAATGGCCATTTTTCAACAGATAAAAAGGCATTTGCATCAAATTTTACCTCTTGATATGCCTGATTGTTGAGAAGTTGTTTTTTTTTTATATTCATAGAGGCATCTGAACAATGTAGTGTGGCGCCACTCATGGTAACTAGAAAACCAGTGTATACTGAACCATTAACTGGAGTTCTTCACTGCAGGACTGGCATAGTGGCGTAGTGGTTCTCACAGCAAGAAAGTTCCGGGTTTGAATCACGGGCTTAGCTGTTTCAGTGTGGAGTTTACATTTCCCAGTGCTATCCTCTGGGTATTCTGGTTTCCTCCCACAGTCCAAAGGCATGCACATGAGGCTAATTGGCTGTTCTAAATTGCACCTAGGTGCGAGTGTGAGTGATAGTGTGTGTGTGTTTGCTCTGCGATGGTCTAGCCAGCTCTTCAGGATGTACCCCTCCTTCTTCCAGAGTCAGCTGAGATAGGCTCCAGCCTCCCTGCAACCCTAATAGGATTAGACAGCTCAGCAAATGAGTAACTGTAGACTTTATGATGAAATCAGACACTGTGAGTTTTTGGCTAAGTTCACATTACCAATTTAGAGTCACAAAAATCCCATTTTCCATCTAATGTGACACAGATCTTATTTTCTTCAAGATTACGAGGTTGGACTAAAGTAAAGATTACGAGGTTGGACTAAAGTTCCTAGGCTGACTAAGAAGTAATGCTAGAGCAATGAAACTTGAGAGCTTCTATATGAAGGGAATCCAAGCACTGCAAGACTGATGGAAGACATGTATAGACCATAGGGAAGACTATTTTGAAAAGAAACTACATTTGGTCAAAAATCGACCATCACATCATGGTCAGCCTATGAATTTTTCAGCCCAGCCTCATATGTGGCTGTAAACATACAAACTTATGAAACCAGACCCAAAATTGGATACATATCCATTAATTTATTCACTTTCTAAGCCGTCTAATCCTGATTAGTCAGGTGGGTAGACAGTGGATTGTCTCACAAACAGCAAATTGATATTGATGTGCCATTGGAGGGTGTTTCAGGTGACCGGGACACTCATATCAAAGACAGATATGGGTCATGCACAATTATGAACCGTCAGAACAGATCCCATCTGAGTTAAAAATGGATGTTATACTACAAAGAAGCTTGTCGCGTACCTTAGACTTTGTGAGCAGCAAAATGTGTATGTGTTTTGGATTTACCTCATTTGCAACTGTGTGAATAAGAGTGTGATTAATTTCTGATCGCAAGGATCTGTTTACTATTTGCTTGATGGTAGGCTGCATTTAGTGCAATCTGGATCATTGGTGTTTGTAATGTCTCTTAATATTTATTTATTTATGTATTCCTGATATTTGTGACAATGTCAATTGTAAAAAGCGCTATACAAATAAAAACTGACTGGTTAGCATGTCCGCCTCACAGTAAGAAGGTCCTGGGTTCGAATCCCGGGCTCGGCGAGTGCGTTTCTATGTGGGGTTGGCAGGTTGTCCCCGTGCTTGTGTGGGCTTCCTCCAGGTACTGTGGTTTCTTCCCACATTCCAAAGACATGGATATTAGACTAACTGGCTGTCCGAAATTGGCCCTAGGTGTGAGTGTGCCATGTGAATGGTTGTGTGTGTGTGTGTGTTGGCCATGTGATGGACTGGCGAGCTGTTTAGGGTGTACTCAGCCTTCCCACAGTGTCGTCTGAGATAGACTCCTGCATCTTTAATTCTATTAGTATAAAGCAATTCACTAAAGAAAAGAAAGGACAAGGGAGTGTTTGGATTTTAACATCCAATGAGCAACACTTCTCAAGGATTCTTTTGTTATTTAAGGATTCTTTACTTTATACATTTTTTTTATCTAGAAAGGAAACATCTGTGGTAGGATTTTACATATATGATCTCTAAGGGTCACCCAGAAGAACAAACAGAACCTGAAGGTATCTAAATTTAACCTTTTATTGTTCCCCAATGCTTTAGAAAGTCAGATGTATTGCAGAGGTGATAAGAATCAGCTCGTTCTTTCTTTATCTCTCGCTAGCTTGTCCTTCTCTGTCTCTTTTCTGCTCTTTTTGTCCTCAGCCTCCATTATGCAGGCAGTCTCCGTGCGCAGCCGCTGTGGCGGGATGAACATAAATCTGAGGATGACTTCTGCAGACACAGCAGGGAGAAAATGAGAGAGACAGAAAGAGAGACAGGAAGAATGGACAGGGTTCTTGCTGGAGATTGATAAGGCTGGTGTGCAGATGAAAAGTAAGACAGAGTGTGGAGGGGTGTGTGTGTGTGAGAGAGAAAGAGAGAGAGAGAAAGAGAGAGAGAAAGAGAGAGAGAGGGGGAATTGAGCTCTCATGAGTAACACGCTACCAGAGGACTAGTGACAAAAGCAGACACAGGCATTCATGTCACCATGAGCCGATTAGGGTCTCAGTGGAGAGGCTTAAACCTCGTCCATCGCTCTCTCCTGACACTTTCTCTCATGCACCACTCCTATCCTCAAGAGTGAATCTCTTGCTCCACTCTTTCTCCTGCTTCCATAGGAATTTATTCTTCATCTTCCTAACCTTTCTTAATCCAGAGCAAATGACACAACACACATTCAACAGCACTACCACGATTCTCAAATACACAAATACACATTTAAACTAATATCCTGAATGAAGTTTAATTACAACCTCCAATCTGTAAAATTTTAAACCATCCATCCATTTTCTAAGCTGCTTAATCATAATTAGGGTTGCAGGGAGGCAGGCACCCATCTCAGCCGACTCTGGTCGAGGGTGGGGTACAAATCGCAGAGCCAACACTCACACAACCATTCACACTCACACCTAGGAGCGAATTGGAACAGCCAATTAGCCTACTGTGCATGTTTTTGCACTGTAGGAGGAAACTGGAATACCCAGAGGAAACCCATGCAAGCAAAGAGAGACAATGCAAACTTCACTCAGAAACGCCCCGAGCCCAAGAATCGAACCCAAAGCTGACTATTGGCGAGAGGCGGGGTACACCCTGAACAAGTGGGCGATCTACTGCAGGGTTAACATAGACGAAAACAACCATTCACACTCAGATTTACACCTACGAGCAAGTTAGATTAGCCATCTGATCTAACGTGCAGATCTTTGCACTGTAGAAGGAAACCGCTGTTTCCAGAAAAAAAGCCCCACAAGGAGATCTCCCTTCTTCATCAGAAAAAATAAACAGTCTGTATAAATATCTTTCATTTCCATGCAGTGTGCATTAAAATGGGTCTCCTACAGTCCTACTTTGAAGATATGTGCGGGTTAAAGATGGGCAGGGACTAAATTCATCGATCACATATGATGAAGTGACATCGATCAGCTTCATTGATCCTCTCCATCTGAGCCGCAGTGGATAACTTTGTTCTCTCTTCAGTAATTTAGTGTATGTGTGTGTGTGTGTGTGTGTGTGTGTGTGTGTGTCTGAAGTAATCTACTACTAAGATATCTGCTCATATACCATTAGTAGCTATGCCTCAAAAAAAATATACAAAAATGAAACAGTTAAGACTCTGTGCTAGGCTAAAGGCTAACTCTAGCTAGCTGGCTATTCCGTTCGTCCAAGATCTATTTAATGTAAAGCATTAAAATTTGGAATTAAAGTACTTGATGTTGGGCAGCATGGTAGCATAGTGGTTAGCACATCTGCCTCAGAGCAAGAAAGTCCCAGGCGCTGGCGTCCAAAGACACGTGCATTAGGCTAATTGGTTGTTCCACAATTTCCCCTAGGTACGACTGTGAATAATTGCGACTGCTAGACTAAAAGGCAACCCGAGCAAAGGGGAAACTATCTTGTATATATATTTTAAAAAAGGAATAAACCCTTTTTTTTACTGTCCAGTGAGTATGGATAGAATAAAATATTTATTCAACTTGCTCTCAACGGAAATGAATGATAGCCTGCTCAGCACCCAGCACCTTGGGGCGATCAGCACATATCTGACTAGAGGTCGTGGAATAACTATATATACCTACTCATGTCCTTCATTTGTATGTTTCCATAACTCTGACTGATGTGTCACACTTTCCAATGACATATTATTAAATTAGTTATAACATTCTTAAAATATATCTGACTTTTCACATTCAAAAATGATAGGGGGTGCAAACTCAAAATCTTCTGGGATTTAATAATTCTCTTTTAATGTGCAAAAATGCTAATGCAACAAACAGAAAAAGTTGTGGGAATAGTCACAGTAACATGCGTTGTTATGCTGATGGCATCACTAGGAAAACGATTACTATTGGCAGAAATTATTCGAAAATTTTCTACCTGCCAGCTTGAACATGAAAGTGATTTGACATGTAAATTCGCCCAAAGTCGTCCAGTGTTCTTAGCAGAGCTAGCTTGCAGCACAAATCCCATACAACATGAAACCCCCGTGAGCAACAAACACATCTGAAGAAGTATTAAAAAGAAAACAATAAAATATCTTCATTTTCCCCTCCGCTCCACACTTCATTGCTTTTTTATTGTTGTGCAAGGAGCTACAAATGAGTTTCTTTTATCCTTACTGTAATAATGCTCCGCTCTTGCTTTTAGAAGGTAGAGAATTCTGATCCACAAAACAAACAATCGCTCTGGGAAAACGTTGCATTAATGGATAGAGTCATTTGTTCTTCAGTTAATGCAGCATGCCGTCGCTTTTGTTCATCACTAGAGTGTTGAGGGTGGGTTGTCGAAATGTACCCTAAAGATGTGGTTCGAACACTCGCACACACAAATTGAAGTGGGTCTGCAGTGAGAATTGTTACCAAAGCACAACAATCACAGTGGTTTATGTACGATATTGCTGCAGGGTTGAAGGTGGCATGGTGGTGCAGTGTTTAGCATTGTCACAACCTCACAGCAAAAAGATTTCAACCTTATAGCTGACTGCTGTTCCTTTGGGATGTTTACATGTTCTGCTCATGCTTGTGAGGGTTTCCTCAGGGTCCTTCCTCCTTGAGTCCATGGACTAAAGCTAAAGCTACTTTTACATGACACTTGCACTGCAACAACTTATGCCCAGAACAAGTTGCCACTGTGCATTCGCATAACCGCTTAATCCTGCTAGGGTCGCAGAGAGGCTGGAGTCTATCTCAGCAAACACTGGGTGAAGGCATGGTACACCCTGGACAGTCCACCAGAGCATCACATGGGCAACACACATGGGCAACACACTCAGGGAGGCATGGCAGCATTTGATTGGATCCTTCCCAGAGGACCGCAAGCCAGTGATTGGTCAGCATTTTTACAGAATTACAGTGAGCACAGGTAATTCAAATGTTTTCAAAACTTATAAGTTATTGATTGCTGTTGGGGTGTAAAGACCATTTCATCCAATATTACAGTTTGTGTAAACAGCTAAAAAAATTACCAGCCTCAGCTTTAAGCTCTCTTTTTTAATATACACCAATTATAGTGTGCTGGTGTGAGACGGTGAGGCATAAAGTGTTTCCTGTAAAAGGAAGTTCCATTACACCTCAAAGTATTTTTACATTCAAAGACTGACTTCATTTTCTTAAGTGACAAAAGATAAGAGGAAATATCTAGACACTACTTATAAATTTCAGCCCACAATGAATATTTATTCAGTTTCCTTTTATTTCATCTTTTTTCTTTATCTGAGCTGTAAATACTTAAACACACTGGGAGCATGTCAGTGGCACTAAGGTGAGATTTACACCATGAATTAGAAATGCATTAGCTTATAGAAGATTTTAATAAAAGAAATGAAGGCATTAAGGGCATTCATTAATAATTTATATTTACACTATGAGCATCACTTGATTTGTGTGTGTGTGTGTGTGTGTGTCTGTGTGTGTGAGTGTGTGTGTGTGTGTGTGTGTGTGTGTGTGTGTGTGTGTGTGTGTGTGTGTGTGTGTGTGTGT